>VZTB01012421.1:249960-523800 GCA_013397245.1 Thryothorus ludovicianus
GTACTTTTGCCATATATTTGAAGTCAATTAAGACCTTTTAGTATGACCAAGCTGGTCTAGCTACCTTTTTTTTTTATAATAAAATAGCTTGACTTTGTCATTTTTCTTTTTGAATGTACAGAGTTTTTTTAAAATCTCTTATAGAAAGAATATTCTTAAGGATCCTCCCCCACACATCCACCCAGCTCCATTGAATTCTTGGCTGTGGAGGATTTACATAAAACCTTGGCTGTGTGATCTTACTCTTTCACTAGGCTTTGGTGGAGTTCTTTCATGGTTCTGGGGCTTTTGTTGTCTTTCTCCTATGGCACTGCTTGCAAGGAAAATGTGAGTTTGTGCTTTAATGCTAGAGAACTCAATGTTTTATGCTGGGTTGACAAGGTCTTTAAAAGTGAGAAAATTGCTCAATATCAGGGTTCATTTCTTGTGAAGGAAACTGTGTTCAGAGTCACCTTTGCCTGGAAATCATATTCTCAGTCAGACAAAGTTACAAAGTGAATAAACCCGCATTATTCTGTTAAAGCGGAGCTCAAACAAAGATTGCAAATTTCATCACATGCTTGTTGTTGCAAAACGGCAGGGAAAACCTTTTGCTCATTTTATCTAAAGACCTTGGCTTTCTCTCTTATTCTTAAAGTTCTGTTTCCCAAAGTCTCTTCATTCTTTGAAGGGATTGTCAGGAGTTTTTGATCTCTTGAAGGTGCTAAAAGTAGATTGGAGTTAGACTCCAGTGTATTGTTACCCCTTTAGTCTGGATGATGCTTTATAATAGCCCAGAACTGGCCTACAAATCATCTGATTGTATTGGCTATATGCCTGATGAAGGCAAACCCAGGGAGACTTGCTTTCAGCTCTCTTGCTGGGTACTCTTGGTCTACTTTGTGGAATGAGGGGAAGTCCAGTAAATTTAATAGCTTTGACACTGGTCAGGGTCAGCAATTTATTTATTTATTTTTTTCCTTCTGACTTAAGTGTTTGTCATTCTCTATTTCATTTGTTACTGGCCAGCTCCTACCTTGTGCTGGAGTGGAAGGTCACAATGAAGCTTCCCTGAAGCCTTTTCCTCTCCAGGCTGATCAGCCCCAACTATCTCAGCCTGTTTTGATAGGGGAGTCTTCATGCTCATGAAGTAGGTTTGTTCTCTCCAGTAAAGGCTTCTTGGCTCCCTGTGATAATTCTCTGTTTCACAGAGCACTCCAGAATATTAAACTTTTACAGCTTCTTTTGTGAAGGCTGTAGGCTTACTGGGATAGAACAGACAGCATTTCTGAGTGTACATACAGAGGTGGGTGGATTTAGGTGCTGAAATGTGCTTCCCTCAGTGTTTTGGAGTGTATTATCAATTTTCCCCAGTGCTTATTATCTGAAGATTGAAATCTGTAGCTGCACTCTGTTGGGTTTGTGTCTCCTCTAATTGCAGTGTCTTCTAGCTCATCCTGATTTATAGCTAGCTGAAAAGCATGTATCCCATAGGATAGAAAGCATGATGTGCAGTTTTATATGGCAGGACAGATACCAATGAAAAATGAAGATCAACTTTATCTGAGCTGGAAAAAATACAGAGGAACCAAAGGGAGAAATTGAAAAGAAAAGGAAATGTGACAATATGTGTTGACCGTACCTCTTTCCCTTTGCTCTGAAGTTGTTTGGTCTTCTAGAGGAGAGATTTTCAGAGGAAGGTTTAAAGGACCAATTTCTTGCTAAATAACCTTCATTTAGAGGGCATGGAGTGTTGTCACTCAGGGAATTATCCATTCCAGGTGAGTTTACCTGTGTTCAGTGGAACTGCACCTTATCTGCAGTGGTGGAAAGAATGAAAATATGAGCTTCCATCATTTCTAAATGCCATTATGCTTCTGAAGACTTGAAAACTGTTCACTGAATACAGCCTTAGTCTGAGGTGGACATGAGGTGAAAGAGGCTGAACCAGAGCTCCATGCATATAATATGAGTTCTTCTATTGAATTCAGTGAGCTTTGAATTAGACCCCAAGTGCACAGTGTGTGTGAGAATGCAGTCTTGAGCAAGAAAATTTCAATACTTTCATTTATTTTTTCAGAACATTTGCTTCTAATCATGTTTTGGGTTTTGTTTTGGGTTTTTTTGTGTTTTTTATTTTTTGTTTTTGAGCAAAAGATGCTCTGATGTCCTGTCTGCAATCTGAAGAATATTAATTATTCCTGATATGCAGCCTTTTACCTGAATGTTAAGAGGGAGGAAAAGATAACAGGGAAAAAAAAAAAGACAAAAAAAAATTCCTTGGGTTCTTATTCTTTGCACCTTCAAGGAAGGAGTAGACACATTTGCAAGTTCAGTGTTATAAAGCAAAGAATAAATCCAACAGTGCTGAGAAACAAGGCCTTAATTGTTGTGCTGAATTACTGTGTACGTGAGAACCTGCCTTTGCCTAGCACATGTATTTTTGGAGGATGACAACTTTGAAAAAACTCTGCAACAAAATTTTTTTGAAAACTCTGGAGAATGTGACTTGGAAGTTCTTAGACCATTTGTTTCTGTTTTTCTCTTGCTTTCTTTATCCCGTATCAACAGTTGCCTATTTCTAATGGTTTCTTCATTTATGGTTTTGGCCTGTGCTTTCCTCTCTGTTCCAGCCACTATATATGAAGCCAAAGCTTGCTAATCTCCATTTGTAACACATATCCAAGAGGAGATTAGTTTCAAAATGAGACTAGAAAATAGTACCTGGCTCCCTCAGATAAGCCTGAGACAAAGCCAGAACAGTGCTCAACTCTTTGGAGCCCTGGTTATTCCATTGACTTCTGCTCCCTTTTACTCCAGCCTTGAAATGCAATTATAATTCAGAAAAGTGGCTGCAAAGAGTAGCTTGTGAGGTGCCATATTCAATCTCTGTCAATGATGCCCAAGTCCAATCAAAGGATATTTTCTGCCCACCCCTGTCACATGAGCACTCTGGCACCAGATGTACTACCTTATATCCCTCAGACAAACTGGCTGCCTTCTTAGCTTCTGTACTGACAGAGAACGTGGAAACAAAAACCTTTAAGCAGGATTGTCTGTTTTTGTGAAGTAACTGTTTTACTTATATAACAGTATTGTGATAGCTCCAGCAAAATTTAATGTCTAATTAGCTTTTTCCTTCTTCTGTACTGCATGACACAAAAGAAATGAAATATGCCTTCAAGCTTTTGATGTAAAGAACTACAACCAAAGCATATTTTTCCACTATTATGATGCTGTTAATGTCATCATGCCTCGTATTTATCTGCCCAGTGTCCAGGGATTTGTGTCATGAGAGAAAATTCAACTAAATAGCACAAAATATCTCCAACAAATGCGAGGTTCTGTGCTTGTTTTGATCACAGTTGCATTCCTTCTGTGTTGCTTTCTGCCAGCATCCTCAGGGTAGGGGTGATCTGGGACAGAGAGAGGTGGAAGAACAGATTATGGGACAGTCATAGGAAGGACATGCAGAATTTGCAGTGGTGTGTGTTGTTGTTTTGAAAGCTGAGCTTTTCCAGGAACAAAACAGAAACATGACTTATGGCATATGGCAAAACACTGGAGAAAAATCCAGTCTTATGTCCAGATTTTCACAAATGGAAGAGAGGCAAAGACTGCAAAATAAACTTGTTCACTGTCATTTTTACAGGTATAGAAATAATTGTTTCAGAAGGAATGATTTAAGTGTCGAATGGTGATGGGACTTGATAACAGCCTGTGTCCAGTGTCCTGAGAAGGGTTGTATTAATGCATTGTCTCAATTTCTGAGTCACAAATGAAACTATGATGTTCTTCCTTTCCTGAGATTCTGAAAGTGCTATTTAATGACCTAAAATTACTTTCTTTATCTGAATCTGTCATAAAGTTCAGTTACATCTTTGTAGAAGTATGTCTATGCCCTAAGTCAGAAGTTTAAAAAAACAAAAGAAACAAAACAAGGCTTTATAGCCCTTTTGGTGATTTTTGGCACAATTCGAGTTCTTCAATAGCAGTGATGCAAATTAAATTAGCTAAAATGTATTGATTCTCCAATTTGGCTAAATCAGATTTTTGTCCAATAGAGTATGCAAGTGCATTGACATAACTCAGCACATCTGAGGCAACAGATTCAGTTATGTGCTCATAGCTGGGCTCAACATTTCTCTTGAAGAATGCTAGGGGAGGACATCCTCTAGTGTGTTGATGGGCTGGGATGAATGAAGATCAGGAATGTTTCTAGCCTGTTCTTCATAGGTGAAAGATATGTGCAATTGGGAGAAGCAGACCAATGAGAAGGGAATTACATCCATCATCCATCATATTTGTTACTGTCTTTTCTTTCGGCAAAGAAGCACTAAAAATGTGTATTTTTCTAGGAAGACTGTGAAGGGAAACAATTTGTTAAAGATAGTCTGAATACCTCTCTGAAGTGGCAAGCACTTGACATCTCCTAGTCAGGCATCCTAGAGCTTTCTCATTCCCACCACATGGAACTTCACTAAAGTAAAATCCTTGTACTAAAGTACAATAAAAAGCTTTTTTTTCCCCTTGCTGCAATTATTTTCCACTGAAGGTGAAGGGGGAAGCTACTCTGAGATAACAGAACTGTGAAAGCAGAATTACAGACATAGGAACTGCTTGCCTTCTCCTGCATGGCATTGCCCTGCACTGATGGAGGCCTCCTTTGGCTCTGCATTTTGCTCTCACTCTGAGCATATTGCTGTGAGATGAGGTCATGCTACCTTGGCTTTTAACTAGATCAAAGCTGCAATGCAAAACACCTCCTTTAGAGTCCTCTTAGAAGGAGCAAAAAGCAAAAAAAGGAAAGCATGACAGGAGAGAAGGAAAGAGATAAATAGGGAGGCAGAGAAGGATGGCTGTGGAAAAGTAGGGGTGAAGTCTGGGCCTTCCAGGAATACATTTTCCTTCCTGCAGTGTTTTTCCAAGTTCTGACTCTTCCAGGCTGTCAAGTGAGAAAGGACAACTATCCATTTTCAAGGACATATCAAAATCTGATGATTCCTGTATTTTATCACCTTTGAGGGCAATTTTCCAATCATGCTGCTGCTATATTTACTCAGAATGGCTGAATCGAGCGAGCAGAAAAATAGTGCAGCACTCATCCACAATTTGAACTGAGCTCAATTCAGTGCCTGGGAACTTTATTTTATGGAGGCAGTTGAGATTTATTACTTCAGTGTCAAAGGTAATGATTTGGCCAAGTACATAAGTAGAATATTGCCCTTTGTGGAATGAGAATTTGGTCCTGTTTGCATCCCACTCCATATGGATATGTCTAAATTTCAGGACCCTGGTAGTGTACCAGTTCAGTGCTTGCATGTACCACCCTCTTTTGTTTCCATAAATCCATGAGTAATGGCCAGAAAGGAGCCACGTCCCTGAAAAGTGATGGATGGACTACAGGCAATGCACCAGCCATGCAGCTTCCAACAATTTATGCTGTTAAAGCTTAAAAGGGAGTTTCAATAATCTGAAATTATTTTAGTTCTGGTTTTGGGATAGCTGCTTTATTGTGCATGGCAAAGGCGTGAATGAGTGTAGAAAGTCATCCTTCCAAGTGCCAGGGAGCTCTTTTGTCACATAGTCTGTAAAAATGAATGATTTGTCCACCAGGAATCTGGCTTAGACAAGATTTTGGAAATGAGAAAATAACCACTGAAAAGATGCAAATATTTTTATTTCTACTTGAAAATGTCATGACTGTAAACTCTGCTTCTTTGTCCCTTCTGCAACAAGAAACAGAGCCAGCCACATGGCAAAGTTGAAATGTTTCTTCAAGCAGTAACATAGAGCTTCTGACTGGGGTCACGAAAGTTCTTACTAGTTTAACCCTACAGGTTCCCCATCCTAGATCTTGTGGACCAGAAAGACTGATGCAAAAAATCTGCATGTCAGAGGAAAAGTTGACACACTTGTGACTTTTAGTGCAGTTGCATTGAAGTGGGAGTAGGGATGGTGGAAATAGCCTTGACAAAGAAGGAGTACCAGGCAAAGTGCAGGTGACAGTGCAATTTATCACATGCCTGTGAAATGTATTAGCTGCCTATCACCCTCAGTTATGTAAAACAAAAAGAAGGAGAATTGATTAAACTATGACCTCTTCCATCTACTGGCTGTCATTTTAGTACCTGTGATAGGAGCTGGTGTCTAGTCATTAAATGCACAGACTTCTCCATTTCACTTTTGAGCAGTAGATTAATAGTTCATATTGTGTGATATTTTACCTCTGCCTGGTTCACTACACGCAGAGGAAGCTCCCCTCTGTGCACATCACCCCTCTGGTGCCCACCCACCACAGAGTCATGGTGGATCCCTGTGCCAGGGCTCCCTCCTCTTTCTCTTTTGGCCCATGTTCTCTTACTCTTGTGTCTGCATCTAGATCTCTAATTAATCCTGGCAGCACAAGGCCTGATTTCTCCTGAACTGCTTGACATCAAATCCTACAGGGAGGAGGGACACATTGGGCATTTCCAGCCTCCCAGTCCTAAAGGAAGATATCTTCAAAAGTTTGGTTACACAAAGAATTATGGTACACTCTATGACAAAAGAACTTTAAGCAACAAGTAATTTATCACCACACTTAAGGGGAAGTTTTACATGGGTCTTTTACAGTCTGTTTCTACCTGGCTAGTCCAGATAAGGTTTTAAAAGATCCTCTATTCCACAGAAGCTTGATACCTCCACCTCCCATTATCTGTTTAGGGAGATGCATAGCCATAAAGTTAAACTTTAAAAAGGTAGCTGCTAATTATGAAAATTAATTAGTGAACTTGCACAGACTCTTTAATCAATATAGGTAAGTACCTGAGCTGAGTCAGTAACTGAGCTGCAGGCAGACTCTGCAGAGTAAGAGCTGCAATATGAGTGTACTGCTTCTCTGGCAAGGATTTATGTGAGACAGTACAGGCTTTTATGGTGCAGGGGGCTACCAGACCTTTGAGAAACATTCTGGCATTTCAGTGGTCCAGTGTTGAATCTCCAATAATCTGATCCCACTAGGTAAAATCCTTATTTTTCTGGTTTTAGAATGTTCCTGTAGTAGACTTTTCTAGAATGAGACATGAGAAATAGTGTGAACATGACCCTTCCCTGAGTTGTGCTGCTCTCAGACCCCCTCCTGAAGTATTAAGCAGGAGGATTGTGTTCATTTGCCTCTGGATGATCTCAAAGATCGAAACTTCTGCAGCTAGACCTGGGATATTTGTGCTTTCATTTTTGTACTGGCTTTCATTTGAGTAATAGAGCCAGGGAAAGGAGTAAGCCTAGTAAAATATAAATAAAACACCAGCAGGATGAATAATGGATCCAGCAAGTTCCCAGTGTAAAGAAAAGCAGTGTCAAGCTGCTCATATTTGTGCCAGCTCAGTAGCCATGTAGGACCTTTCTGGTAGCTAAGCAACAGAGGCCATAAAGACATCCAGGCCACATGAGCTATATCTTCAGGCTTTTTTCCCAATGGGAAAGCTGTGAGAGTGGGCAGACAGGTAGGAGAGAAGCCAGCAGTGGATTTCTTCTTGTATTTCAAAGCAGCCAAAGGAAGGACTAGGATCTAGTTCTGTGAATGTGTTACAGAAGAAGAAAAGTTCCATGAATTCAAGTAAGTCCTGGGTACCTTACAAAAGCCCAGTATGCAATTTGGAAAGTTCACAAAACCTTTGTGTCCCTGGGATTCACCAGTCACCACCTAATAAATACAAGTCTCCTTATGTTTATTATAGAGTTCTGTCTGCTTTAGTTGCCTGGGTCTATTAGTCACCAAATTAAATTTTGTATAAGTAATAGTGAACCACTTTCAGGTAGTTCAAGCTCAGGAAATAATGAAGAGCAGCCTGAAAATCAACTTACCTATCCATTTATTCTGCGGATAAATGCCGGAGAAAGTCATAATAGCAATAACTGAGATTTATTTAACTCCTTTCATTTGAAAGAATCCCGGAGGGCTTTTCTCACAGCATACAAAGAGATTGCTCACTCCCTGCTGAAATGCAACACTTCTGGGGTGGAACACAGCAACTACTCTACTCCATCAAGAACTACATAAAATTTGTTAGCAGGTAAAGAGAGAAACAACGGTAGTAATTTTTGTAGACAGAATGTAATCTTCTTAACTGGAATTTGTCCAGAATCTTGGATTTTAAAAGTTTTGTGCTTGGAAAAAGAAAAGAAAAAAAGGATGTGTTATCAGAACCTTGATTTTATATCTTATCCAAAAGACAGCTATGTGTTGGGAACTAGTTCAGCACAGAATAACAAGCATCTTGTATTAATTACTAGATCTTTACAGCATCTGGGTTTTCCTTTGAGGCCATTCCATCGTCCAGGTTCAGACTTGCTTGACTAATAAAAAATCATGAGATCACGCTCTTAAGGAGTTGCAGGTAATAATTAGCTACTCTTAATGGAGACTGGATTACCTTGGTCCTTTTTTCCCTTGCCAAAAACTGAACTAGAAGTGTGGACCTCAGAAGATGTCTTTGGAGCTGGGGGAGGGATCCTGTGTGTTATTATTTGACAAGAGCACAGCACAGATGGTTGCAGCACATCTGCTGCCCCATGATGACCTCAGTGTCGTGCTAGTGCAGGTGAGATCATGTGAGAACCTGCTGGAGGGTGAAAGAGGGGCAGTATCTTCTTGGTACCATTGAGTGGAGGTCATGTGCAAGTACACAGAACACAGGAGTGTTTCTCTGCAGAATATTGCTCTTGAGTCAAGCTCTGCATGTTTGCATATGATTTACCTTAGTGGTCTTCATTGCTTTCTCAGGCTGCTAAGATGTACTGCAAAATAATATTAGGAAAAATGGTATAATTTATCTAGCTATGCGTGTGTCTACCCAGTAGTTATCAGAAACAAGTACTTGAGGTTTAGGCTGGCTTTCCTTTTGAGCAGTAGGAGAACTGAGAGCTGATACATAGTGAAAGCCAGTAGAAAAATTTCCTTTCTGAATGACCTTCCTGACTAATGAGCAGTTGAGGGTCACAGCCACAGAACAAATAAATGAGGGGACCATTTGAGAAAAACTAAGCTGTAAATTATGGTAGAACACAAGAACATCAATCACTCTGCTTTGACTTTAATATCTCAGCGGGCTGGATAGAGACAAGAAAACCCAGGTGCTGGATTTAAAAGCAGTAAGGCCTGGTTCTGAGGTGGTAAGAAGATAGTTGTAAGTATCAGGTTGTCATCTTCATTCCACTTCATCCGTTGCCTCTTATTGTGTTTTTCTCAGGATCTCTGTTCCTGCCTTACTTTGTCATTGATATTCTCCTGCATCAATGAAGCAGTGGTTTGGAGTTGTATGTTTCTGTAAACTAAGGGAAATGTTGGTGAATTTATTGTTAATAGTTGAACAAGTGTTAACAAAAGAGGAGGCTGAAGACACCTTAGCCTAAATTCCTGCTTTATAAAAGAGGCACATCAGGACAGCATCATCTTCTTTGTCTTTAGATCAGATTCTTATTAATCAGAAATTAGAATGCAGCTGGACCTTTGTATACACTGACTCTCCAGTAGCCAGGACTACTGGTGAGCAAATGTCAGCAGTATTGCTGGTGTTTTGCTTAAAAATATCTTATTTACAGTTTGTCCTCTCTGATAACATTTGAATGTGTTGCCCAATTGCAAACAAATGTGGAAGAGGGAGTAAAAATCTTAGGAAGGGTGTAAAAGTATATTGAAAATGGTTGTTAAAATAGAGCAGAGAAAGCCCTGATTGCACCCCCAGTGATGAGAGCAGGCAGAACTTGGCTGGTAAGTGTCCTCCTGGCTGCAGAAGGCAGCCTGGCTAGTTGACATATCCAGTATTAGTCATCCTGTAAATTGATGTGGACTTGTTCCAGTGCTTTGGTGTTCATGAAGGACTTTTCTGGGGAACTTGGGATGTTGCAGAGTGGAGAAGTTGTTTGGTTGAATCAATAGGAACTTGGGCTTCTGTGGAAACATTTTTTAATTTTTTTTTTTTAAATTATCCATTCTAGAAATGCTGCTGAAACCACTCAACAATGACTGTTTGTGAAACTAATGGGCTGTTCTAGACTGAGTGTCCCCCACACCCAGTGGCTGGGAGCCAGCAATTCCTGCATTTTTCATAAGTGCCCAAAGTACTCTCTCCTACACTTTGTGCTTTGGTTTTGTTGTCTGTAAAAATGGGAACAATAAATCCAGGTCTCCACAGAGAAGTCTTTTAAAACTTCCCTCCAAAGAGATAACAGCACAGTGCATAGTTTGCATCTGCTCAGCTCCAGCCACACCTGGCTTTGCTCCACGCTGTACAGGTCTGAAACATTCCCAGGAGCTAAGTGATTAAGGAGTGCTGTGCTGAGATAAAGGAGGAGAAAGGGGAGAAGAAAGATCTGTTCCACAGGTAATGGTTGAAAGGGAAATAGGCCACACAGAGTGACTGTGCTGGAGAGCCTGACTGTCAGAGCATCACTCACCAGGCCAGCAGGAACCTGCTGACTGCTACAAAGACCTTTCATACCCTTGGAAGGCACACACAGATGGAAGGGCAGCAGCCACTTCTGAATATGATACTTGCTGAAACCCTGGTAATTGGTAATCGTGGAAATCTTACTTGAGGAAGAATCTGTAATCTGGACGTCTTGCAGGCTTTAATCTGTATAGCCCCAGGCTGCAAGAACACCTGGCACACAGGAAAACAGCTCTGCATATTCTGTAAACTGACATCCATGAACAATTTATGAGAACAATAGCACAATCTTTCTTTTTCTACAATGTGAAAGATATATGATGATAAAATGCTTTCTGAGGACATGTTGGAAATCTAGACCAGAATTTACATCGAGCCTGTTACTTTTCTTTCTTTTTTTAATACAATTGATATTTGTCATCTTTGTCAAGAGAGATTTCCTGGTTTAAAAATTAGCCCCGTGGTTTTAGTGATTACTGGGAACCCTGTGCAGCAGGTCAGAGGAGGCAATGCAGCCAGGTGATTGAAATGCATCCTAAAAAGATGCTGGGTGTGAGCACAGACTAGCTCTCATTTGTCATTTGTCAGCTGTCTAGGCCCCATCACTCTGTATCCAGAGAATGAAATCAAAATATTTCTCACCATAATGGAGTAGCTATAAATGATGCCATAAATATCTAAGCAAACATGGGAATCACTGCTGCTCAGCTGTAACTTACATATGGGATGTGACATATTGCTGTTCAAGAAAACTTAATTGAAACCATTTTCCATGAGAAAACACAGCTCTAGCAAAATGGATCTTTTTCAGAAATCAAAGTTTCCAAGAATCTGCCTGTAACATGTTTTCTTGACACAAATCCTTTTAGAAATTGCCTTTATTTTTTCCCTTTTTTATGAAAAAATAATTAATTTTATTTTCTATTACATCTAGTATTTCTCTTGATTTTTCTTACAATCTTAGTATTGCTAATGCAAAATATGTCATTTTTTATAAAATACCTTCTTTCAAGGGGAAAAAACTCATGGTATTTGTATGTTCTAATTTGGTACAATTCTATAATTTTGGAGTTTTCACTGGCTCTCTTAAGCCTTCCCATAATTATAGATGCCAAAGTACAGTTTTCTTACTTGCTTTCCCTGTGAAATTTTGCTGGTGCAAATCATTCTCCTGTCATTTGGCCTGTCACCTGTAAATAATGTGAATTGTGGGCTTGTGCCATTCTGTGTCAGAAGTGTTTCACCTGTCTTGTACAGACTGTAAATCCAAAAATTGCATTTTCTGGGCAACAGGGTGAAAAGCACAGAAGAGAATACAAAGCCTGTATTTATGGCATTGCCCAAAGACTGAACTGTCAACAGGGAAATAATACTTCTTTCTTATAAACACTATTATGCCGTAAGTGAAGTCAACAAGAGCTCTGCTGTTGGCCTCAGTGGGAGCAAGACTGGATCCAGGCAAGCAGATCAAGTATTTCCTCATTTTACCTTTGCACACAGCCTGGTGATTGAGAGCTGAGAAGACTTTTGATTGACTTACACTGATGTATGTTATTTGCAGCGACTTTAATAGCTGCTTTTATTATGATGATGATGATAGGGCCTGCAGACCCCAATTAAGACTTGGGGACATCATAGCTTGACATTGTATAATTACAAAGGGAAATGTGTCTCTCTGAACTCACGATTCCCTGAAGCTGTGTGCATACTCTGCAGGAAGCACGAGCCTTTTGTTGAAGAACAGTTTTACACCTTTTATTTCAATGCATAATTACTAATGGAATTAGTATCTTCATGAAAAACAGTTTCTTTGTTGCCTTCCTTCTAGAACTTTTCAGCTCTCCTTCAATGCCAAGATGACCTTTTGGTCAATGTGAATTTTTGATCTCCAGGGAAATCTGTCTGTGTCCTTCCTTTTTTTTTAAATCATTCTCCCTCTTCCATATATATCCAGTCTTTTCTCTCTTGGATTTCAATATGCTGTGGCATATTCTCAGTGCACAAGTCAGGGAGAATGAGATGGACAAATACCTTTGATTTATCAAAATATTTTCATTCCAAAATGATGGCAGGGGAAATTGCATCATCCATATATCTGTCTGGGGAAGAGGAAGCAGACTGGGAAATATTTCTGCAGAATGATGGACTCTGGTGTCAGTATCTGTTCCAAGGAAATAAAAAATGTGTGTGGAGAGAGTTAGAAGAATTAAAAAACACATATAGATATAGATGACTACTCTTTGGCATCCATAATTGAGGAGACAGCTCAGCCAACTTTGTTTCTCTTGCTTTTGAAAACCTGAAGAGATAATCTCAAGAGGGAAATCAGAAGAAAAGTTGAAACCTTATCTTCTTGACTCTTGGTATTCTATTACAGCTTTATATTGATCTTATGAAATTATTGGCCTCATGTCTGATTTAAATAGATGCAGCTCCATGGGTTTTCATGGAATTCCCTGATTTCTTCCTGTTGATGATCTGGTTCACTGTTGTAGCTGTGGCAGCTAAAGCCCTGTCCAAGATGAAGTCATTGTACTGGCTGCAATCCAGATACAAAGGCTTTCTCCAAGAAACGAGGAGGCTTAGGGAAAAGGTCCTCAGCTCTCACAGTCATCCCTGCTGTTGGGCTTCTGGTCAGATTTAACAGAGACTCAGTTTGATCCTGGGGATTTGCTTGTGTGTAAGTGCTGATTATTTTTTGCTATACTGGAATGTAACAAAAAGGTTGATTGGTTTCTGAAGACTTTATGTTTTCAGATGCTACAGAGTCAAAAATCCATCTCTTTAAATGAGTGTCAGGAAATCAGAGACCAGCTTTAGGCACAGCAGTTTCTTAGGACAGGAGGTTGCTGGGAAAAGCTGGCTTGACCTCTGTGCTCCTTGCAGTGCTGAAGGAATCTAAGATCTCAGCAGCCAAAGAAGGACTTGGGATGTCCCTCACCCTCACAGAAGCCAGGAAAAGCCTGTCCCTTATGTCGTCTTGGCAGCAATGAGTGCAGCCAGCACAGCTTGCAGTCCATGCCCTCACCAGCTCTGCCTCTGATCCCTCCTCAGGTACCGCAGTTGAATTTTACACCAATTTCTAAGAACCCTGCCATCAGCTCTTGTCAGAAATCCATCATACCAGTAATATAATACAGAGCTTGAATCCAAACCAACTCAACTGATGTCTGTACCATTGCAGTAGCAACAGAGGGACTTAAGCAAAATGCATCTTTCACTTTTGAGGAATAGTTTTTCACTATGAATTTTGCGGTGGCGCCTTTAAAATTTTTACATAGTGAACAGAGAGATTTGCATAAGAATTCTAAGCCTGTACATATAACTTCTATAATTTATATGAAAATTGCACTAATTTAGGAAGCAGTTTAAATAATCCCTTATTTTTTTAGTGCAAACCAAGCCTGCCAGTGATGGAGTTAGAGGGGAAAAAAATCAGCTAGGCAGGTTAAATAATCTTTCACTAAAGGCAGTATCTTGTATTTCCCTCTAAAATGCCTGTCTGATTGATGTCAGAGATAGGATATGTATGGGTTTGATCTAGTATGTCATTTCCTGCATTCCTGAGACATTATAACTCCTACCTAGATGCTTTCCAATTTAAACTGCTGCCCACTCCTGGCTGCACATCTCTGACTCTGCTCCTTTACGGCTCTGGATTTTGTCTTGCTGTCACAACCACTTTAGCTTGTCAGGCCAGCAGAAAACCCACCCAGACAAAGCAAGGAGAGGAGTTATCTACCAGCTGAGTGCACTAACATGTCCAAGTGCTGGATTCACTGAGATCAGCAGGAGGACCCAGTCTGGGATGGGATCAAGCTTCCTGTTTAAAATACAGGATGCCAAACTGACTAGCCTAGATTAAACATCTGGCTTTAAGGTGCCAAATGGAGCAAATAGCATCTGAACTGCTCTACACTCCTTGCTGATGCATAGATAGCTCTTCCCAGAGGGTTGAAACTCGTGGTGACTTCTTTTCTGAGTCCCACTGCAAAAAATTTTCATCCCCCAGCCTGGAATTAAAGGGTGATCATAGTGTTGGCTTACTGCAGCTTTTCCTCTACTCACTCAAGAACAGTGATACAGCCTCTTATAGAAAGGATATCCCACACCTCTTCACCTCCTCCTCTTGCAAGGCGCACAACTAGCTAGCTAGAGTGTCCTGCCTTGCACTTCTTTTTCTAGAATTGAGCCTACTGGTGAAAAAGATGAATGTCAAAATCATAAAAAGAAATAAGGCAAATTCCCCCTATCCTCTCTGCTTAGTTTTTCAAGAAATATTGTGAGTCTTTTACTGGAAAGGACCTAGCAGCAGGCAGGGCTGCATTAGGGAAAATGAGGTGAAGAGCTATTTTTAAACACACTGAAATAGTACCAGACAAATTCCATTTATAGGAACTTGTACTTGTCTTCTTTTGTGCCTTGAAAAGGATAATGATTTCTGTGAAGTAATGATCTTCTCATCATAAACAAGATCCCGAGAGTTGAACTTGGTGCCCTCCTTGATATTTCTATCAGGTTTTTTGGACTAACTTGCCTCACTTCCTTTCCCCTCACCTTTAAGCAAAGACACTGCAATATTGGATTTTTTTTCCTTCCTATTCATCCCGTTTCCTTCTTCATTATAAGAAAATTAGAAGCTTGGGAAAGCCTCTTGTGGTGCTAAATTGTTACTGGCTAATAAAACTGCAGGAGCCGTAGATGGTGGGGCTTTTTCCATAAATCAGCGGTGGAGGGAATTAGGTGGCAAGAGATGGAAGTGCAATGTTTAATCAGCTCATGTAGGAAATCATTAGCTGCACACCCTCATTCCATCGCTGGCTCATTCTTCATTCCCAATGGCTGCTTTGCCACCAGACCATTAACATTTTTCAATGACTTTCTAAATGCAGTGAAAACCCACAGAAGTGGTGAAATATCAGTGGATGCTATGAAAACAAAAGGCTGAAGGATGCGCCTGTCCTTTGTTTGTTTTCTTTTTTATTTCCTTTCCTTTCTTCATGCCTGTACTCTTTTTTCCTCTCAATTAGAAATGTACCAAGGTAAATGACAAGTGACCTCTAGCTTAGAAGGCTTCTGTCTCCTCACCCAAATAGAAAGAGGCAGAAGATTTAGTGGTAACATGGACAAGAATAAGATTTTTTTATTAGATTTCCTGTATGTTCTCATTTATGGTTTTGTCGATTTCATGGCCTTTCGCACAATCTACTATTGCGATCCAATTTCTGCAAAACTGATCAGAGATTAGGCTTTTCACTTAAGAGATACAAAAAAAAGAAAAAAAAGGGTCACATTTATTTGCGAAAAATTCAGGTCAAACAAAACTGGTGTTGCTCAGCCAGCATAGCATGGCTCTTAAGGGTCCCATAACTCAATTGTGTGTCTTACTGGCAAAGGCTATAGCAAAACTTCATCTTCCACTGCCAGTCCTTTATTTGAGCTGAAAGAAACTTGCTCACAGCCTCGAGTGAAAGGAAAACCTCACCCTAAGGAATCAGTGTGATTTTTTTAAATATTTTTTTCCCTGAGATTGCAGTGGTTCCAAGGTTTCTGCTCTGGGCTGCTAATCCAGTATCTTTGACCTCCCTTTGCATTAAGTGATATATTGGTGTGGTGTTCTCCTGCACACTCACAGCCAGGGGGATCGGGTACTTCTGTGGATGTGTGCTGTCTGTGTGATAACTTGCAAAGCTCTGTGATGAACCTCCCAGCATTTCTCACCTCATCAGTTGTGCCTTGCCCACCAGCCCGCAGAGGCTCTGTGTAACCCAAGCTTCTGCACTGATTCCCACAGTTGCTATGGCTTGAAAAGCAAGAGCAAACTTTAAGAATGAGTTCCAGTGCATTTCCTAGAGTTATATGTATTGTCTTTTTAATTAATTTTGGGGTTTTATTATATGTATGCAACTGTACAACAAGTTTTAGGTCAGTGGGGTATTTTTTATTTCTTTTATTCTCACAGGAGCTGCTCACATGTGTATTTGCAGCTTGTAAGAGATGTTCCCATGCCAAACTCCTGTTGCTTTTTAGACACAACATCTGTCACTTGCTGCCTGTACAATTAATCACATTAACTGATGGTCAGCATGACTGCCTCTGGCATGGGGTTTCCCAGAAAAAACTGTAGCAGGGGAAAGAAGCATCTGTAAAGTTGTGAGCTGTGCACCAATCAAGGTGGAAGTGACGTGAGTTTCTGTGAAATAACATAGGTTAAGCTGAAGATAAAATAATATGCTCTTGAAAGACAGCAAGTCCACAGTTCTGTGTTTTACTGGAAATGTCCTTGAGCACTCTGATCCCGTGTAGAGGGCCCAGCTCAATCCCTGCTCTGTGCTTCTGAAAAGCTGGAAGCATCATTAGTTCAAACTGCTGGATAATGAGTCCAGTCCACATTTGATAAGAAGAATGTGCCCAGCTCCTTTTCATACATCCTTGTGAGTTTTCTTTGCCACTTTCCCATCCTAATCTGGACATATCAGCAGAGGATGGTTTAAGGGAGCCTCTGCAGGGAGAAGGCAGTGAAAATGTGGAGAGTTGGCTCAAAGCACCAAGTGATATAAATTTCTCTTGCTTCCCTATATGTGACCTAATGCCTGTAGAGAAAAGATGGAGCAGCAACTCCTTCCTCTTGTGAGCAGCATGGATTGAAGATTTTTTTCAAATGGATTCTAGCTGCTTCCAAGAAGTAAGTGTGTCACTTTGAGAATAAAGTTTGACATATCTCTACAAGATATATCTTTCTTTCTCTCCATTTCATCTTTAGAATTCAGAAACTGTTTTATTCAAGCATTAGCTGGCACTCCATCATACTCTGACTCCTTAGGTACAGTGTCTGCAAAACCCAATGTGAAACAAGAGCCCAGGCTGATAAGTAGAGAATACACTAGAAGTAACATTTCGTTTGTCAGACAGTGAAAGAAATACAGAAGAGAATGATCAAAATGTGTCTCTGTGTTAGTCCTGGTGCTATTTTGCTTTGGTGAACTGAAAAGTGTTCTTTGAGCAAGAGAAGGTAATGACAGCCTACACCTGACTTTTATCAGTTGTTGCGAGAGTGCTTCTGTCCTCAGGAACCTCTTGTCCAATTATCCACATCTTGGTCCTGTGCTGGAAATGTGGGATTCTGGAGTAAAAGTGGCTGTAAATCCCTGCTGCACTTTTGGTTCTCCAACAGACCAGTCTACCTCGAGATTTCCCCTAATTTTCTTCACCTATCTTGAGCTGTAGGAAGCAAAGTACAGACCTTGTGCATCAGAGTCTGTATGAGACTTTTAAACTTCTTTCTCCTGACAGGGCCATATGATGGGGCCATGCAAGGGAGAGCCAAAATGCTTATTGACAGGCTTAGAACTCCTGGGGACAGCTTGGGGAAGGATGCCAGAATGAGAAGGAGAGGCAGAAAGAGCCTTGAGGAAATCTGTGTGAGGCTGGGCACTCTGCAGGTTACTCTTCATTGTTCTATTGGTTCTTTTCTGTTCCAGCCCTTCATGTGTTCTCACCAACACTGTGAATGTGAGGTTCATTTGGGTGTTGGAAGAATGGGATGTGACATTATTTTTGAGTATAGTTCAAAACCCCCATGTTACAGGATTTAACTTCTTTAGCTGAAACTATAC
Source organism: Thryothorus ludovicianus (assembly GCA_013397245.1). NCBI lineage: Eukaryota > Metazoa > Chordata > Aves > Passeriformes > Certhiidae > Thryothorus > Thryothorus ludovicianus. The sequence continues at coordinate 267,989 of VZTB01012421.1, forward strand.
CTTGGTAGACATGCTCTTGAAATTGTGCTGGGTAGGTGGGAAATGATGAAAAGTACAGAGGAGTTGGTGTTTATGAAATTAAAGTAGCAATGTAATCTATGCAGAGATAACAGGAGAATGGAAGTGTCTCTCGTTAGATATTGTTTGCAGAGCTGGTCCTGGCAGGTATGTGGGGTCACGTAGCAAAATTCTTCTGTTGCAATTTACAGATCACAAATGACAGGCAGAAAAACCCCATGGTGTGAATTTAAATGTTGCTCCATTGAACAAATACAAAGGAGGAAAGCACTGGTGTATAATTGATTAAAAAGCTGGTGGTAACAAAGACTTAGAGAGCTTCAGGCTATAGCACATAAATGAGAAAATCATAAACGGGAGACTGAAAAGTCATTCTAAAACAAGAAGATTGAAGTGGTTTTTGTAAGAAGAAATGACTTTGCCAACCCAAATCTGGTCAGGAGAACTGGAGATGTACCTGCAAAAATCCAAATTTAGAGATATTAATTAAGATAGAACATTAAATATTACAAAATTTTGCTAAGCAGCAATACTCCAGACAATAACTTATTTGGAGGGTCATGAGAAAATTAAAGCAGCAAAATCCTTAATAATTGATGAAAGTGAAGTGAGGTTTCTACTCTGCAACACATAACTTTGTATGTGTTTAAAAGTGAAATTTAACTGATGTCAGATCTGTGCTGCCACAACAAGAGCCATAGTGCTGTGCATGGAAATGTGTCTGGGTAAAAACAGAGAGTCTATAACACCTCATTCTGAAGGCAGACTGATACAGGAGTTTAGGGATATAGTATAATGATTCCTTCTTTTAGGCCATTGCTTTAAATTCAGCCCCTGTCATCTGTGACTGGGATGTGTTCTCCTGCAGTGGCTCTTTGACCTACTTGAGGTTAATTGGTGGTTTCAATCCATTCCTCTTTATGTGATTGTTCATATCCAACTGCCCTATTTCTAGCTGGTCCCAGAGAATCACTGTTGTTTTAACCTGGCTTTTTTTAGTGCCCTTATTTTACAGAGACATCATAGTTGCCAACTGGCCTCAGACCAGGGGCACATCTGGTCTTCAACTGGTGAGGAGCAGCTGGGGTCTGCTGCCGTGGGGAAATGGGCAGGGAGCAGAGAGATCTCATCTCTGCAGATGAGACGTGACTCTTGCCCCTAGGATTCCTGTAAAATGAGATTTAGACAAACATGCCAGCTACGTGCTCAGTCCAGATTCAAGGGGGCAGGAGCAGAAATGGGTGGTGTTTGCTGCTGCTGTTGTTTGCAGTTGTATCTGCAGCATCTTGGACCTGTGAACTGGGGCCCTGCTGTGTTAGGCAATGTGCAAACTTGAAACAGAAGAGCTGTTTCTTCCCCAAGGAACTCACAACTTCTGGGTACAGCATGAGAGCACAGATGGGGGGGCATCCAAAAAGGAGATTTGCCAGTACTAAATCAGCAAAATACTCATAAATTATGACCTGTCATTCCCATATTCTTACAGGCATCAGACAAAATAGGAGGTTAATGAGGAATTTGAAGGGTATCTGTAATATCCTTGTGAGTCTGAGATAAGTCTCAGAGAAGTCTGCTTGAAAAATCCAGCAAACCTGTGATGGAGCTGGAGTTGTGTGAGAAACCAACTGATTTATCACCCTTAAAAAAGAAATGTCTGATAGTATAAAGGCAGATAATAGAATGCCCAGGTATAAATGGGAAGGACTGGAAGCCATGAAGAGATGGTGCCTTTGACCCCTAAATCACGATTGATCAGTCTGACAAGGATGTTGGGTCCTGTGTTGCTGGCATATGAACCTATAGCAGCATGTTGAGAGCTGCCATAACTTTTTTTTTAAATTTATTTAAAGATGGCTATTCTGATGATTTGTTATTCATTCGGATTTTTCTTTCCCCTGCAGTGAGACCTTGCTGAGGGCTCTCCCCAGGCCATCAAAATGTGGTCAGGGAGTATGACCAGCACTGTGCAGAGGGTACCCCCTTCCATGGCAGCCTGTACTGTGTGTGCTGCAGGACCCAAACTCCCTGCCTGTTAATATTCACATTCACCTGATTCTCACTTGAAGCCTTGAGTTTGAAATGTCCTACTTGGGAAAAGAGAGAGAGGCACTTTGAGCTCTGCTCAGTGGAGGCATTTGAGCTTCTGTGGGAAGCCTTGTCCACTCAAGGTGTTTGGCAGAGGCAGGAATTCCCACCCTGGCCCAGAGAAGCCAGGATCATGTCACAAGGAAAGGCACAGAGCACATCTGCTTGAGTGGACAAGCACAATTTGCTCACACAACAACTCTTGTGTTTTGCTTGGAGGACCCTTTTGGCTCTTGGGATATGCTGCTGTTCTATGTTGTTTTGATAACTGGAGTCAAGGGCAACCAGGGGCTGGGTTGTTTTTTTTTTTAATTGGAGAAATCCAAATAAAACTCAATAAATGAACCCCAGATGTGGGCTACATTCTAGAAAGTCTAAAGAAGGGGAAGAGGCCACAGAGGGGATGAACATGATTTCTGAGAACTCTCTACATGACTCAGGGATAGGGATCAGAACACTTGAGATTTGTAAAGCCTAAATCTGATAACACTTGAAATTACTGTTACTGGCAAGATTTTTCACCTTTGTTTTGGTGAGCCCAGTCTTTTTTTAACCCAGATTTGCCCTGACTTGCCTTGTCATGGAGATCATTGCACCTTGTAGAAGCCAGATATTTCTACTGCCCTAAAAAAATGCCAACATTTTTAGACTCAAAAAAAAAATCCCATTTGCTCAGGCTGATGGAGAGATGACCGTGGAGCAGATTATAATAAGTACTGAGATCTGTTGAAACTGCACTCAACAGCATTAAAGGCAATGTTCTGCTCCCACTGGAGGTCAGTAGTGAAATGTTTTATCTGTTAAAGACAGTGGGGACATCTCTGCTGAATGTGACAAGCAGCTGAGCTTACCATTTTCCTGTCAGCTTCTGATTAAAGTTAAATTAGTTCAAACTTGAATTAACAAAATCATTTTGCCTTCTTTCTCCCTATCTCTTTCATTTTAAATTTTGAGTTTTATTTTATTCAAAGCCATATTATATTTCTTCACTAGCATGTATAATTAATTAGGAGTCTCAGGAAAGCAATCAACTCCCAACGGAATTGCTGTGAAATTTCTTGGTGTTTCCTCTCTGGCTCTCGGACTTTCTGTTTGGCTTTTTGGTGTTTTTTGGATGTTTTTATTTTTTCCCTAAGGAATTTGTTCCCCTATATGTAATAATTTTTTTAATTTTATTATTCCTTTTTCCCCTTCTTGCAATTTCTTCAGATGCATGTTCCACTTGATTTCAGCAGGACTTGCATGATTCCAATCACCATGTATTTTTTAAAAGTTTGGGATTTTTTTCTTAATGGCATCCTTAAAATACCTGCTTACTTCATTTTTCTCATCACCTTAGTCAGCCACCTCCAGCAGACAAGTCTAGAGCTTTAAAATAATAAAGAACCAACAGTTTCATAGGGAATAAAAAAAAAAAGAACAAGCCATGCACACACACAAAACCAACTAACCAACAACCAACCAACCAAAATTAAAAAAAAATAAAAGAAAAACCAACCAAAAATCATCAAATACTAAACCTAAGCTCTTACTCTAGATCCAATAGTCCTTTTTCCCCCCTTTTGTAATTGCTGGAGCATATCCTGCTTGCTGGAAGGTGCTCACCAGGAACAGACACTTTGTGTAATCCCAAGGCTGCTGCTGCAGGACCAGCTCTGCAGCACCTCTGTTGAGGGCCAGGCAACTGCCAGCTTCTGATTCCCTCTAATCATCCAAAAGAGGATTTAAAGTGCTCACTGAATTTACAAACAATCACAAAAAATGGGGCTTTTCCTGCTATGCTCATCCAAACACAGATTTTCTCCAGTAAATGTATGAATGATATTGCATCTGCATGTGAAATTCCCTGGCTCAGGGAATTTCTTTTTAATTCATGCACCTTTTTAATCAATGGCTGTAGATCTCAGCCTACTCCATGTGCTCAAAACCAGTTTTCTTTTATTTGGTGCAGTAGTTTTCCTGATGGCCTGACTGTGGATGTTTAAGCCTTGAGGTCTGTTTAGGAGGTTTGTGGCTGCCTGATCAAGGTGTCTGACAGTAGTGAATGAAAGAAGGGACTCAGGGATTAGAAAAACAAGAATATGAACAGCAACATGACAGAGGCTGGCAGGAAAAAAAAGAAAGTGATGCTGTCAGAGTGGGTGTTGTTTGGCACTGGAATGTGGAAGCCAGCCAGAATAAAAATTGTCTCTCTTAAACAAGAGCTTCACCAGTAAAAACATAAAGTAGACACCTCAAAGCCACCCCAAGGCCTCATCACAACCTGGTGAAGAATTGCATTTTCAAGGCAAAAGCCAAATCTTTCCTTGCTTCATGATATATTGCTAAAGTAAAGGGCCTGCTGGCTGACACACATGAAAACTGAGAAAGTCTAAATCAGTGTTCATCTCTGTACCTGGGTCAGAGCAGAGGCAGAATTTGAGTTAGCAGGACAAACATGCTCTGCCAGCCCTGACTGCTGTGACTGAATGGGAGATAGAGAGCAGAGCCAGAAACAAAGGTCATTATGGAAAGAAAACCTGCTTCTTCCCAGCCTCTATCCCTCTGTGGCAGAGGGTGACACTCATTTTCCTACACCAACTCTTGGTTTATAGAGGTCCTGTATTGCAAGAAATGTGTGTGCCAGTGGTAGCTTTACAGGGCAAAAAATAAATGGCATAAGGAAAAGCATAGGAAAATAGCTAGTTCTCTTCAGGAAAGTGAGAGTAATGAAATGAAGGCTTCCTACTTTAAGGGAGTTACAAAAAGCAAATATCAGGGAATGTTCCAGCAATTCCAGCTCTACTTTTCAATTGCTGGCTGATCACTTTGAAGCAATTCAGAGGGAGCCAAGCATTTTCATTGCTTAGTATTTCATGAGATTTTGTAGACTATTCCATAGTAGAACACAAACAGGTAATTTCAAATCGACCAGGCTCCGGCAGTTTTTCCTTCTTGCACAATTCTGGGTAGGAAAAGAGCAATGAGCCATTAAATTACACATCTTCAAATGTGCCCTTACACTATGCAAAACTGTAATCAGACCTCAGTCAGCTTTAATGGCTGCGGTGCCTGTGTTGGCAGCCTCCCATAATCCATCACCCCACAGTTCCCTCTCAAAAATGCGTGCTTTAGGCATTCTCCAGATAACTTCACCATGCCTGCCTAGGAGAAGGAAGCTCTGGTGTGACAAGATAATCAGCACTCAACGATGAGCAGTTGCTGTTATGCTAAAGCACTGCTCTGCAGAGCCTGTGGTGAGCCTCTTGCAGTCATTAGTTACAGGACTGTGTCTGTGAAGGTGGGTGAAGAGCTTGTAATGAAGACAGAAGCTGTTCTCAAACTCGGGGGTACTTTGTCCCCATTAAGCTGAGGTTCTGTCTAGCAAATCACAGTGACTTTTCAGCAGAGATAATCTGCTATTCTGAGAGCAATGAAGGAGCAGGACTCATTCACAGCATCTCTTGATGCTAATGTCTCAGACCTACTGTATGCCAGTGAGAGCACTTAAGCCTACATTTTGTCATTGAAAGTAATTTCAAATCTCAGTGTACACCGATAGTAGATAAAGAGTTTTTATTGCTTCCAGAAGCCTGGTTGATAGTGTAATTGTGGAAAAAGCAAAGGAGATATGGTTTGTCAATACCACCAACTGTGCAGACAGAGAATCAGTGCTTTCCTGATTTATTACTGTTATTTTGAAGAGCTTTCTTCTCATTTTGCCTTTTTCCCCATTGTCCCACCCACACTCGCAGTTCTCCCATGTTCTGCTCCTTACTTTGAGTCTGACTCTTGGAAGCTCAAGGAGGTAAGACATTTAGTGCTTTCCAGTGGCTCACAAGTAATTTGTGAGTCTACACAGAGAATTATGGAAGGTTTCATGGTTTGAAGTGTCACAGCTAAAACTAGGATCCTTGTGCTTCAGGAGAGCTGTCCCAGCTGCAGCCCAGGCCCTCATTAATGCAGAGTTGTTGCTGTTGAGTGGCTCTTGGGTGGGCTGTAGGAAATGGTCTGTTGTTTTCTGATCACTTCGAGCAGCCTTCATTCACTACTAGTTGACATGTGGGTTTAAAAAGTAGCAGGGCTGAGCTGTTGTGGGACCTCAGGCTTGATTCTCAGCTGTGCTGAACCTCTGTCTGTGGTAGCACAGGATCCTGGGGTTAGCCAGGGTCTGGCCAGAGCTGCTCTCAGTCAGCTGAAGTGTACCCTGAAGGGATGTTTAAGCAGAGCAGCTGGAGCACACTTTCACAGTCTCTTCTCCTCCCCTGTGAGCAGATCCTTACCGCAAACCTGCCTCTTGGAAATTATCAGATGTCCTCTTTGACTCCAGGGAGAAGCTGTTTGTGTGGAGGATGAATGCTGAGAGTAGGCAAAAGTGACAACTATAAATGCCCTCTTCAAGTGCAGGATAAATTTCAAGAGCTTTTTGCAAACAAGATTGGAAGGGGAAGCTGCAGAATCAATGAAAGATTTCACACATTTGGTTCCTGTGGGCTTTGAAAAGGAGGCGAGATCCCTGATTATATCAGCAAACAAAAAAAACCTTGCCATCTTGTTAATTCTTTAAAGCTTTGCCTGTTTGCTGTACACAAAAGGGTTTCTGATTAGTGGTCCACCTGTAGCAGAGGAAGGAAGAGAGGGAGCTGCTGAAAGGTACGCAGAATTTGGCACAACAAAGAATTTGAATTGATTTCTATTGCTCCCTCAGGCCAAGGGTGCTTCACGTAAGGTCCATGCAAGGGCACATCTATTGGCAGCTGGAATATTTGTCTCTCCTCTGATGATAGCCAGGATCCAGCACTGTCAGCTCAGTTGATATTAGACTTGCTGGGTCTGTAGATCCACGTGTCATATTGTCAATGGTCATTGACTTGCAATGTCCAGTTTGCTATAAATAAGGGAGGTGGAAGTGGGGGGAGTGATCAGGCTTAGTTGAGATTGACTTGAAATACCCTACTCCAATTTCCTCAAGTCTGTACACAGCAGACTCTATCAACTATGGAAACAGAGATGAAATTACCCCCAAGAACTCAAAGGTTATGTGTTTGCACTAATGACATCATCCCAAATGATTCCCAGTGGCCTCATTATTGGGACTAAGGTGGCTCGTGCTGAGCTCGCCTGAACTTGGGTTTGTTCAGTCAGGGCACAGTGGAGCCAAATTTCTCCAGCTGGGTGCAGGAGCGGAGAGGCGGAGAGCTGCAGCTGGGATGTGCCTACTGCTCCCTTTCATGGCTGAGCTCTTACAGCCGTGAGTGAAGTGAGGACTAAAAGTAAAGTGCCCTTCAGGGTGAGGGCTGGCTCGGATCAGCAGTACCAGCAGGGAGGTGTTCCAGTGAGAAAGAACAGTAACGGCTCGTGTAAAAATAATACTGCTATCTGGCTCTTTTAAAAATTCACCCTCCCTCTCTCCTTTAGAATGATGCCTGGAGCTGAGCTGAACACTAATGCATTCCAAAACTGGAAGCAATTACGCCTCAGGAAACAGCTAAAACCAGTGGGCCAAAACCAACTGGGATAGAACGTACAGCTAGAACTCTCTTTTAAAAATCTGCATTTGCTGTGTTGTGATTCATTATTGAAATACTAGGTGTGTTTCCTGATTTTTGTGAAGGTGAACAGAATTTGGAGTGTTGCTGGTCAGAGGCCACAGCAATTTTCTACTTCTGCCATTCTGAATGGCAACTTGTGCTAGTCCCAAGTCTCCACAGAGCTCTCCTCACCTCTTCTCCCAAACTTGGATATTTCCAGCCATTCCCATCATAGCCTTTTCATGCAGCTCTGCTAATGCATCCAAGTCTTTGATTTATATCTGTTTTCTCCAGTTTTGCCCTCAAGCAATTTTCATTTCTACTAAATCCTGACTGTGACATTGCCATGACTCTTGGTCATGAAATCTGCTTTGGGTGAAGAAAGTGAGTGTAGAGGTCTGAAGCAAATGGAAATCCACATAGGAATACCCAAGGACTGACAAATTTGTTCCACCTCTAACTCCAGAGATGAAGGAGAGATGCATTAGCCTGCTGTGCCACCCAGGCTCTGCTATGATGTTTCTGCAGTGATATGTGATGCACACATGCTCTTGTGTGCCTCCAAGCTGTGACAGCAGCAACGGGAGGGAAAAGGGGTTTAGGTTCCAACATGAACGGTCTTTTCTTCCTTTATCCATTGGTCTTCCCATGCCAGAGGCTGCTTATTCCCCAGGCATCTTGACTTGCCCACTGCCACACCAAGCAGATGTGCGAGGCAGTTCCAGCAGTGTTAATCACTGATGGCTCTATTGATCCATCTGTCTCACAGCTCTGATCACAGAGAGATTCCTCCATCCAGTCACAGCTGTGCTATCTAGAAAAATGAGCCCTGGCTGGGCTCAAAGGTCTGGAATGCTGAAGTACATCGTACACTAGACTGTGTTTCCACAGCAATAGCAGAGATGCCAATGGGTGAAGTTCCTTCCAGGAGCTGCCCTGACACAGTGAACAATTTCCTGTCCTGTGCTTATGCGCCTTGCTGCAGTGAGTTGACTGAACTGCTGGAGAACAGCTTCCCAGAGACCTGAAAATCCTGGAAGGGCTCTACAGACAGCCCATTGTAGTTCCTACAGGGCTACACACATTGGAGAAGCTGCTGTATGGAAGGAGTTGTTCTGAAATACTTTTAGGGTGTCACAATGAGTTATGGGTATTAAAAGTGAGAGTTTGGTTCAGGTATCCTTGACTGCTTGGACACTGTCTGATGTTCAAAGCATGCTCAGATCTACCCCAACTGTTCCCTTCCTGTTCCTTTTCACCGTAGCACTGATAGATCCTTTGGTTGCTGTTGGCCTAAAGTTTGAACAAAGATGCTCTCTTTTCAAACACAGATAGATTATGTTTAGCCCTGGAGGCCTGGAATACATAACTGGAGCTGGGTGACATTAGCTGAATGGAAAAACTTGTGTTGGAAAATGGCCTTTTTAGAAAATGAACATTTTTATTAAGCTGAAAAAGGTTACTTACTTCTTTTTTTTCAAAAATATTTCTGAGTTTTAATTATTTTGTGGAGATTTTAAATTAATTTCTTGTCTCGAATTTTTGTTTGGTTTCTGTGTGTTGCCTTGGAAATCCATCTGTGATTGGGGTTATTTTTCTTTGTCCATATGCTCTGTCATTGGACACGTCTTTTTTCCTCTATGTGTATAAGACTGTGTTGTCTTTGTGCTGCTTCTTTCTCTTTTGCCCTTTCATTTTCCTGCCATAAAAGCTCTCCCCTTTTTTCCTTTCTAGTTATTTAACTTTTCAACATTTTCATGTTGGCTTTGTAGACAGCTGCTGTATTTTTCCTTCCTCCTTTGTGTTCAGCTTTGTACTTTTCTGGGCTTTGTGTCACACCTTTAGCCATTTGACACACCTTTCTAGTTCTGCTTCTTTGAATCACTTTCTCTTCTGAGTGTCTGAGGTGGGCACCATTCTTCTCTTTTTCAAGTATTAAACTCTCCCAAGCATCAACTCTATTTGAAAATCTCTGATGAAAAAGGCAATTAAGATCCTGTAGGGAAAAAAAAAAAAAGGAAAAAAAAGGAACAAACCCCACAAATCCCAGCCTCTGCTCAAAATGACAATTACGACAATTCACAGTTAAGTTTTAAATGCTCATGACTGTTAAATGTAGACTGCCCTGGGAAATGGAATCCCAAAGCTGGCTGGGAAAAATGAGAGGCAGAGATGGAGTGAACAAAATTGTGTAAAATCTCTGCAGAAAATGGAAGAGAAAGCCCCAGCAAATCTGAAAAGAAAAGGTTTCATTTCCCCTGTTGATCAATAAAGAATCTTCACATGCTTAAACTGTACTTGTCTTAATGAGACACATTGAGAAGTGACTCTGACTGAATTTAATGAGTTCAGGTCTGTTAATTTCTCAGACTTTCTCAAGATATTAGTGGGGTGTGTTTTAGAGTCAGATTGTCTCCCACTTACTGCTTTGTAGCTTCACACCTCCTTACTGATTACTGTTATGTTTTACTTGGATAAAAAGCTAAGTTAGTGCTGAGGGAGCAGCTCATGTTACCTAAAAAAATTCAGCTGGAGGCAGAAACTCTCCCATTGTCATAGCTGGTTCTAGAAGGAATCTCTGTCTTAGGCTGCTGCTTTGTATTTGCTTCCAAATTTAGGTCTAGGTATTTGTAACTATAGGCACCTAGAGATGTGATTTAGGAAGATATTCACATCACTGGTATTCGTAATTTACACTGACTAGAAAAAGAGGGAGAACAAATTTTAAAAGTGCTAAAACTGCAAAGGGAGAAAAAGTGTGAGAGCAGTAGAAATTTCGCTTCTACCATCCTATAAATTATTCACATGTGCTGCCTGGTAATTACTTATAACGAACATCTATAAAGCATTTTGATATGCTCAGATGAGCAGTACTATGGAAAGTATGTCCAGTGTTTAGATCTGAGGGGTGAGACACCAGCAGAAAGGAGAGAACTACTCCTATCATTATCTTCTTATGGTATGTTGGCTCACCAGTGCCTCGATCCCTTATTAGGGAACCAAATTACTTTTCAGAGTGTAAACTTCTGAGCCAATAATCTAATGATGCTTCAGATTAAGGAATAATGTGGAGCACTGACAGTTTCTGGCAGTCTTTCTGAACATGAAATTTGGGTCCTTCCTTTGCTCAAAGGGCAATGTCATCATTACTCTTGTTTGCCTCTGCCCAGCTGCATGACTCAGTTCTGCACCTCTTGCACCCATCAAGCCAATGATCAAGGAACCTGTGACTTGCACTTGCTTGTGATCTCCCTGTGATGTGTGTGGTGAAATGTGCTTGATGAGATTTTTGATCTACTGATTCATAACAAGATCCCATTAAGGAAGCAATTTTCTACTGATCTTTGTCAGTAACATCCTGAGCTGCATCACTGATTGATGCTTCCCTTTTTGAAGAGTGTCCCAACCACCTGCATTACTTGACTTTGGAAGGGGGGCCCATGGAAATCTACTGTGCAATGAAGATTTATCATTTTCATGGGCATACAATCAAAGTGACAGAGATTTTTGGTTTATGGTAACACTTCAGTATAGAGCTACAGGCTGGAACAGGTGACATTAAATCTGTTCATCCCTAATCTTTGTGAGCATCCACTTTTCCCCTCCCATCCCATGTTTTTATATTTCTGAAGAAGCACCTTCCTCACCTTTGGAGGGTGCTCTTGGCATCTCTTCAGAATCCACAATCCAGCTCAGGAAGGCTGGCTGTTGCCCTGGTGAAGTAGAGCAACTTCTCAAAAGGCAAATTTAGTTAAAAAATTTGTGCTAGGACAGAGTAAGGAAAAATGTGTTAATTTAAAGGAGGTTTAGATGAATTAAGAGTAGTTTTATTCTGTATAATTTATAGCTTCTCCTCTTGCTCTTTTTTTTTTGTATTAAAACTCAAAATCAAAGCATAAATGTGATGGCAGAATAAAGATAGAAAGAAAGGAGGGAAAGAAAAAAGGCAGAGAGGAAGGAAGAAAGAATGAGACTTGGTTAAAATAGTGTTCTTTTATAGATATGTAAGTTAGGTCTTTTCACAGCACCAGTTGAAAGCTGGTGACATTTGAGAGTTCAAGATAAGTCAAACACCAGTTGGAGATTAGTATCAAGGAACATTTTTTAACAAGTGTTCCACTGCAGGCCAAAGGTAGCAGAAAAGAAAAGTCTCTCCTTCATACATGCTTATCACTTGTGAAGGAAATAAAACTTTTATGGTTTATGGTTTTTATGTCTTTATGTTTTATTCTCAAAATGACCTCTGCATTCATTGTATCACTGAATCAGCTTCAAATGGGACTCTTTTCTCCAGTAAAGATAATGGTGGACCTTTGCATTTCCACCTCAGGGCAAAGCTGCTCCAGGAAAAGAAAAGGTTAAAGAAGAAGAGAGAAAAGAAAAGAAATATGAATGTGAAAAGAGTGCTGTAGTTATCACATCATCAGAGAATGACTGATAAATTACTCAGTTAAGTACATTAAAAATATATGATAATATCAAAAATGATACAGAGTGTATATGCATAGACATTTGTAAAAAATAAAATGTGACCCATTTCCACATGGAGGAAAGCCCTGGTTTCTGTACATCTGTCCCTTTAAAATGTAGGTAGATTGTGCTATCCATGGGAGTGGTTGTGTTGGACTGAGGGAGGTGCATGCACTAAACCCTACAGATAAATCACAGCAGGAGGGAAATATTGCAAGCTATGGGACACTGTGCCATCCAGCACAGCCAGTTGGAATCCATCCCAAAGGACAAATCAGCTACTGAGCAAGTGCTGTGTATCAGCAAGCTCAGAGAAACCTGCTGGGAGGTCTCACCTGAGGGCTGGGTCCCTGGAGCTGTGCTCATGGTTTGGCTGATGTGGATGTTGTGTTGTGCTAGGGACGCTGTTTAATTAAATTGCTGCTGTGCTTTGTGTTGGGACATCTGTGTTTGAAACAGGCCTGGAAATGGAGCTGCTGTCTCCTTTCCCAGCTGGTTCTTTGGTCTGCCCTGCTGTAGGGTTCAGTGATCAGGATGGATGCAGGGAGCAGCGCAGTGCTCTGCTCCCCTCTCCTGTGTGACCTCCAGCATGTCCCTAACCTTTTTGTTCACAGTCTGTATAATAGGGAAAAAAGTTCTTCAGTACCTTCTCAGGCTATTGTGATGATGAATATGTTACTGATTGTAATGAACTCATACTGGAGCTGTAGGAGCCATATAAGTATCTGAGATAAGTGACAAGCAGCACACAGGAAAGGGCTGTGCACTAAAGCTTTCTCTGGCAGAACTGCATTTTTCCCATCCTGCTGAGCTTTACTTGCTGCTGATCACAATGAACAACTTAGGCCCTGAAGCTGGAGGATTGATATTCTTTGTATTTTATTTTTATCCAGCTGGTGGAGTGGGAAATGCTATCTTACCACTTCTTAGTAGTGTCTAATCCTTCCTGGTCTCTGTCTGAGTTCTTTGTCCCCAGGATGCCATGTGGGACTGAGTTCCACAGGTTAATTACACACTAAATAGTGTTTCATTTTGGTATGTTTTCAATGGGTGGCCCTTAATTGCATGTTGCCCTCCAGGTCTTGTGTTATGGGAAAGAGTAGTGAGAAAGAGAACCAGTAATTGCCCTTCTAGACACTAGCTGCAGAGCTCTCTTATATGCCTACTCTCCCTCTTTTACTTTTTACCCCTCATCATCCTGAAGCTTTTCATTTTCCTTCTAATGGATTACTTTCTTCCCCCTCTATAATAATGCATAATAATCCAACCTACTTTTGCTGCCTCCACTGTCTCTTTCTGCTTGGCCTTTTTAGTGACTAAGCTTGAGCACATTATTCCAGCAGAGGATGAAATCTACTTTTACACAGAATGGCAGAATTTTATCTGCATTACTGACTTGTCTCATTTTGATATTCTTCTTTTTGGAGCTTGTTTGGTGTTTCAAACTTCAGAAGATGCTGAAAACCATGACTATTTTCTCAGGAAAAGAGAGAGGTGTAGAGACACTCTCAGGGTAGCTGGGAAGTGATGTCTGGGTCATCAGGTGTCATGGGTCTTCAGGAAACACTTTTGGTAGAATTTCAGGTGACTACAAAGACACTGGAGCTCATTGGTGGTCTTTGTGCAGAATGAAATGCTTTCAGAGCAGGGCCAGAATCTGGTCAGTTTATGCAAAAGATGCAAAATTCCAAAAATACACTGAAAGTTTAAGGACGTTATTAAATATAGAAAAGAATTAAACTTTATCTTCTTTGGTGATTAAACAGCTCTTTATCCTGTAGAAGTAAAGCTTGAAATAATTTCTGGTGATGGGAGGGGATTGAAGTTTGTTGTTTTCTTTTATGAGGAAAAGCATACACAGCTGAGAAGGACTGGAATGGAAAATGATTGGGAATTGGTGATCCATGCCAGCTCCATCCCCCCTGAATGTCTGCCCTGCACACAGCCAAGGGGGGCCTTTCATGGAGGGCTGCCAGAAAAATCATGAAGTGGTTTTATGGATCCATCGTTGAGGTAAACCTCACAGATGTCGTTCCTGATGGCCTGTGTGACTCAGCATTGCAGGGGGGTGGCTCTGCCTCGTGGTGGAAATCGTGTTGCTGTGAACACTCTAATCCCATTTTGCAGTGTTACGTTACTCTCTGGAAATGCAGACTCAAGCACCCTGACTCCATTATACTACAGAGAATTTCTTTTTCCCTTGGAGAAAAACCTAGATTGGATTTTCCTGTTCTGCTCTCTGTCGTCTCTACCCTAATTTATAAATACCACAGTGTCATTCTTCATACATTTCTTCTCCCAATCCTTAGCAAAGCGTAGGACGACATTTTGTCAGGATGTATAAAGATGTATTTATGATGGGATTTTCTGCTGATGTATATCAAGAGAGTTTGTATCATGTTTGTAGAGCTGTGCTGTTTTATATCACAGGAATACCTTTTGTTTTGTTATTCAGACTATCCCAAACATGGACACTGTTAGCACTGCTATTTTACTCTCCTTTGTAGCACTTTGTGGTAGTGATTCTTGCCCTCCACATATAATTCCATGTCTTGGAGGGATAGGAGAAACAGAGGGAGGAATCAAAGCTCTGTAGTGTAGCAAAGAAATAGCTTGGGGGAGGTTTCATCGATGTCTGTAAACACCTACAGAAAACAATGCAAGTTATTTGGGGAATGGAATTATTTTCTTTTTAAATAGTAGCACAAGCAGCAATAGTTTGGATGAGTGAAGGAAAAGTTTGTTTGAGAAGTCTTTTGGTGGTGAGAATTAGGATGTTAACCCTGTGAAGGAGGTGTATGTACAGCACATTGTAACATAGTGGTGTGGTGTCTGCTGGGAGGGGGTGCTGACAATCTAGAGTTCAGATAAAAAAACTTTGGTTACTTTCTCAATTTTAAATAAACATAAAAGTGGCATGACTCTCATGCTTAATACATTTTAAAATTAACACCTTAATAAAGAATTCAAATATGGCTTGCTGGGCCTATCTGTAGGAGCTCTTTCTCTGAAAGCTTCACTCCAATTAAGCTCTATCAGCTGCCAATAGGCATCTGGAAAACTGAGAAATGGCAAGATCAGTTGGTTTATAAAGACAACCTCTTGTGATCTGAAGGCAGAAAGTTCTATTTCCTCCATGGTAATTTAGGAGATCTTTTTCCACCAACTCATGATTTTCCAAAACATATTTGTTTATCTACGCTGATCAAAATACAGCCATAGGAAAAGCCTGTTGGAGGAGATGATGTGTTGACCTTTAGAACAAAAAGAACCTTGGATGTTATCCTAGCTTCACCTCATCAAGGCACTCAGTCTGTGCTCATTTTTGAGCCATGTTTGACATGCAGTAAGCAGAACTCTTGACCAAAACATCCATCAGGAGCTGTTCAGAGAGTGATGTTTTACAGGAGCCAGGCAGGCATTAGAGTATGACCTCGAAAGAGTAACACTCCAGTCTGGGAAGGCATGGGGTCACCTTCAGCAGAAACACAGTGCTGGGAAACAAAGCATAAATCAATAAACATAGCCAAGGTCTTGAAAAGAAAAGTGAAAGGCAGTGTAAACATATCCCAGCATAATCTCTGGGGGACCTACAGGAGTGTTGGAGATTTCAGAAAGACTGGTGAGGTCACCTGGAAAGGAACAACAGAGTTTGGAGACTCTAAAAAGAGACCTTGACATTGACTGTCTTCTAAATGGTTGATTTTCCAGGATCCTAAAAGAGTGAAACCAGGGAGAGTCCCAGGTGTGTAAATGGTGTGGAAGCCCCACACCATTCTCAGCACTGTAATCTCATATTTAGTGCTCAATATGTACTCCCCAGCTATCTTAGAATCATCCCAGTGCCTGTCAAATATCACCTTTACTTGGACCCCTTGTGATCTGGGCATGTGACAAGTTTTTGGCAAGTGAAGGGGACACTGCATTTTCAGCTCAAGTCTCTCAAAGTATTCTTGTGTGCATTCCCCTACCCTTGATGAACACAAGGTTCATTGTTCCCATCTTGTTCCCATCTACTCTTGTAATTTTGGAAAATACGAAGGCTTGAAATAGGTTCCTGTGCAGAAATGAGGGCAGATGAATTTTGTGGGATAGAAGGCTTTTGGGAGGGAGCTTGCTTTGAGAATCCTCTTGATGTTATTCAGTACAACAGGACTAAGAATTCAGAGAACACCTTGAAAATGTGGCATCTCAAGGCAGGCTGGAGGCAGGGAGCACTCTGTTAAGTGCCAAGGAGGTTATTTCCAGATTGAAATAAGTGAACTTATTTTTTTTTTGTCCCATGTGGTGTTCCAGGAAGCATTGCTGTGTCCAGAATGTGAATTGCTCAATGCAGTTCTTCATTTCCCCATGGCAAAGGAATACATTCACTCTCCCTTCATGCTAAAAGCACCCATTCCTCTAAACTGCCCCTGGAGCTTCTAAAACTTCTGAACTCCCACACTGCTCCCCTGACTTAGAAGCTGTGGCCTTTAAATCAAGTTGAGGAGTTATTTTTTTACCTCTCTTGATGTGGGTTAGTTGACAGGCAAGTCGTCATTTAGATAATTAGTGGCAAAATAAGCTAATAATAAATTAATAATGGATTTTTTCACATTAAGAGCAAGATTTGGAAGTTGCAGATGGCTTCCAAAATAAATTAAAACAAAATAAAAAAGGCAGAAGGAGCAAGCCAGTCCATTAAACCATCACTTAATTCAAGGCTGCATTTATTTGTTCTTAAAGTGGTATGGATGGCAGTTGCTTTGTATGTCTCCAACGAGTTCAAAAAGCTTTGCAAACAGCTCAGATTTTGCTTATTTTTAATAAGGTGTATTTCTGTTGGCTGCAATAATTTGTGAGAAACAGAAAATCTACCTGTAACCACTCCCTCCAGCTCTCACATCTGAAGTGGAGAGCGATCTTCTGATTGGAAACATGTTTTTGGAGGGAAGAATTAATTTGGTTAGAGAGAAGGTGAAAATCCACTTTCCTTCTTTCACCTTCTACTTTTCTCATTTCTTCTAATTTATTCCTTAAGCAAAGACCCATTCCTTGAGAAGGCTCTTGCAGACCATGAGATCTGCAGTTTTGCCTTTTCCTTCCCGAAGTTGTCAGAGTTCTTTTGCTTTTGTGTGCACAAGAGCTTCAGTGAGTTAGGATTTCTAGAAAACTTATCCCCAGAGACACCAAGCACTGTTCTGGATAGCTCAGTGGGAGTTGGGCTGTGGTCTGGAGGATGAAGCTCATGACTTTATAGGCTTTTTTCTTTGCAGAGCTTCAATGCTGCTACAATTAATTAAGCTTTGCTTCTGCAGGACTCTCCAGGGGAGGAATCTGCTCAGCTAAGAGAGCTTTCACTCATTCTCACCCTATTTCTTCACATTTCTTCCCAGGAGAAATGTTTTCATGTCCCTGGTTTGAATCTTCCTTGCTTGTAAAATAGCCACTTAGTGGTACCATTGATAATTACAAAACCTGTAGACTTCATCGGAATTTTAAGTTAAATGGTCTCCAACCATCTGGAAATATTACACACTGACAAATCAATTACCAAAATTAAGTGACTTCCAGTTTTTTTCCTCTTCTGCTAATTTCCATTCTGATTTGGCCTGAATACAGTGGTGCCTTCTTATCATCCTTTTTATTTAATTTCCTGATCAATTTTATGTGCAATGTACAATACAGGACTTTTAAACCTCTTCTCACCCTCTCTGCCACCACCCATTTCCCTTTATCATTCTGTCAGCTGGATGACACTTTCAGCAGCTTAGTGGACACCTCAGTCTAACCCTTCCCTTCAGAGAGGCTGTAGAGGAGTCAGCCAAGGCAAAAACCTAGGCTGACAAAAGACAGAGTGAGGGACTTCGCTGACCTCTTGAGCTTAATCATGGTGGCTTAATCATGAAAGAGTAACAGGAGAGAAAGAAGTTGGGTTAAAGTTTAGATGATGAAAAGTCATGGCATGACTCATCTGAACTGTGGAGTTATCTCCAAAAGATTAGATAAAAATAATGCCTTTAATTAAAATCAGGTTTTGTTTGAGTAGAAGAAGGGATTTTTTTTTTTTCTTGGTTCCCTCTGCTATGCAGTTTGTGCCATCTGCAGCAGCTGGGAAAGCAGCAGAGGGTGTGGATGATGGAGGTGTCTGAACACCTTTGGAGGAGCTGCCAGTTGGCAGCCTGGCCTCCCCTCTCCTTGAGATCCTGCCTTGGGAGCAGCACCAGCAGCTTGGCAGCACAATGAAGACAAGACCAAGGTGGTAGAGGGCTAAGTAAGAGGAAAAAGTAAGAGGAGAATTGTATTAGAAACACATGAAATTAAAGGTGGGAAAAATGACTCTGAGTACGATTTGAGTGTTGCTCAGTAGATCATTGACACTCAGGCTAGTGTAAGCCACTGAGAGCTGAGGAATCAAGAATAAGAATAAAGTGTACCTAAATTTTTATTTTAATAGTTTTTGTTGTCTAGGAATGGTTGTTCTTTTCCTCAGGTCAGTCATGGAACCACACAATTTTCTGTCCAGGATGCTCCTTTTCCAGTTTATGTTAGCCCTTTATTCCTACAATCCCTTTTGTTGGCAACTCATCTGAGCACAGTCTTGAAATGAGAGAATGTTGCCATCTCCGTGATTAATGGTTTCATCCATTGAATTGCAATTACAAGTTTTAATCAGTTCATTATTCCACCTAGTTTTTTTGGATCTTGACAGTTTTGCCGTGGAAATTAATTGAATTGGCTTCACCTCAAGGCTTTCCTGCAAAAAGATCTTGTCTTGCCTTTGGGGACTGTGGGGGCTAATTGGCCAACTCAGATTTAATTTCCTCTTTTTCCAATATGGAAAAAAAAAAAGGTTTTTACTTCCCTTTCCTTGTCAACCACGGATTCCCATTTTCTATTTCATTTTCCAAACTCCATTTCCTTTACAATGCAAGATGGGTGCACTGCTAAAAGTTCTGCTTGAGATAACCATTGAGAATTCATCTTTTTAGTCAAAACTGTTAATGCTGTTTTCTCTTCCTCAGAGAGTGGCTACTTCTCAGAGACTGTAATTTTTTTTCCGTGACTATTTTTTTCATTTCATCTGGTCTAATGGATCCTGTTTATAAGGAGAAGTCCTGTGACTGGCAAAATTCTTGTTATAAGTCATCCTTGGATTTTGTTTTTGTTTGTGCCACATTACTGGAACTCAGAGATGAGCAAGCAGTAAATTCCCTAAAGATGTATACTCTCAGACAAGAAATCAAATTAGTGGAGACTTAGTAGTCTATACAGCTGCCAAAAAGCTCACAATTGGACTCCATCATACAACACAGATGTGATCCAAAAGAAATTTCATCAACAACTGGAGTCAGGCTGAGTTGTTAACACAGTGTGAGAAGATGTGCAATCAGTAGCTGCAAAAGCCCTCCCAGGCAGAACCAACCTGCTAAGCTTCGAGCTCATGGAAGTGCTGCCATTCTCTTTTCTGTTACCATGGAAATATTATTTTATTTGTTTTTGTTTAGGTAAAATAGATGTAAAAAAAAAAATTAGGTAAAATAGGTAAAGTAGTCAGAAGCATGCTCTGTGTCCATGTGTCCATTCCTTTCATTGCATTTCCTTGGGACACTCTTCTTGGGATCTGTTGTGGATTTTTAACTGGAAAGGGTAGGTTACAGAACAGCCTCTGAAGAGGGTAAAAGAGAACAGCTCCTAGTGATGACAACCACATACTATGTGAGATTTTCAGACCCTGCATTTGGACTCATGAGTTTTATTTACCATTAATCTATGGGTTTATTTGGTGTGTATTTTGAAATATTGTATCAAAGCTGGAAGTTGGAGCCAATCCTTTTCTATGCCTATGGGCAGCACAGGATCCCTCTCTGCCAGGAATTTCAGGTTTCTTTTTTGATCAAGGCAGAATAATCCAAATCCTGGCTGAGATGCTTTGGGAGGGGGTAAAAACAGATCATGGAAAGTTGAATATGTTTTCCCGTCAAGTTTGGAAACTGAGATTTTTAAAGAAGCAAATATATTAGGGAACAAAAGTCTGTTACCTTAGTTATCTTAGAGGTTTTCTCTTTTTTTTTTTTTTTCTGACATTTTTTCTTTAATGAATCAAAGCATTTCAGAACCTGATTTTTCATCACAGCAGGAGTCACCAGCCAATATAAGTATGAGAGAAGAGGGCACAATGGCATCCTAGGTTTCATTTTCCATTGGTGCTTTGCTGTAATTAGAAGACTTTCTGCCCTGGTGGGAAAGCCATAGGCTATGAGGCCAGCACAGAAATGGGGCAGGACCATCTGATTCACCTCAGATTCAGGTTCCTTTTATTAAATGATAAAAACGTAAGTTTCCATTTCACAGCACGAGATTAAGGCTTCAGTCAGAAGTGTGAAAAGGTGCATCATGCTGAAAAGCTGATTAAAAATACATGCTGCATATTAACAGAGCCCAAATGGAATAACTTTTTTTTCCAAACTCTTCTGCTTATTAAGGTACATCAAAGGTACACCCTTTCTAAATGATGAAAGAACATCCTGTCCTTTTAGTCAAGGTGATTAGTGATATTAGTATCAATAATATCAATTAGTATCAGATCCTTTTGGTATAGTTAACAGGGAATAACATTTATCTGGCAACTCATAGTGCAGTATCCAGAAGGGAGCTTATTAAAATATGACTCTTCCCCTTTCCATACAACCCTTTGGTTTAATTACCTCATTAATAATAATGCAGGATCCACAAAGTAACTTCCTCCTGGGTGCTCCCAAGGTGTGTTGGGAATTACAGAGACCAGCAAGACTGAGAGGTACTTATATGTTCTGTCCTCATAAGAGAAGGTGGGAGGTAAAACTGGAGAGCCATAGGAAAGCAGAAGAATCTGGGAAGTGACTGCAGCCACATCTGAGCACTCTTTGTGAGCTTAAGAGAAGCAAACAATAACAGTTCCTTTAATGTGCAAAAAGAAAGATCTGTTGTTTAAAGAGCACACAACTGTATCTGCCACCTCCTGATGCTTTTGACAGGAATCACAGAAGGAGCAGATTGGATCAGCAAAACTTCACTCAGCCCTGACAGTTTGATTGCACTGCTGTGGAGGATATGACAGATGTTGGAACAGCACGAGCAACTTAAACAAAATGCATCAAGCACAAAGCTGGGGCTCAACCTCTCCTCCACTTGAAATGATTTGTAATCTCAGAGTGGTCAGGATACAGGGGCAATGGTTTTACATGTATGGGGGGAAAGGGAAGATTGAAACAAGTGGGAAAAAATTTCCTCCAAATGATGAAGTGCCCAGTAATATCAGACAAGTGTGTGGAGCTGGAAACATGCTGTTTGCCTTTCATGAATTCGTGCAGAAATGAATCATAGCTGAGGCACAGGATGCTTTGGAGATTCATTGGGCAAACAGCAAACAGATAAACATGCTTTACAGCATGTGCATATGTAAAAATACGAGACAAAATATTCAAAGGAGTCCAGGAGCTGATGTTTGGCAGCTCGTTCCTGCCTCAGATGTTTACCTACCTGTGGCATTATTTTCAAATTTGCTGAGATTTCCTTGCTCTTGCTGATTTTTCGCCCTGTGCTCAGCATTTCTGAGAAGCGAGGCAAACGAGAAGGGAAATATTCGAGTCATGTACCAGGGGATCTGAAACACATGGGGGGCATGTGCAGTGATGGTGCTCAGGGAGCAGCACTGCAGAACCAGAACTCAACACTCAACTGCAGGTGATGGCTTTTGCCTGTAGGTTCAGTGGGTTCTTGTAAACCACACCAGGCTGCTTTCCACATCATAACTGAGCTATCCATTTTCTTTCTATGTTTCCTGGAAATCTCTTCTGCTCCCTGCTGTGGGTGCATCTGTGAGGTCAGCAGTCAAATGTCATACTCTCCAATTGTTTATCACTACAATAGCATTTATTTAAATGTGGATAGAATGGGGTCAGAAGGGAAGTAGGTGGTAGCACCAGATAGATATAATGAGTATGTGGCCTGTGAATGTGGTAGCTTTGTCCACGCTCCTGTGTGAGAACTGTCATCTTCCCCCAACACACCTCTTCCTCTTCAGATTTCAGGCATGGGCACAAAATGACCAACTGTGCAAGAGGGTCTTGGTCAACAAGCTGACTGGAGAGTTTTCAACTAGATTTAGAAAGGGAAGAAGCTAGTTCTGTTCAGCAGAGAAAGGCCAGGTACCAATAGAGCTGCTACAATATTTTTTATTTTTTTTAAAGCAGCTTTCAAAACATTTTTACACCCCCAACATTCTAATGCACTTTCTTTTCTAATGGTTGTAGAAAAGATTCCCTAATTCCTTGCCCTTTCTGTTCTCACATTCCCCCTGTAGTTGAGTTTCCTGTGGGTGTCTCCAAGATGGGAATCAAGTTTAAGAATAAGGTTTTTATAATATCATAAGCTTCTGCAGTGTTTATCTTTCTCCCTACTTTCAAATGCATCCCAAGCAGGTGGCAGCTTTCTGGTTTCATTTATTCACAAAATAAACTCAAAACTCCAGCCCACACCTTTCCCTGGAACTATATTTATCCCAGGTGTCCTCCTCAAGGACTGCTCAATCTGGATCATCTTCTTATATTCAGATGGGACAAGTAATATCCTGCAAGGCTGAGCCAGCAAATCACACATCATAGTTCTTAGTAAGACCATCATTTGCTAACTGTATAAAATTTTCAGGATAACACTATATTGCCACTTAATATATTATCACATAGCTTTTATATTCCAGCCCACTCCTGTGCACATTTTTGGGGGAAGGATTGCTTTCACTCTGCATTGTGTTTGATACATTCATTGTTTTTGCAGAGAAAAGCCAATAAATGCCTAAGCTAAACACAGGGTTTTTTTCTGCTTATCTTTTGCCTGTCCTAGACCTTCCCTATTTCAGTGATATATATCCAAAATTCAGGACACAGGATATTCAGACAGCCCTGGTGCTGAACTTTGCAGGAATATATGGATTTAATAGTTTTGGCTCATCTCTTTCTTCATTGACCATTTTAATATCCTTCATCTATCTCTGCTCGAACTTCTCCTTGGGGCATGTTTTCTCAGCAGCACAAACCTTTGCAAAATATAGCCTTTGGCTGTAAAATTTGGGTGTCTAAATAGAGCTGGTTACCTACCTTCCTCTGTAGTTTATGAAGAGAGCAAGTGGCTGCTGAAAGATGATCAAATTATTAACTTTATTTACCTGTGGTTGTAATGTATCTTTTGTCTCCCTTCATAGATTTGAGGGGCAGCCACAAAATTTTGTTTAGACCAGATGCTATTCCCCTCTTTGGTGGTTTAATACTTCATTTTGTACATGTCACCCACAGTAATTAACAAATTGAAGGCCAAGAACCAGAGACAGAAATAGGAAAAAAAAAAAAAAATAATTCAGCTGAATTTTTATGACCTCAATTTCCCTAGGAGGAACTGATTTTGATAGGTGTCTGGGATAGGTACTGGTGTTTGGAGATTCTTCTTTTTTTTCCTCTTTCCAAAAGATCTTGCCCATTCCTAGAAATCTCATGTAAATTAGAAATGTTGCAGATTTTCTGCTGGGGCTCCTTCCTTGTGTAGGTACCAGTGGAGTTACAAGGAGCATAACAAGTACAGGATGACATATGAAAACAGCAGTACACAAATATACCCTGTGCAAGAGAATCCAAATCACAGTCCTGGGCATTCATTCACTCAGATAGGTTTGGCAAGCAGGATAGGGATTTGTTAAAATAAGGTTGTGCCTCTCAATGCTTTTCTGCTGATTTTATGCTAAAAGAAACCTCAGGATCAGAGCAGTGAGATGCGCAAGGCTAAAGTCTGAAATCCCTGCAGGCCTTATTATGTGTATAAGGAGCCAGGCAGTGTGCATTTCAGGGCTGGGGAAGCTATTGCACTTGATTTAGGGGTAATTAGAGTGTGTGAGCGGCAGCAGAGATGGCATGTGATGCCTCAGACACCTTTTCTCCATTTTGCTTCCTGCCTGGCAAACTCATCTGCATGCTGAATGAAGGATAATGTCTCACAGCATTCTGCCTCTATACCTTTTGAGGATTTCTCTTCTGCTTTCCCCCCTCCTTCCACAGCTTTCCTCTCTGAGATTTCAGACTGAATATCTGGATTTTGCTCAAAACTAGATCTTTCTTCCTACCATGGCTAAATCAGCAAAACATTTTTTCCTAGGACTAGGAATCTTGATCATGCTCTAGAGTGTAAAAATGGCCAGTCTAGTGGGCCATTGAGAGGAAAATAGCCCCTGCATTGAAACATATTTGTTAGTGCTGCCTACCCCTCCAGAGAAACTAATCCACAAGGGAAGGGATACTGATCTCATTTTTAATCTGCCCATGGCCTCTTTTTATTCCAATAAGTCAATCAAAGTGAGGATTCAGTTGAATGTTCAGTTGTGGAAGTGGCTGGGTCTGCAGTTGTGCAAACACCACAGGCAGCACAGCCCAGATCCAGTGGCTGATGGATGTGACAGGCAGGCACAGGCAGAAGTGGGGAAGGTTTTCCCTTGAACTCTGTCCGTGCTGCTGGACACAGGATGGGTGAGGTTGGAAGAGACCACAGTGGGTCATCTGGTCCACCTCCCTGCTCAAGCAGTGTCATGCTAAAGAACATTGCAAAGGATTGCATCCAGATGGTTCTTGAATATCTCCAGAGTCCCTAATGTTCAGGAGACTCTTGTCTAAGCCTTGTTTCTAAAAGATCCGTGTTAGGTCTCTTGTAAAGGGGTTGAAGGGCATCCGTGATTGCAAATAGATGTATTTACATCAAAAGAGAAAGACAGAGAATGCACACAGAGGTGATAATTGTTCACATTATTCCATCTGTCTAATGGCAGAACAAAATTGCAGGCAGAATGGAGTTCACTGTAAGTGAAAACAAAAAGCCTGAGGCAGTTACAGAGCCATTAAAGAGAAAGGAGGGTTTGGGCTTTGACCTATGACAGTCATTTTCCTCCTTTGACTGCACCTCTAAGTTGAGCTGAATCAAACTGAAAGTAGTCGTGTACTCGATGGTTTGTGTCTATGAACAGCACTTTGCCAAAGGGAAAGGGCAGCAGTTCATGTACCCTAAAATGGGGCCATTTCTTTCTCTGGCTCCTGATTAAAAAGGATGCTGTGTGGGGAAACTCTGGGTGACGATAGCCTTGGGGGCTTCCTCCCATTTTGATTTGAAAAGTGGAAAAGATACCATTTAAATCAGACTGTTTATGAGTGAAAGATATTGTTGAAAAACCAATAAATAAACAATGATTCCAGACTGAGTTTTTTTTTAAAGTAATGTCCAATCATTCCTCTGATAAATGTCACTCCAGTAGTATTGCTTTTGTCTCCTATTTTTGAGAGCAGAACTGGGGTTTATAGGTTAAAGAAAGGTTTGAAAAGAAATTGAGAGTCCCAGAGTTGGGATCTATATTCTTTGACGTGACAGATTACTCCAGATCAGGCTGACTATTGGTCACATCAGAAAATCAAGCTTGAAATGCTTTTTTCACCAAACACTGCCATAAGGACCTTACTGAGACCAGTTAATCAGAGAGAAAAAAGAAATGTCTGAAGACAGAGAGGGAGTGAACACAGCTTGTAACACAGCAGTCATGTGGAAATTGTCAGTAACTAAATAGATTTGTTTACTTATGGATAATAATTTTTTTTTATTATTGTATACACTGCACCCATGTGCACTTACTTCTGGGTACCACACATTTGTACATATGGATTCTCCCATTTGCTGAGTGTCTTTTGAAGCAGCATGCCCAGAATGCAGCCTTTTCCTGCCCTTTCCCTGCCAGTGGGGATTTCCATGATAAGGGCTTCACGGCTCAGCTCCCTGGAGCACCAGAAACACATGGAGGATCTCGTTGGAGGTATTTAACCGAGGGCTCTTGCTCTGCTGGGAGGAGGGGTGCCCATACCCAGCTGTAATGACTACCTGTCAGGGAGATGCATGGTGTCCTTTCAGCCACTGAGCACAAACAGATGAGGGTGACGGTGGTATTTCTCCAGTCCCTTAATTAGAGCTTTGTGAGAGCAGAGGCACAAATGGAGATGTTTTCCATCATCTCTGATGAGGAGGGAGGTAAGGCACAGAAACCAGTTTGCTTTCGTTAGCCCTGGGCATTCTTCCTGCTGTGATACGCGTTCACCTTCTCATTTTTATCACTCTCCCTTTAGCTGTTTATTTCTTCTTTTGTTTCTCCTTTCCTTACTGCCTTCAGGTTCCTAACAGGAACTAGCCTTCATTTTAAATAGCTAGAACCTCCTGCTTTTCCATAACAGACTTTCCTGACCCAGTTGTTGAGAACTGCAGTAAACTTTAAAGACCATCTGTAGGGTTGTTACGTATGGGGAGCTCAGAGCAGCAAATAAAGGAAACTGAGATGCAGTTAGAGTTAGTGAATACTCCTAAAAAGCTGAAAACAGAGCTTGAGAGTTGCATTCTAGGTCTGGACTCTCACCTGCAGGTGCTACTGTGTAGATATGTGAGCTCTTTTCCTCCAGATCATGTAAAAGAATGCACAAACTTGATGCTGTAAAACAGAGATTTGGGGCTTTAAGAAAGAAGCTCATAACAAAGGTGCTCTGAAGGAGGCAAGGAGGATACCTTCATTTCTAGCCCAAATGTGAAGACGTTTCAAAGAGGTGAAAATGAAAATGATCCTTTTCAAGTTCCTCTGAGAGGAAAAGAGACATTTACTTGCTTTAATTCACACCTTTGCCCCTCACAACCTTTTCATCAGGATAATCACAGCATCAGCTGCACCATTCTTCCAACACAGCTTGGAAACAGAAGTTCCTTTTAGCTTCTTATGGGGGAGCCTCAGACCCTCAGCCCCCCACAACATCTCCTCCAGGAAGTCCAAGGAAATGTAAAGTCCCTTGTGATAATTCAGAGGTTTTGGCAGGTAGACAGCAACAACAGGAGGTGGAAACAGACATCTGTGCAGGGGAGGAAATGGTGATATAAATACATGTTTAATTGCAGTTTAATTACAATTACTTACTAGGCAAAATTTATTTAAATGCAGTGTAATTAGAGTGAGACCTTGATTTAATCACAGTCTTATCAGACACAGTTACTACTATTTTCCCTCACTTCCTCCTCCTTCTCCACCTCTCTTTACATTCCCTCTCCTGAACTTGCCCAACGAAATTAAAAGCCAAGACTTGAAACAAGCAGAAGGTATCCATCTTGGAAAGTTTTCAGTTTCCTGAAAATTCAATAGCCAGGTGGCTACCAGCCCAGAATGTTCTCCCTGGAAACTGTGAAACCCCCACTCTGTCTTGGCAAGCCGTTACTCTTCCTTAGCAGATAATGATAATGGATCCTCATTAGCTGGGAATGACTTATCATGAATATAATTCATCACTGATGGCAGACCTCATAACCCATCTGCTCACAATAAGTAAATTAGACAAGTCAGACAAGATGGATTGTTCTTTCTGATCTACCTTTGGAGTGCCTCCACATCCTCTTCCAATGGTTCATGCTGTGTCTTCACACCGTGATAAGGGTGAACATGAGGAGAGACAAAACCTCTTGAGCAGCTGACCCCAGATCTCATAATTCTCCATTTTCCTCTTCCACTGCCTCCTCTTGCTCTGCTCCTTGCCAGGGGTCTGGGCATGGCAGTAGCTTCTTTCTTTATGAGACAAGCACTCACAGCAGGGCTCTCTTGTAGATCTGTGGATGTGTTCATGAGCTGCTCCTGTGTGGGAGATTTTCCCACTCAGAGCTCCTGTCTCCTTCATGGATGTTCCATGTTTAAAACACTATTAAGCAGTCCCAACCAATATGGGGAAGGGGAATGGTGGGTTATCCTTCTGCCTTCTCCTCTGAAAGCTGTATTGACTCTTCTCCCCTAAGGGTTAATTTGGCAGATTGCCACTCCTGGGAGCACAGTAATTCCCATCCATTGCCCTGAAGGAACTAAGACACAGGCTGGTAATCCTAGCTGGTAGCTTGCATAGACATGGCAGGCTGTGGTGGGAGGGGAAATATCTTTACTCTTCAATTTAAATCCAGCCCCCCTCTGAAATCCATGAGCTATTAGAAAATTTGCTCACTCCAGTGAAAATATTATTTTCTCCTTCCATGTCGATACCATTTAATTCATTGTTGTGCTTTACATCTGTCTCAGTTTTTTTCCAGCAGCTTTAAATAAGGGAGTTAAACCTATCCATAAAACTGTGAAGCTATTCATTAATTACTGCATGCTTTAGTCTGCTGTTGAACCATACTGGGCCTGCCTGAAGAAAAATTATGAACTACTGAGGTCTTTGCACTGGGAACCAAAACCAGAGATGTGGAAGCTTTTCCCTACCCTCTTTCCTGACAGTTTTCTCTTCTTTCTTTCTTTTTCTTCTTTTTATTTCCTTTTTTTTTTCTTTCTTTCCTCTCCTCTCCAATAATTTCCATGTGACCTGATAATTTTTTGTACTGTTCTTGTGTCAATTTTTCTGTAAGAGGAAAAAAAGTAGGAAGAAAAAAACCAAGGAGAGGTTTTAGTTTTTACATCCTTCCTCTCCTGCCCGACCCATCTCATTCAGGCTGATGGTGAGGAGGGAATCTCTCCCCATCATGGGGTTTCTACGAGCTGAGGGTCACCAGGTCCTTCATACCCCTGTGAAGTGGGAAAATAGGCCATGAAACCTGGGTCTTGTGTTGCAGATCACAACAAATCACACAGAGCCAACTGGATTTTCCTGCCTGCTTTAATATTTATTTGACAGTGAATTTTTAATAAGGAGGGACTTTTACTTGTCATCCTCAGAATGCCAAGCAGGCAAAAGAAGGGAAGGGAAAAACTTGGAGTAGTGGGTGCAAAGTACTGGGGAAAGGGAAGAGAGGAAATATGGGAGGAGAAAAAGGGAATTGGGAAATTGGAAAGGGAAAAGAGGGAGAGAACAGGGAGGCAGTAGTCACTGCAGCATCTTTGTTTGAAGATGAGTTTCTCAGATAACAGCAGCTCTCACAGCAGTGAACAGTTCACACACAGCAGGGAAGCAAAAAACCTGGGAAAGAGTCTTTGACCCAAAGGCACTTGTACCCTTCTGGAGTTCATTTCTCCCATTTTACTCCCTTTGTGTAAAAACAAATAAATTAACCCATGATTTGTGAGCCAAATTTGGGGAAAAAAAAAAAAAAAAAGGAAACTCTTTGTGGCCCAAAATCCATAATTATACCCTGGTGCTGTGAGTGACTGTGAAACTGTGAGAAAGGGATAGAGAATTACAACAGAGAGAGATAGATACCATTGCCTAGATAAAGAGATGGTGAGGGGAGAGAGAGAGAGAGAGAGAGAGAGAGCAAGTGCTTCAGAGAGATGACGAGCATTAGATGGAGTGGATATATAGCTGGAATTAAAGAGATGGATGCCATGAGTACCCATGGGAAGATACCTTGCACAGATATTCTGTGAATAGATGTTGCAGGAAGAGGGATATTGTTAGATAGACAGACACTGTCTGGGAAAAATGGGTAAGGCAAGAAGTAATGCTGCAGCTGGGAACGTGAAGATTGATTCTGTTGATAAATAAAGTCTATAAATAAATACTAAAGAAAAATATTTCAGTAGCCTGCCATCTATGAATATTTGACACACACATCTAAGAAACTTCATAGCACCTCATCCAAAATAAACATAACCAAGCAGCTACTAGATATGTGTGATTATACTGTTTAAACATTTACGAGATGTGAGCAGCTGCAGCAAAAACAACAATTTATCACCCAGTTCAGAGCTCGTTTCACCCTGATAGACACATCAGGTCTGGCACCAGCATGGCAGAAAAGGCCAGGCCAGCAGGTAGATAATTAAGTGCTGAAGCAACATTGGATAAGGAAATAGGAATATATAATGTTTGGATTTTAGAACTGGAAATAGGCCACAATCTGGATATGAGCTCCCCATTTTGTATCCTGGCTAACCAAGGGATAACACATTTCAAAATTATTTCCACCACTGTGTTGTACTGGCCAAAGCCTGACCTTATAGGAGTGTCTCTCCCATGCTGCTGCAGCCCCATTCCCAGCTGTCCTCAGCTGCCTTATTGACCTTGGTGAGCATTCAAAAATCCTGCTACTGAGTGTCCAGGCAGGAGCATGGAACATCCTGTTCTCCTGCAACAGGCTTTGGGCAAGAGTTGTCATCTACCAGGAGCCCTGTTCCTGCTAGGCAGTCAGCTCAGGCCTACACCTGGCAGATGCTGATCAAATTGAGGACCTTTCCAAGGAGGCAGATCCTGTTGTAATTCCTGTGGTCAGCAGTCCTGGGCACTTCTGGAGTCCAGGTCATCTGAGCAGTGCAGGTACTTTAACAATTTACATCTTTCCACCCTCTCTGTGTCTCCTGCCTCACTTCATGTCTCTCTTGAGCTTTACAGGGAACTCATTTCCTTGCTGTGTTCTAGACTGAGATTTTGAGTATCCCCACTGAAATTCTGTACCAGCTTCTGTTTTGTTCACCTCCATAACTCATTTTCTAATCTGTGCTTTGGCAGGATCTCTCCTTTTGTTGGTTGCTCAGCTCTGTTGCCAGGGATGCTCATTTTGAGGCTGTCAGTCTCAGCACTGCCCTTAAAGCAGACAGGTCCATTCTCAGGGGCTGCTCTGAACTCTCTGAGGATTCATGATGTACCCCAAAGTCTGTCTGGAATATGCCACTGTTGGTTTGCCCAGTTTTTTTCCACCATGACTTGAACATTCAGGTCCACAGCATTGGCAAGACAAGCACGTTAACCCTCTGTCCCTCTCCTACAGCACCTCCTCCCCACTACTGTTATTGCTTCAAAACAGCCTCAATCACAAAATGTTAGGTTTCAATTCTTCCTATTAGAGGCCTCGTTGTATGTGTTTTATAAATTATTTAATCTCATGCACACTTGTAAATTCTCACAGAAAGAACTCCACATACTGTCTTTTAGCTTACTATGGATGCTGCCTTCGGGGCCCAAATGCTGGTTTGTGGGAAGAGGCAATTACATATATATTTAATGGTTTCAAATTAAATTTGAAATTAGCTTTGAACTGTATCATCCATTTCTAGTAATGATGCTTAATGTTATCATGAGGAAATCAAGTGCTTTACATTATAGCTGTCAATTGAGTCTTGTTCAGGAGGTTGTCCAAGGACTCTTGGTATGACATACTGGGAAGGTGATTAAATCCCTCTCAGGGTAAGTGTGAATAGTATTTTTATTTTTCTCCTCTTCTCTTCATTTCAGTCTTTCCTAGCAGCCAGTTTCTATCTCTGAGGATGTCTCTCATAATAATAATTGCTTGTTATCAGTGAATATTTTCCAGTAGAGCAAAGATCTCTAAATCCAGAGTCTCCAACAGAGGAAATCAACGGGTCTGAGTTTAAGGAGTTTTAGTTTAATCTGCCTCAAAGGAGACCCTCTGTAAAAAGAGAAATATTAGGTATTTCCTGACTATAGGGAGTAGTGTGGGACAAGGATATGTGAAACTTCTGTGATGGGGAGACCTTGAAACGGAGTAGACAGCTCAGAAAATTTTCTTTTCTCTTCATTGTCTTTTCATGGACTTCTCTTGCATTGGGAATGTCTACAATGAAGAAGTGGGAGGAAGCATCTCCAGAAGCTAAAAAGCTATTGGCTTGGGATGCCCTGCTGGGATCCTCCATAGTCACAGGTCTTTGGACACATAATTTGCACATTTTGCTTATGGAATTCACCCTTAGCAGCTTAGGTTAATACGACCCTAATTGTGTAAGTGTATTTAATTCTGAGCCTCTCCCTCCTAAACTCATAGGAGACAGTTTCAGCAAATACATGTGTGTCAGAAAAAGGCAACTGGCAAGATTTGTGCTGTCTCCCACTGATAGCTGGAAGCGTGG
The DNA here is from genome assembly GCA_013397245.1 of Thryothorus ludovicianus. Classification (NCBI taxonomy): domain Eukaryota; kingdom Metazoa; phylum Chordata; class Aves; order Passeriformes; family Certhiidae; genus Thryothorus; species Thryothorus ludovicianus. The sequence continues at coordinate 299,918 of VZTB01012421.1, forward strand.
CTGAACAAGTCAGCCTAAGAATGCCCTGGCTCAGTGCACACAGCCTGCCTGACCTGGCTCTGGCACTCACCGGGCCCCAAGCTTTCCCAGAACTCCAAAAGCAGGCAAAACCCTCCCAGGAGTGACTGCAGGCTGCACCCTGCCTTGACATGGTGCCCATCTGTGGAGTTAAGTGTGTGAGGCTGGCAGGAAAAGTTCCACAGGCTCTCACTGCTGTTGTAATTATCAACTAATGATCCCCACCCCTGGAAGTGTTCAAGGCCAGGTTGGATGGGGCTTAGAGCAACCTGATCTAGTGGAAAGTGTTCCTGGCCATGAAAGGAGTGTGGGAACAAGGTTATCTTTAAGGTGCCTTCCAGCCCAAATCATTATGTGATTCCATGGAATGATTGCCTTTGCACAGCAATCCTTACTCAATTGCAAATCAAGAAATACTCTGAGTGTTAAGAATTAGTGATCTAAGGCTTGCACCTTTGCCAAGTTTTGACACAGGGCATATTTCTCTTAACTTTCAATTCCTTAAAATTTTTGCACTGGTTGTTAACTGACTTTAGAATTCTTTTCCTTCTGTATTAAAAATGACAAGATTTAAAGTAAAGTGACATTCCCTGCCTCAGAAATGGCTGGAAAATTAGTGGTGAATGATGTTGTTCAGGAGCTCAGCTGGCACATCCTGGTACAGATTCCTGCACATCAACAGCCCTGTTCCTGATAAATCTTCAGGCTGCTTCCCATTTCAGAAAGCAGTCTGGGGTATTTTAGGCTGCAAAGTCTGTATGTAAAGTAAATGCATTGTTATTTAAAAGTGATTCATACTGTTGGGAAGCCCAGTAAGGTGAGCTGGTTGGTGGGTAAGCAATGGAGTGTAATAGTCCTTGGAAAACTGCTGTGTAATAACAGCTTTGATTCCTTGCAGGATAAAACTGCATAATGTTGCCATCTTTCCTGTACCTTTCATGTGCACAGCACTTGATATACACTAAGTGTATTACTTTGTCATCTGGACTGATAGCTGATCTGATCCTCCTGGGCTTTGCCAGTCTGCTTGTGAGAAATATGAAATTTTCAAACAAAGTTTCAGACTTTAGGTAACACCTAAATTATAGATTTCTGAAGACACTTTGGCAGTGTTTCTTGATAGGTTGCTTTTTGAGCTGAGCTGATAACCCATCTTGCCTCAGAAATGCTTTTTTACCCCCCCCCCTTGATACTAAATTGCCTGTATCATGCACCATTAAATCTGACACAGTTTGTCTCTGGGTTGGCTGTGCAGAAAAGGAGAAAGTCCAGTGTAAGCCTGGGAAACTCAGGGTGAAGTCAGCAGCAGCCTGACTTGGCTGTAGCTACTCCAGCATTCTGTTGTCTCCATCATTCCAAGAGTCTGGGTCCCTCAGCAGCATGCAGGGTTCTTTTAAGGGGTTGTGTGTTACTTGAAATGGTACTGTGGGGGTACCTAATTATTTCTGGTGCAGTAGAAATATCTGTGGAGAAAATGAGGCCATCACAATTTGGTGGGGAAGGAAGAGATTCTGTCACAGAACACATCCATCAAGAGCCCTGTATGTATCCATGAATAAAACCTTCCTAAATGCATCCCCTCTGTGAAGTGTGTTTGTATATTCTAGCACTTGGATCTGTGCTGTTTGCAATGGAAAATACAATTTCTGTGGGCTCTTTCCATGCCTTGGTGACAATTCATGAGCCAGAACAACTCACAACCTGGTCTTTAACTGGTGCTTCAGTTCCTAGAAGACAGAATCCACCATGAGAAGAGCAGATGTCACTTAGTTTTGGCACAATAAGCAGCTTTCTGAAGCAGAGACAAAACGAGGAGCTAGGAAAAGATAACTACAAAGCAAATGCCAGGGAATACAAGATTTTGTGACTAATGAGGTTTTCAGGTCCAGTGGAACCAGTGTGCACAAGTCCTCAGCCTTTGTTTGCTTGAGCTGGATCTGGCAGCCAGATTTGCTGGGCAGTTTAAAATCAGAGGCCACAATGGATACAGAAAATCTGGCAGCTTTTGGCTGTTTCTTTCCCTTCTAAATAATCTCCACTTTTATGATGTAACTTGTTTTCAGAGCTGCAAGAATTACAGCATTTCACTTTCAAAATATCATCTGGCAGCTAATCCTTGGTGTCACTGAGCACCTCTCCTGACTCTAGATGTCAACAGGAGTCCTACATCCTCATCATTCCTCCAGCTAAACTCTTCATCCCTGTCTGGCAGAATCAAGAACACTTCTGTCCCTAGTGGATCTGGAAACTTGCTACTTTACTGAAGTTGTGCTTTGCTGAGAGGAGTTTTTGGACCAAAGTCAGTAAGGTTTAGCACCTTTTTGGGCCTTGCTCAGCAAGGTTAAGCACTCTTTTTGTCACTGCTTTCAGAGGAGGGAAGGGCACATACATAGAAGAGGCAATTAAAGAGCTCTGCGCCCTCATTTAGACTAGCCAGGTGGTGGAAGGCCTCAGACACACCTTGGCTCTGCCATGCAGACAGGTGGAGAGATGGAGTCTTCTGTGTCTGTGGTACTGGGAACTGGGGCCAAGAGAGAAAAGCAGTTTGCTCACAGTGACTGCAAGCCCACTGAGTACAGAACCTGTATCTTTGAAAACCAAATGTTTCAACCTCGTGATTTAATTTTCCTTTGATGTACAGCCTGACATATTTTTTCAGTCACTTACTCTGCACACAAGAACTGACCTTTTATCATTTTTAGTTGTAAATCAGAGAGTGACGTTAAATGCTCAGGGTGGTTCTCTATAAAGTGATTGTTTCACTGCTCTGCAAGCTGCACTATAATTTGCCCCATCCATCCAAATACATGTCTTACTATAATTAAATGAATACTTTTGTCAGTTTATGTTGCTTCAGCTTTCAGTCAGAATATGTTTGCTTCCATAGTGGACTAGTGTTCTTTTAAGAATTTATGTAAGCATATATAAATATAGACATATATATTCATATACAGAAAAAAAGAAAGAAAATGTAATTGCAACTTTCAGGTAAAACACATAGAATATTTTGGCAGGCATTTGAAAATTGATTTTTATAAAATATTCAGAAAATACTCATGTTAACAGCGATTTTAAAAATTGTTCCCTGCTGGGAGTTGATGGATGCTACAAGCTAGAAATGGATTCATTTGAAAACTGCATATGCCTGTTATACAGGTGAAAAATTATTAAATACCTACAACAGGAACACAGAAGAGAATTTGGAATCTCTTGTACAACAAACAGCAATGGCAACTTTTATATGTGCTTTACTCTGTTCTTTTTGCAAGGCGTGGCTGTCTCCTTAGATCAGAGCAAATGGTTGCTGTTTTTCCTCTTTCCCCTGTTTACTGGGAGTCATATGTTCCTGGCTGGAAGGTCCTTCTGGCACAAAGCATCCCTTTAAAACCCTGTTTCAGCTCTGAAATAAGTTGAAACTGATGCTTCATGTTTTTGTCAGCTCTCCATGCCTGTTGTTTTTCTTGTTCATCCTTGCAGTTCCTGACAGACAAATTTTAGGAAGCAGGGAGAACATAATGAAATATTTGCTATTCTTCATGAAACATCTGGCAGGGCTTTGGCAAGATCAGGGAATTAGCAAGCGTTGCCACTTTTATATGCAGTAGATGACATTTTTTTGTTGTCCTTAATGGAGTCCAAAGCATATGCAAATCAGCTGTGTAATGAGCGAGGTTAAGCAAGGTTTTGGATTTGGCTCCATATGGTGTTAAAAACATAATTGATCAGAATGTTTTGATATATATTGAACATGAGTATTCAGATTTGTTTTATCTGGATCTCATTATGTCTGAGAAGAGATTTAGGATGAGGGCAGAATCTGAAGTTTTAAGCTGGATCTATTATTGATTATTTATGATCACACATAGTTCATCAGATGTTTCTGCTATAAACCCCACTTCAATCTGCTTTTAAGGCACAATAGATTTCATTGACCTTGCCCTTGTTGTCTTTCATTCTTATGGGCACACACATCGTCTCTTTCTCTCTCTCCCCTTGTAACTATAATATTGATTGAATATATTTGTTCTCCTCAGGAAAGGATGAGAGAACAAAAGTTCCATATTAGTCTCAGAACTTTTTACAATACAGGAGGTTTCTCAGATAAGTTATGATGAGCATCCCTAAATGAGATGCATAAGTTTTAGGAGGATTGTGACTTTTCAGATTTGTGTTGAATCCATTCCAAGAAATCAGTGATAACATAGGATCTTGCAGAGGTGAAGTTACTTTGAGAGGTGGCTGTGTTGACTGATTTCATCACCTGGAACCTCTTAGGCTTCAGGACTTTGCAATCGTGTTGGTCTTAACTGCCTTCAGTGTACTCCAAGAGTTGTTTTCTGTGGCCCTTAAGCAGAGATTTGTCTGAAGCCTTTCCTTAAAAGCAGAATTCAGTGGAAAAACAGCTGTTGAACCTCCATGTGTTGCCATACCTTGTCTCTTCTCTGGGTGCTTCAGAACAAGAATCATCCTCTTTACCAGACTTGACTATTTTTAGATCCACCTGTTCTTTACCCATTTGAAGCAGAAGATTGTGAAAGAAAAAGGTCTGTGCAGAGGGGTTTCTAAAATGAGTATTCCTTACTTTAAGAGGTACAAGAATGAGTCAGGTCCATGTGGAATGTCCTGATTTCCTTACTGAGAATCCAAGATCTTAACTTTAGCCACAATCTTGCTTTCAACTCCCAAATAGTTGATGAAAACACTGGATGTTTTAGACAACCATTTCTGCCTGCCTCTTGACCATCCTAACATATCTCAAGTCACAGAATCACAGAATTCATAGAATCACTAGGTTGGAAGAGACCTTCAAGCTCATCGAGTCAAACCTGTGCCCTTATACCTCAACCAAACCATGGCACCAAGTGCCACATCCACTCTCTTTTTAAACACATCCAGGAATGGTGACTCCATCACCTCCCCTGGGCAGACCATTCCAGCACGTTATCACTCTTTCCATAAAAAGCTTTCTCCTAATATCCAGCCTAAACTTCTCTTGGCACAGCTTAAGGCTGTATTCTCTCTCTGTCAGCGGCTGCCAGTCCTACCCAGAAGGTCTAATTTCCCTTTCAGGTGAACTCCTGCTTTGCCAACACTCACCTGGGGACTGGAGTCAAAGAACTGCTTTGCTCTGGCCACAACCAGCTCTTTCCCTCAGGTTGCTTCCACGTGAATGCAACAGCATCAAGGTTCAGTGATCACCTATTGTTATTTCTCAGGGAGCTGAAGGAGCATCTCCTGAGACCTCCTGTGTCTTGTAATGAAAATTGTGCTCTGATTACAGAGCAAACCACGTAACTGTGTGCATGTGTGGGTGTCTGGGTGTGCATATATAATGTGTATAGAGCTATTATTTATCTATCTTTAAGGGAAGGTAGGTAAGGGATGGTGATGTATGTATGTGTTTGTTTAAACTTATTCACATCCATGGACACATATATACACCTATACCATAGATTCTATGAAACATCAGTGTGTGTATCAGCTAAAAATTCATTTTTCATGAAGAAAAACTAGCAACCAAGAGGTTTCTTTCTCCTTCACAGGGTGTTGTGGTTGGAAATTAGTAATTTACAGTTGTTATTAGTTCAGTCAAGTAATTAGATGTCTACCTGTCATTTGCTGTGCAAATAAATATTTGCTTGTGTATTTATTTGACCCAAAAATACTTTGTACATAGGACAGATATGTAACTAAGGCATAGTCTAGACATGTCTTGGCCATCTTAAAACATCTTGCTTTTGAAATCCCAAATCCTTTAAGTAGCTCAGAGAGAACTAAGGGATATATACATATGAAACTTGGACTTTTGAAATTAAATATATAGAACCAATTATACAACTTGGATAGATGCAGTGGCATTATGTGAAAGAGCACCAAGGGAAACAAGAACTCAGGAAAACCTGCCTGCCTTTACATTTTTTATCCTCAGCAGTACAATTTTTTAGCATCTAAGCCAAAATCTTTCTGCATTTCTTTCCCCCACACAGTGCCAATATCTCAACAACTGGAAGCATCTAAAAGCAGTTACAAGGATTCCAATAATCTTCCTGTATTACTTTGGCTGGACTGCTAAGTATCATCAATAACATGATTATCTTTTTGAGAAGAAATTGCTTGAGATAGAGACACCGTGAAAAAAAGCTCCTGAACACTTTCAAAATCATATTTTCAGCAACTCTTTCATTATTTAGTATCCTAATGAGTTCTGGTAGTCTCACTAAATATCTTCCCATACAAGGGGACTTGACTGCTCATATTTCCATAGGAAGCTTAAGCTGTAGAAAGCCAAAATTTACCTGTTTTGGAAGCATTTCCTCTGATACTTAAACTATAAATCCAAGCCACTGATTGTGCTGCCTGGAGGATGGGTACTATTCTATCTATTTTGCATCAGCCATCTTCTATTTCCTGTGTGTGTATCTCATTTTTAAAGAGTATAACAAGATCACGGTGGACCTGATATTAAGCCACCCCTTAAATAAACACAAATTGTAGTGTAATATGGATTTAAAAAGCAAAATGGGGCCTATGCTTTCCCAAGACACTTTAAACTTTTGTCTCCCAACAATGCCTGGACATATCACACAAATATATCACATATGCTTCTTATAAAAGTCTTCAACTTGCTTAAAATTTGTGTCCCAGGGCTTGAGCCCTGGTGTTTGGGTTTTTGGCCCAAATGTCAAGAATATAATGCTGTACAGATATGGGCAGTCAGGTCTCAAGATTTCTTCAGTAATATCACTTATTGTCAAGGAATTAACACAGGAGCTGGGGCTGGATGTCAGTTTTGGGTGAATTAGATGTTCCCCCACCTTGGATGGAATAGCTGAACTTGCTTGGTGTGACTGAAATTTGACAGGTTGCCTGGTGTGTGTGTGGAGGTAAAGTCAGAGTTTTCCTTGCTTAGGTTCTTTTGTAATTAACTTCACACCATTATAAGTGGAAATTTTACTCAGTACCCTGGTTTAGCTTGTCAGTGGTGATAAGGGATGCAGCTGTTCTCTTCATATATGCCCTTGCAAGCAGCAGATTAATGGAATTATTAATGTTTTGTCCAAGCCAGGTATTGTAGCATGTGAAAGAAAACATCCTCACAAACCAAAATGAATATGCCAGTTCACAAATCTTTCATAAAGTACCCACAGGATGTTGCTTTCCTGTGCTGAAATGTGAATGTATTTAAAGAAAAAAAAAATATACAAGACTTAACAACAGTCTCAGAGTGAGAGAAGAAAAACTCATTATGTCTGGGGTCTGCAGCAACTGCCAGGGCTTCATTTTGTGGCTGACTTGTATCTGTTCAAGTCAGTGGGTTTTATTAATGCTTACAAGCCTACAGCTATAAGAATGCTAAAGATGCAGTGTTTGCCCTGCTCTGATATATAGATTGGTCCTCCATTAGGAGGAAATTAATGATTGTTCATAAGACTGAATCCACAGCCTCTGGCTTCTCAACATCCTGCAAGTCTGAAGACCAGCTTGTGTGAATTCTGTTGGTTGGTATTAGAAGCATGCCTGGATCTGAACTGAGATACCTGGCATCCAGGAAAGTCACACAATGTCAGCTACCCTTGAAATGGGAGAAAAACGGCTTTTTGTCCTCTCTGCAGACTCGTCCTCCACAGAAAGATCAAAGCTGTCCCAATGGCATGGTGTAATTCAATTAAATGCAGTTCTCCATGTTCATGCAAGGCTTTTCCATTTCCTAACCACATGTGATGAGAGGTGTGTGCCCAACACCTCCCCTGCCCCTACAGCAGCATCAGCCACCTTCTCACCACTGTTGGAGGCAGCCATTCCTGGGGACAAGAGCAGTTTATGGTAAGATGCAAGCAAAACACTGGCCCAGGGCTGAATTGTTGCAAGCCTGAATGAACATTAGGGGACAGTATTGGCCAGGAGTCAGCCTCTTTCTTCCTTCTCATGCTCTCCTTTTATTTACAAGCTGTCTTCCCTTCTCTTCTAAATAAAACCCATTTGTCCTTTACTTATCTAACTGGTGCACCAGACACCCGTTTCTAATCTGGCCAAATCAATTATAAATATTGCGGTCTACAATCAGCCTGGGAACTCCTGAAAAACTAATTAGTTCGAGCCTTAGCGATGAATTACACCTTTCTCTTGGCTATTTGCAGCAGGAAGAAAAAAAAAAAAAAAGAAAAAAAATCCCAACCTATACTCAAAACAAGACCAAACATATCTGAGCCACAGCAAACAGGGTTCAAGGCCACGTTTAATTATGTTCATATTGCTGGTGAAAGGATGGGCCATGGTGGGCTGAGAGCCAGGGCACCTGGCACTGCCTTGGGCTAACACATATTCTCAGTTGTGTGATGCAAAAGTCTTTGTCAAAGAGTTTGGGAAGGGAAATCCCTTGGGAGTCTCCAAAGTTAACATCACTAGTGTTTGCTGTGTAGTAACAACGGAGGGGAAAGCAATGGCTCCTAAAGCTGGAGTCATCTTGAGTCAGAACAGAGCTGATCCCCTCCCTTGGCGAGGTCAGGGACTAAAGAGATCCTTGTCTGGCATTCCTCAGGCAGGAGGGTGCCAGGCTGCTGTCTGGGGAGCTGCTGTATGGCAGAAAAGAAATTAAAAAGTCATTACAAGGTGTGCAAGGCATCTTGTAGCAACCGAATCCAGGCACAAAGGGCAGATTAAAGCCCTTCTTTGCAGGCATCTTGTTGCTGTAGTGTATTTCTTACAGGTGTAATTACCTACAAGCATCATAGTTGTTTCATTTATGTCCTAAAATACTACTTTATGAAGCAATTAAAGGCAGAATTGTACTCTGGGATTACTGCAAATGTGTCTGCTTAAGGTTCATTTTAGATTCATTACAGGCCTTCAGAAGCAGTGTTCCTGCTTTTAATAAAACATATGGTTTCCTCAAAAGCAAAACTGTGCAAGACCACACATCTCTTTTAGATTTGGTGATGTAGGTGGAATTTTAATGTCAAAAAGCCAGAAGGGCTAGGCAATTCCAAGACACTATGGAGAGGGCAGAATATCTTTAAAGCTTCAGGACATTTATTTACCAGCACTGGTAACTGTTCATACTATAGGTGAAACTTCTTTGGAAAAGAATGGTCAATTCCCCTTCTGCACAAGTGATAATTGTTCTTAGGGATCTTGGTCTCCAGTTCCTGCCTGAGTGGGGAAAAACCACACCCTTCTTTCAGGTGAATGCTGTAACTGCAGGGAACTTGGACTGTTTAATCACATAAAAATCTTTCTTCTGTTTTCTATTCACACACAGGAATGTCTTTTCTCTTGAAGAATTTCAGTAAAGGTATTTCCTGCTTTATTTAGTCTATGAACTCTATCAGAGATGTGCTTGGCTCATTATACCCAGCCACATCCCTGCTTTGGGCAGCTTCCAATGAATTGGGACGTACCATGATGGAGAGGAGGTTTAACACAAAGAGGAAATGGGGTTACAAGCAGGGTGATTATGCTGGGAGGTCAGTTTTCACTGCAGAGAGAGGCTGAGGACATGTTTGCTTGTTTGTTGATACATCCTTCAGAGAGAATCATTGGTATGTCCATGACCAGCAGTGGTCTCCAGCCTCAGCTTTTTTTCCTCCTTTTTATGTGAGGCATTTAAACCCTCCCACTTCCAGCTTCTTTCTGACAAGGCTGCAAAAAATTTCAACAGTGAGAGGAGCAATATAAAAAAAATAAAAATAAAAATGCTCCACTTCCTTCTGTAATGCATTGCAACAGTGAAGCCTGTCAAGTGAAGGTCAAGCAGAAACCCTGAGCAGCACTCACAGATTCCCTAAGAGGGACAATCGTCAATGCCCTGTTCTTTCCAGCAGAAAAAATGAAAGGTTCTATTTTGAGCCAGCCAGTAGAATATACAGAGTGAGTGACTTGCCACACAAGCAAAACGAGAGTGAAAAATCTCTAGAAATTACTTCAGGGTTCTCTAGTTTTTTCCATTCCCTGGAAGTACACGTACAAGTAGATGAAAATTAAGTATGGAAGAGAGATCACCACTCATCCCCATGTGCAGTGCGTAGCTATAGTTTATCACCACAGCTACAGAATGTGTTTTCTGAGGTGTGGCTCAGCAGGACAGCTGACATGAGAGGTTTCTGTCCAGCTGTGACCTAGCAGGCTGGACAGAATGAGGAGTTGACAGTAGGTACCTGAAAGAAGTGTTTTCCAGTTGTACCACAGAGTTCCAGTTATGCTGACATGTAAGGAGGCACTAGGCTCCCTCCTTCTCCTCCCATTAAGCCAGCAAAAAACCCAGAATTACTTTACAGGGAACCAAATCTTGCTTGCTTTCCAAAACAGAGCAAACAAAAAAACACACCCACATAGAAAAGGAGAACTAATTAAGATTAAGTCATATCTGAGTAAACATGCAAATTAAAAACCAAAACAAAGAAAATCTATTTATCACATCATGAAGTTGCAAATTGCTGCTGTGTCTCCCATCAGCTGGAATAGATGGGGGCTATGAGGCCGTAGGTTTTGAAGACCAACCAAATGTGTACATGTTTTGTTGTGAAAGCTGGGGGACTGCTAGCTGTAGAATATATTACCAGCCTTCCCCCTCTCTCCCCTGCACTGTGCTCATGTTCAGTGGTATTCCTACTCTATATTTGTCTTGGATTTCTATAATGTAGTGTCATTGGTTTTCCTCTTTGTTTACCTTCTGTAAGACAACATCATTATTCTTTGATAAATATGTTTCATGTCTCCTGGGTAGGTTTTTTTTTTGTTGTTGTTTCGCTTTTATTTTTAATTTCATTTTTTTTCGTGTGAATTCTTTTCCAGCTTTTAAAGATTAGATTAAAAATAAGCAAAGAAAACCCCAAAACTCTGTTGGGAAAGAATGCAGTAGTCAATAGATGTTGGCAATCCCGTTCCTTATTATATTTCACCATTTGCATGGAAGGAGATGGTCTCTGTGATGTGGGGAAACACATGCAAGGACTGGCACTTGGTTGGTGGGACTGGCTGGTTCCTCCTCATTCCACATGCTGCCACCTCTCCTCTATCAGAAGAACCTGCTGCTTGGAACCAGCCCGTTTGTGTTGCTTTGTAGTGTGCTCTAAATCTTCCTGCAGCAGAAGGTGAATTATTGGGATGTAAAGTTCCACAGAGTGCAGGGATGTAACTGGTTTGTGGTTTGTTGGTGGAATAAAAGATCCTCTCAACTTTGAAGTCAGCAGTGTGCCAGCTTTGATGGGAGCAGGAGAAGGTTGGTACCATCCATTTGCTGCTTGGTAGCTCCCTGTGAGACTTGTGGTGGCTCTGACCCAGGGGCTCTCAGTCCAGGCTGGGGAAGACACTGCTGAGATCAGTGTTGACTGCCTTGCTCATCACAGCCACAGCAAAGGAGCAAAGGGCAGAATTAAGGAGGAAGAAAATCTTCTTTCCTGACCTCCAAACAGGGTCTAAGCACATCCTCACTCATGGGGAACCTCTTTCTGCAGCACAACTGCCCCCTTAAATTGAGCTCTCATGGCCTTGGTGTTTTGTGTGCTGTGCAGGCAGGCAACAAGGGGGAGCTTTGGAAATCTATTACAAATGTTTTATGAATAAATGCTTGCTTTCTGAAATATATCCCTTCACTCTTCAATGTAAAGACATGGCAGTTTTGTATTTTTGTTTTGTCTTTCATTCTGTTTGTTGTCTTACAGACTTCCCTTCATTAGCAAAATGTTTTTGTGGTAGGAGGCTTTTTCCCTATTTTGTCAGAAATACTATCCTAAAATCACTTAAATTATTGAAAAATTCAGAAGATCCTGTTATTTGGCTTCCCAGATTTAAGTAATAATAGGGACCTTTTTTCCCCCCAATTATCCTGTTAATGCAAATGTTTGACCTTCAGTTCCTAGGCTGCAAGCTGTTCCATCTGTAAAATATCAGTGAGTTGGGCAACAGCTATGTTCTGTCCCAGTGGCATTAGCACCTCCTTCAAAATGTACAAGTTCAATATTGAAAGAAGGTATGCTTTGGTTCTTTTTGATTGCAAATCTGCAAGAGGGAGGCTGATAAATTAAAATTCTGGTTCCCCTGGGTTTAGTTAGCTTTGAATATTATCATAGGTATTCAGTATCATGGCAATTCATGTCATGTCTGCATATGAAAAATAAAAGAAGAAATCAAACCCACTGGTCAGACTCAGCTGGGACCATTGCTGTTGCTGTTTGTGCTGGGAGGATTGTCCTGGTTTGTTTGTTTTGTTTGTCACATCCTCATTTTCAGTATGAGTTCTTCCTGACCCAGATTTCTGAGCACACTGAAGCGGAGCCAGAAACTGTAAAAGTGCATAATTATTCTTTTATTTATTTTTAAGCCGTACAGCTCTATTAAGCTTTCAGAAAATCCTTTATACCCAGCCTTTGAAGTAAACTAAGCCAGAGATCAGCCTGAGAAGGAGATGTGGGTTGACACTGCTTGGTTCTGCTGCAGTATAGTCTGTATGAAGTAAGATCTGGAGTCTCAGACCTAGGAAAATCTTACACCTTTCTTGGAGTGCAGAAGAGGGGAGGCATCAATACATCCAAAAGCAATACTTTACACCTTTGGTATGTTCTGAAACCTAACTTGCTGGCACTGCTGTGAAACAGCTGAAAGCTGGAAGATTATTCTGGTTACTGACATGTAAGTGAGCAGACCACACATTAAAGCTGTGTATGCTCCATCTGCCAAGTCATTCACTCTTCCCAGCTCGGGACAAATTAACAACTCTGGCCCAGAGGTGGAATATTATTATTCCTTTCCCTGTCCCCCAAAGGACTACATTCCCCTGTCCTGAATCTGAAAACATTGACCTGGAGGTGAAAAGTGCAGTATCTCTCCCCCTGATTCATCCAGACTGTGACCCAGACAGCTCTGAAATCACAGGCTTCTTTCTGGTCTCAAAAAATTACCCAGTTGCCCTCATGGGCTGAGAGCCAGATGGGATGCAGACAGCTTGGGAGGAGAAGGACCATCAGAGCCATCTAGTCTAGTGGTCACTTTTCTGCCACAAATACTGCATCAGGCAAACCTCATGCAGTGTGCATTGAAAGTGGGCAAGCAAGGAAAGCCCCTGTGGCCATTCCTTTGAGTAAATGGCAGGAGGTCAAGGTGGTGTAACCTGCCTTTCTGAGAGATAGATGACATGGCTGTGACATCCACTTAGAGTGTTTCCTCAGCTATTCATGCTTGACTCTGAATTTGGCCCTTCCCCAGGATGCCAGGCTATCAAAGCCTTTCCATGTTCTTCACAAAACACAGCCACTCCTGGTGCTTCTACCCTCCCTGGAGCCAGTGTGCTTGAAGATCCAAGAGGCTCAGTTTTTTGTTTGTGCTGCCTCTTGTTAGCAGAGCTCTGAGCTTGCACAGAACAGGAGGAAAAGATGCCAAAGCACTTCAACCACCTGGATTAATTAGGTCTTACACTAAATGTGGAACTACAGCAAGGGGGATGATGATTAAACCAGCAACCTTCTGGAAACTGAATATCTTCTTCTCTGCTATATTTCAGCTTCTGTAACCTTTGTAAATGCCTCAAGGGAAGAATGGTATTGTTTGTATGTAAAGCACTCTGTTTCTATATAAGCAGTAGTAGTAATAGTGATGGGAATAATAATGCTTTACTCCTGAGAGGTCAGTGAGTATCACTCTTCATTTTATCACTCTCATTGGTGAGACAGACACAAAGACATACCGGAGCTTGCTTAGTACCACTTCATCCCTTAGTAACAGAGCCGAGGTTGAATCCAGAAAAAGCATTTTCCTGTTGCTTACTCTTCCCCCTGAAAACACCCCTTCCTTTGGTGACATCCAGTCTCTCTTGTGGTTTTTCTGCAGAAAGTGCAGTAACAGCAGCCTGGAGTCTGATGATGAACCTCCTTGTGCAGAAGAGATTGATTATGACACTGCCAGTAGCTCTGATGGCGAAGAGGAATTCTTGGAGCTAGACCAAGAGATCCAGGAGTGCCTCTCGTGTGTGGAAGGCGAGACAGAGGATGGAGGACTGACCACAGGACAGACATGCAGCTCCAGGGCTCTGAGGGGGCTCTACATTTCCAACCAGCCAGCACCCAACAGCACAGCTCTTCCTCTGGGTTCAACAGCACTTGGGCTGTACAGTGGGTTCGAGAGCAGTCCTGTGTGAGCAAGGTTGTGACTTGCAGAGCAGTAAGAAAAAGCTGCTCATGTTCGCCTGTTTGCCAGCTTCAGCACCCTTCCCAGATGTGTTGCTCCTGGTTCTGAATGGATAGTTGACCGTATGTTTGTGTAATTTGTATACATACACCTGCTGAGAAGGGCTCCTTACCCTTCGTGCACGAGGCAGAGTGAGGGGCCACTAGCCCAGGTGATACCGTGTGAGATCATCCATTCCTAAACATAATCCCCAGTTTCATGGCTGCCTCTATTACATGGCTTCATACAGATTGAACTAAGGAACAGTATTTTGAGACCAAGGAATCAGAGATGATTCTCTTTTTCCGACCTTAGGCAGCCTTTTCCTGGAGAAGTGACAGTTATTGATGCCTTTCACCAGAGCTCTCTGTTGCCATTCTCTCTAGAGCTGTAGAGCATGTCTCTGATTTCTCTCTGATCAGAATTTTTACAGTGCATTCAACAGGTTGGGTCAAGCTGTGAGTATTTCCAGGCTGGTTGTATCTCAGCAACAGCATGGGAAATGTGCAGGAAAGGAAAACAACAGTGACAATTCATAGTGATCCTCTGGAAACCTGGGCTAAATTCACCAATAGATCAGTGATGATGGCAAAATCCAGGAGTGAATTTAGCCCACGCATCAATCAGAGCAGTTTGTTTAATCCCCAAATGTAGAAAAATTAGATTTCTCCTAAAATTGCCTCGCAGTTCCTGAGAATCCAACATAGACAGAGAACCCACACGCTTGTTCTGTATCTCTAGAGCATGAAGCCATGTCACTTCATCTTACACTTCACATTGCCTGATCATGTCATGTGTCTTAGACTCTGCTGCTGCAAATGGGGATTTGCCCTGAATCCCAATGGAGCTAATTTTAAGATGCAAGAGGCTCCCAACTCTGTCACTGCTTTGTGAGGCTCAAGGACAAGGATGAATGGACAGTGTGTTGTAGCATTACAGCCTGCAAGGACTCCAGTGATTACCAGTGATGATTATTATTAATATTGATGCATTTTTTAAAGCACCATGTCATCTTCCTGGTTTTATGCTGGTTGTGAAGAGAACTCCTGGTGCAGAACAAGAAATGCTCTGATGTGTTTCTGAGTACCTTTCCTCAGACTACCTAGACAATATTTTCCAGCAGGAGGTTGCTCTTTAGATAAAAAGCTTCTTCCTTTCCTGCTCTGTTTTCAGTATATGTGTATTTTAAAGTCTTCACTAGCACATAAGAGTTCCCTGTGTCTCTCTCTCTCCATGATGCTGCTCAAAAGACAGGCAGCTTGGGTCCTTAGAAGCTGAGCTTCTTAGCCCAGACTAATTCATTAGGTGTGGTGTATGCCTCTGTACAGATGTCCTGTTCTGCTTGGTTTAGCGTGCAGCTTGTTGCACACAATACTGAATTTTAATAAAAGGGTGGCTCACAGGAAGGGACACAAAAGAGGTGAAACAGGTGTTCCCATTATAATAGTTTGTATAATACAGCTTCAAAGCTTATTAATAAAGAAACAATGTATGTGCATAATTAACTTAAAAATCCAGTGTTTTTGGGCATGACAAAAACTTGACACTGTGCTAGGTCCTGACTGCAGCATACAAAAGCTATGCTATGGGATGTTCAGCATGCAGCACATACCCAGAACACAGGGTAAAAAATACTGTTGTACATCTCTGTGTCTGTAATTGTGCGTGTTTTCACCCACTTCCCTTTCCGTACCAACACTGCCTCAACAGTAGCTGAAGGGTGCTTACCAAGGCTTGTCAGTGGTAAACCATAGTGCAAAGAAAAAAAATGTTCTTAAATCAGCTTAATGATTTAGCTTCCTTAATGAGATGCAAATATTTTGGCTATAATATTTGGCTTTCTAGCTGTTTCATTCTGAATTTTTTAAGATAGGGGGAATTCAGTTCAGTGGGAAAATTCTACCCTGGTGACTAAACTGTGCAAGGGTTGTCCTAATATAATAAAAGATATTATATGTGTGTGTTTGAAGCCAAATACGTATGAGCAGTACCACTATTGCAGACATCCCTGTGCTAGGAGCTGCAGGAGGTGGGGAGTTGGCAAAGGTCCTCAGGGTGTTTTCAGTGCCTGGGATCCAAATGCAGCAGCTGAGCCGGGAGCACGGTCCCTGGACATCGACCACACCTGCATAAATGCTGCTGTGTGCTATGAAAAACCGGGTCAGCCTTCTCTCCCTGGCAGCATCCCATGCCTGTGCCCAGTGATTCGCCAAGTAGTGAGGGTGCTGCAGGAGAAGCCCCCAGCCCAAGGGCGCTCAGCCCGCTGCCGAGGAAGTGCAGCGGAACAGGTGGGTCACCAACCACTTGGGAATGGCACCTGGATAACTTCAGGAGCTGCCGTTTTGTGGGCTGCCTCCTTTTTCTCCAGAACTTCTAGAGGGAGCAGATGCTCCTCTTCTTTAGACAGACCTCTAGAGGTCAGGAGAATGCCTCCGTGCGCGCTGCGCGCTCCACGCTATTAAAATTCTCCCTGAGTCATGGTAATTAGGCAGAGCTAGGCTCTGCACAGAGGAACGGAAGTGCATTGACTTTAATAAAACAGAGTGTAAAACAACTTTAGATTAACTCCAGCCTTGTTTATTCTTGCACACTTGTAATTCTGGTTTGGTATCCCCCAGTGAATGGAGCCGTTGTCCCCGTCACCTCACTTCAGCCTGCTGAGTGCTGGGCACTGAGGGCAGAGCCTTTCCTTGCTGTCGCTAGCTAATCCCAAAGAACTTGGAAACAGCCAATGGAGAAAGGGAGGGAGGGAGGAGAGGGAAGTCGCCCTGCTCCCCATCGTTTTGCCGTTCCTCAAGAGTCAGCCAGGCTGTCAGGTTGAGACTCAAGCCAAATATTCCCATAATGGCCAGGGTGTCTTAGAAGCACTCGCCTGATCCCCACTGCTGCAGCAGTTTTGGGCTCCTGCCAGGCACATTAACTTTTTTTACTGATGCCTTTTGTCTCATGCTGACTCTCTTAGAGGCTCTGAATGGCTGCGCTCTCCCTTCCTCTCCCCAGTTTACATGACATGGGTGGAAGATGCTGTGCTGAGCCCTGCACTACACTGCACCCTCTGTCTCAGCCCCTCAGCAGCTCTTGGGTCTCCCAGCCCCAATAGCCTTTTCCTGTCAGGGATGATCCCAAGAATGCCTTGCCAGTGTCTAGTGAAATACATGTGTGTGTGTGTGTGTAAACCTCTGGGCTAAAAAATAAATAATTAAACAATAAAAAGAAGAAAGAATCAAGTCAGCAAACTGAAGGAAGAACAAAATCTAATTAGTTTTATCTGCTGTTTGTTATGAGGCTGTCAGAGTGCTCTATCCCCTAGTTTTACAGCACTCTAGAAAATAACAGTGATAATAATAATAAACAACCGTGCACTGGGTTGTTTTTGAAGCAGGCAGGAAGCAGATTAAGGAGGGGGAAAGACAGCAGCCCTGCTCCTCCACTGCTTCTCTCATGCTGCCAAACAGCAGAGATGTGGGTGATAGAGCTATCTCCTGTCTTATCTGTCCTTGGATAAGATCCACTGCCCCTATCCATCCCTTAGAGATGCAAAGCCTGAGTCAGACTGTTTGGCAGCAATTTGGACACTCATATTATATTTCTTTCTTTGCCACAGATCTCTTATGTGCTCTTGACCAATTTGTTTGTGCTGTCAGTTTCTGTTCCATTATAAGATACAAATGGCAAATGTAGTAGTGAAAGTAGGTATGTGTTTTTGGAATAAGGAGTGGGGGAAATAAGGTTGTAAAACTGCCCAGGTGTTTGCTCTGTACTGATTTCAGCTGATGAGAGGGGAGCTAGAATTACTCTGTGCAGGAGTGTGGTGATAGTTGTCATCACTGGCTTCCACTTCAATGTTGCACAGTGATGTTTTGTTAGGACATTTCCCTTTAAGCTGTGCTGGATAATTTTAACAGCTTCTTCTGTCAGATTGTTATCAGCCCGTTCTGTCCCATGGCCTGGTTCTTACAGTGTGGAAATTTTCCCTCCTGTTTTAGTGAGAGCAGGATTTGACCCTCTGTTTGAAAACACTTGTATGGTTTTCCAAGCAGAGGGCTGGACACGAGGCTTCGGTTGAAGATAAAGTGTGCAAAATCTTGGAGAACTAAAAACCCTGTCCATGTAATTGCATTGGGAAAATATGAAGGACAAGGTTAAAGAAATAAGCTATAAATCAGAGAGGAAGGAGAGGATTCAGTGCAAGGAGGAGAGGAATGAAGGGAACAGGAGGGAATAGGAGTAGGGGGCATTTGGGGGAGACACAGGCAGAGAAATGGGAGAATTGTTCCTATTTGTGCATCCTCTTCCGTCCCCAGATAATGTGTCAGTATTAGTGCTACCAAGAAACAACCCTCTTTACTGTAGAATAAATCTGCCACTGTATTCCCCACTCCATAAACGGCAGCCAAGTCCGTATCCTCAGCGCTGCATTGTGCGCTCGGCGCTGGGGTCTGTGAGTGCTTTTCATGACGAGTGAGCCTCTGTCATCCCTGGCCTTGGGCTTTCTCTCCAGGGACTCACATCCTCAGACAGGTCCTGGAAGATCCATGGCATATTATTGTTGATGGAGCCGTTTGTGGCTGCTTTCTTCATCTTTACTTTTTTCCTGCTTCTTTCATTTCACTTTTTAAAAGTGGAGAACAGGAGGGAGAGAGAAAGAAAGGAGAAGGCAGAAGGAAGTGTCCTGCTATGGGTCTAGCACGATCTCCAGAAAGATGGCAAGGCAGCTATTTTATCATCAGGGGCTTTTTTAGCCTTTAATTAAGCTGCTTGTAGCTCATGCATGGACCAGTGAGAGGGAAGACAAATCTACCACTAAAAACAATCATCAGTTGGATGCTCTGGCAATAACTCCAGTGTCAGTAAACTGCCATAGCCTTTGGCTAACTGAGCTCTGGGCACTGAGGGGCTGGCTCCTCACCAGCTGATGTAATTGCAATCACAACCCTGTTTTCTGCCCCCTTGCTCCTTAAGGCCTGACTGACAGCTTTCCCTGAATGGTTTCCAGTGCATGCTCTGGCAGCTCCTGCCTTTGCCTCGGCATTTCCATAACAAGTCATTTAGCTTTTCTGTGTTTGTTTCCCTGTCTGTGAAGTGGGGTTATTAATATTTATTTTCGGTGAAAGGGGTCACAAAGAGGTTTAAATCTCCAGTGTTTACAACACAATTTGATATCCTTAGAGAAGGCAAACAGGAAGGATTAATTGCTGCTTCCTTCATATATCTGCCATCACTGAAATAAAAATCCTGCCCATTGCTGGGACTGCCGGTAACTCCTTTCCAGGAGCTGCTGTGTTTCCTTTGGTCTCTGTGGAAGGTGGCACAGGTGGGCCAGACAAGTCCTTGAGGTGAAAGCACAGACAGTGTCGACAAAAACTTTGAAGTTTTTTACAGCACAGCAGTCTTCCAAGAACCAGGCAACATGCTGGTTAGTGAGTTAGGAAAATGGGAAATTTAATAGAGGTGAAAATGAGGCACTTGGGAGAAGAGTGGAGCAATCTGGTAAACATCTGAAATGTCTCTGCCCAAGGGCTAGGGGCGTAAGGGCTAAACAGGAAGAATATAAAGCCTTAGTACATATACCAAGCTATGAGTTAATCAGCTTCCCAGACACATGGAAAAGAGAAAGTAGGAACAGCAGAAGAAGGATTAATTGGCTGTGAAACATCAGGGAATTGGTAGGTTGAGTCAAGGAAAAAGGAATACAGGCCAGCAAGCACTGACTTAGACATTAGAGCAGAGGTGCAATGATGAGATCTCCTAAGGCAGGGAGAAGAATAGAACAAAAGAAAAACACTAAAAGTGTGTGAAGACCTCATTAATGCCTTAAAATTAGAAATTAATTGTTTTTTGAAAGTTCAAGCAGCAGCAGACTAGGAATGAGAAGAGAATGATACCAAGTACGTGTGGATGAAATCAGAAGGGTCCTGGCAAAGAATGAACTAGAGGTAACTACAAATGCACAAGGGAAGAAAAAGAAATCCTATAAATATATTATAAATATGCTAGAAAGAATAAAACTGTAAAACTGTGTACCACAGAAGGAGAACACGTGCGAAGGGTTGGAATCATCATTGCCTGTTTGACTCTCCCTTATCACCAAAACAGTCAGTGCTAGATAAATTTAACAGAAGTCACACTGATTAGGATATGGGAATGGGCCAGAGCAAAGGGGTGTAAATTAAAGAAACCTTACACTCGGTGAGTGAATTCAAACTGCTTGACCTGAGGGAATTCCCCTGTAGGTTGTCCTGTGACAACAATCTGTGGACAGTTAGGAATGGACTTCAAGAACTTTTCCTATATCAAAGAGGATGCTTTAGAGTTGAAAAGGGCAAATAGGGTATTTGTGTAGAGAGAAAAAAAAAATAAGAGCCAGGAAATTTAAATCAGCCAGCTAAGCTGAGTCACTACAGAGAAACCTCAACAAATTATGAAACAAACAATTCATTAGCTGCTATAGGATAAGAAAGTGGTAAAAGAGAATCAACATGGATTTGTCAAACTGATCTAATTCCTTTCTTTTATTGGCTAATTGGCTTAGAGGATAACATATGTCTTTGCTTTAGGAAAGCTTTGAATACTTTCTTTTCATAAAGAATGAAAGTAATATGGTTTATATTAAGTATTTGTAAGGAAGGTGGATATTAGCTGAGGAATTACTTATGAGAGACAGGTTTCATCTCCTCAAACCATAGCTTTCTAGAAGGTAGGCATCTAGAGAAGAGAATACTGAGAGAGGACCTGGTCAAAGTCTATCAGTATCTGAAGGGAGGATGTCACAGAGATGGAGACAGGCTCTTCTTCTTGGTGCCAAGAAAACATGAAAGGCAATGGGCAGGAACTGGAGCAAAAGAAGTTCCACCTAAACAGGAGGAAGAACTTATTTCCTGTGAGGGGGACTGAGCAATGGAATTTGTCCAAAGAGGTTGTGAATTCTCCTTCCCTGGAGATGTCCAAAAGCCATCTGGACACCATCCTGAGTGACACACTTTGGAGGACCCTGCTTCAGCAGGGAGGCTGGACTAGATGACCTCCAGTGGTTCCTTCCAACCTTACCCATCTTGTGATTCTGTGATTTAGTCTAAATTATTCTGTACAGGGTAAATGTAGAGAAACAGGCACTCCCACAGGATCTACATCCTAAGATACTGGGAAAGGATCATTTGTTGAGCTATTTCCTTGCCTTGTTAACTTCTGAGTGAAGTTAAGCTACCAGATCAGACAAGACTCCTAGTTTTAAACCCACCCCAAGAAGAAATCCCACAGTTATGCTTGCAGGGCATTATTTTACTTAAACAACTGAGGAAACACAATGGGAAATCCATTTGCTTTTTTCATATCTTTTTATTGAAGTTCAACCCCGTGTTTGTACACCTTTATTTATGTCAACACATCTGCCAACCTCACCTTCAGCCTTTCCAGCACAGGGCTCTGCTTCAGAGCTGCCCACACCCATCTCTGTAACCCCATCCTTGGCTCTGGCAGTGGCAGCAGCACTCCCTCAGACCTGGATGCAGAGGATACTGGTGATCTGGGGGGCTGCATCCCAGAGGGAGCTGGGATCACACCAGACACTCTCACTGGTGGCTGACGTCCAGGTAGATGCCAAGAGCCCTGGAGCAGGGAGCTCACACTGGAGCCACTGTGCCAGATGGCCTGAGTGCTCTCAGTTGTAAGAGCTGCTTTGTACTTTTTAGCTTTACTGATGCGGAGAGAACATTTTGAACTGTCTAAGCCTTCTAACCTTGTATCATTGGCACACGAACAGCAGCAGCACACTGTTGAACATAATAACAAGAGGGAAAGAGCTGTGGAATTAAATAAGAATTTAAATCTTAGGGTTTGCAGCTCAGAGCTAGAAGCTTTAGTTGTGTTATTTCCAGGAATTGGTTGAGTCATGTTTGAGAATAATGGATAAGATTAATTCCTTCGTGACTGTGGCTGAATAAATTATTTGCCAATAATGATTTGACTTCTTCTAGCTGCTTTTTCTAATGTGTATAATGCAAAAAAATATTTGCTGTATCCTGGATGTGTGTGCTGGGTATGGTGCACTGGTCCTTGGTGTCTGGCAGTGAATTTATTCCCCAAAGACAATTTTCAATGGGATTTACCCCATGGCAACAGAATGCAGGATTTGATCTGTCATATTCAGAATGATTCATTTTTCACCTCATCAAGTAGGAAGGTAGAAGAGAGAGGGAATGTTATTTCACTCTGCACAACAACCCCTTTTCTTCAAAGTGTGAGCTGCCACAGAGCCATGAGCAGGGCCCATGGAGGGACAGGACAAATGTTGCTTGGCAACTCCACGCCAGTGATGGGAAGAGCTCTGCAGGCTGAGCATCGCAGAGGGACAGAGGGAGAGTGAGACAGAGGCACAGCAGGATGGCTGTTTGTGTCTGGTGTTAGAAATGACACCACACATGCCCTGGTAATTGCTAGAGACGAAGGACAACAAAGTCTGTTCTGTTGGGTGGGAGAGGAATTGCAGGTCGTAAATGCTGAACTGTCCCCTGCCCACTCCCCAAACACAAAGGGGCTTTGGATCTATTAATATCCTGAAGGTCACTGAATTCTTCCAGGTTCAGCTAGCTGTGAGCAAACTTTAAAATGGCTCAGAGGCTTGGTTAAACACCTACAGGGAACCAAAAAAAGCCAATTGTCCTTTGCAGCATCACAGAGCTACCTTGCCACTTGTCACAAGTGTCAAGGGGTAGTGGTGGTGCAGCCCTGACAGTCTGAGGGTGCCAGAGAACTGAAATTTGCAACGAGCCTGGTTGCTAAAACTGGGCAGCAGAGTTTTCAGGCACAGTGTTCCTTCATCAAGTTTTGTCACTATTGAAGGATCATAAATTAAAAGGAACTAGATTGGTCCTGCTGAGCAAACCCCCTGTGGCTCGTATGTTAGCACAGTCTGCCAAAATCTGAGCTGCTTTCAGCTGCAACTCCAGAAACACCTCCCCTTGTGTACCTACACAGAGAGCACTGTTTGGTTTATCAGGCCTAATGCTGGCATGAGGATCAAAAGATCCTTAACACACTTCCTAGGGAGTTTAGTAGAAATGGGATTTTGGGTGCAAAGGAATATTCTGTTTGAAGCTTGAAGTTCTGCTTCCCACATTATGATTCTGGGGAGAATAAAGTGCTCACTTTACTCTATGCAGTATTAGACTTTTCAGCAAGCCCTAAAATTTTGGACTGAGAAGGGATGTTTGCAGAGAGCTGGCTTTTCCTAAAAGCCTCCAATTGCAACAATCCAAGAATCTTGTTAAGGGAAAATGCCCAGACTGTAGTAACACTGCAGGTGTTATCAAAAATCACTGCATGCCTTGGAAAGTTTTGAACAACCTGTGTAGACAATGCATGTGAAATATCCTCTGTTGTTCAGCGTTAGAGGGTTTTTTTGAGTAGCATAATGTCTTGGATGTTTCTAAGAAAAAGAAGTTAACAATTTCTAATGTGTATTAAAAATTGGATTTTTTTCTTTTTCCAACTGTCTACTGCACCTTACCATCTGCAAGAATAGGCGGACTAGTCCTTCATTTTTGGAAGGGCTGTTTATTTTTCTCTCCATGTTGCAGCTCTTCTACTCAAATATGATGTCTCCTCATTGCCTGGCTACCTAGTCACAACCTTGAGTAGGCTGAGCAGTCTAATCCAGGTGTGACTCCTTCTGGCCTTCATCTTTTCATGCTGTTATGGAAATTTCACTGAATCACAGGCTATTGCTACTTGTGGCTTAAAAACCCATGGAAAATTTCAGCTTCGGTCTACAAATAAATACATCATCGTTTATCTTCATTTTATGTAAACTAGTGTTTCATGAATTATTCTTTCTCTGTTTTTTCTTTTTTTTTTATTTTGGGGGGTGGATAGTTTTGGTTTGGGTTTTTTTGTTTGTTTAGGTTTTGTGGAGTTTTTGTGTTTGATTTTGTTTTTATTCTGGTCTTCCTTGGGTTTTGTGCTGCTCTACTTCCTTTCCCATTTCCCATTTCCCCCCTTCCTTCACAAAGATGTACCAGGGAGCAAAGACCCCGGTACCTGCACCCCAGAAAAGCTGTGGTTTTGGTCTTTCATGCAGAGCACTTGCCCCACTGATTGCAGGGGGGCCTTTGGTTCTGCCCGAGGAGAGCAGATGAGGATGTCTCTGTGGCATGGAGGGATTACAGAAAAACATCTTTCTTAGCATTTGAGGTCACATTTAGCTCTCTCCCACGTGTCTGTATCTCTACAGATGAGCCACTCCATGGTGTCTATCCCTGACAGCTGCACTCAGATCTACCCAGGCAGGTGCCACTGGCTGCCCCAGTGCCCTGTGGTTGCCATCCTGCTGCTGATTCTGCTGGCTTTCAGCTTCGAGTTCACATCCTATATGCACTATTCATAGAGACCTGCCAGAGGAAGCTGGGATTTAGATTTCAGTCATGTTTCTAATTCTTTTGGTTTCCTGTAGCTTCTCCCCTCGAGGCATTTCTCCTGAAGGCCCTGCTCACTCTTACTTTCCTTCCACTGATGCTCACAGGCAGTGCAGAAAGAAGTGCAGACAAGGAAGCCACGGCTTCTCCTTGCCAGCCTGCCTTGCCAACACCTCTGGAGGCAGGAGGCCAGCTCCTGCCTGGTAGAGTTATTATAGCTTTTAAAAAAAAAATTGCCTTTGATTAAAATGTAAGGGTCCCATCTTTTTATTGTCATTAATGTGGGCTGCTGGCTATGGGCCTTTGAAGTGTTTCCTCCTGGCTCATCTCCATGTTCTTTCTTTTTTTCCCCTCATTTTTCCTTTTCTTTTTTTTTTTTTTTTTTCCCCTCTCTTAATTTCAATTCTCTCAATTATCTGCTCTTTCCAGCTCAGGGTGAGATTTGTTAATTTTCGCATGCTTGCAAAAACCTGGCTGGCACACTGCAGCTCCCTGCCAGCTTCTACATGGGCAGCCAGTCACAGGAGCAAGCAAACAGGCAGCACATCTCTCTCATGGGCTACCCTGACCCCGCTTGGCTGCTCCAGAGGGAAGGAGGAGGGAATTGCACACTCACCTTGCCAGAATGGCTCATCCCCTTTGCAGGAACACCACTTAGCAAGGCACAACTGAATACTCTGCTGTGTTTAATTGAGGAGATCCAGGACTATTTTATTTGTGATCTCAGGCCTTTATAGGTTGATGGACTCCTTTCCATGCCCTAACCCCAAGGGTAGTATTTTGTTTCCCATCCTGAGTGAAATCAAAAGACACCAGGCTGAACCTTAAGGTCCCCTCAGGCATTTCCACCTGTGTTAACAAGAGCTGATTGGTAGTTTGGGTGGGTCCAAAGAGGAAATAATAAACTTTAAACTTTATTTCTCTCTCCTCTGCTCAGCGATGTGGTCTGGGCATGGAAATTACTGGAATGTTTATATCTTGGCTGCTTAAGGATTCCTAAAAGTTGAGGAAAGGTGTAAAATGTCCAAGTACCTTGAGCAAGGTGATGCTACAGATCAGCTGGAGAGAATGCAGTTCCCCTGGATGAAAGCCCTGGGCCCATGGGACAATAGTGAGCACTTTGCTCCAGGCTGTCCTTCATAGGTGTCATGCAGAGGCCAAAATTTCATTACATTCCTGCAACCACCTACCTTAACCTTTGTCATACTTAATCCCTAGTTTCTTCTCCCATAAAAGCACAAGTGAATGCCTATAAGTAGCTTCTCTTTATCCCTCTCATGAAAGATTGCCTGCATGGGGTTTCTGTCTGTCTTTAAGGAGGAATAAGTTGCTCCAGATAGGGACAGTCTCTTAACTAAGGTGCTTGCCCCAGTTACAGGTATAAATCTGACTTGAACCCTTCACTGCTGGGCCAGCAAAACTGCTCAGGGAGGAAAAACAAAGCAAAATAAAAATAAAATTGAGGGTTAAAACTAAGGATTAATTGCAAATTAACTGACGTTTTGGATTAAAGTGTTGTTTAGATATACCCTGCCCCTGAATATCCTGGGATATTTCCCCTGATCTGCATTGACTTGGGACACTAAACCATCCAAACATTGAATTTTGCTGGAGTTTGGTGGCAGCATTGGGATGTAGAGAATCTGGCATGTTCCAACTTTTTCCTGCCTTATCCAAGCACTCTAGAATGCTGTCATTCTCTTCCTAGTTTCCCTTCCCCTCTCCTTCTCAAGCACAGGCATGATTTTCTTTTACAGGAAGATGCTTTCTCCCAAGCATAATTTTTGGAGTCTTCCTTTTGTGTTCTTCAGGCTGGAAGTTCCTCTTAATTTTTTTTTTTTTTTCGCCATAGAAAAGAGCTACTAATTGGTGGAACTGATTTTAAAGTGATTGAAATGAAACCCCAGCCTTACATCTTCTCATGCCTCAAGCAAGAACACATCAGAGAACTCCAAAAAAACTGTCCAGTGATACATCCCTAGCATGTTTGTCTTGGAACTGCAAGGTGGGATTTCCATGTACAAATCTATGTGGCAATGCTTTAATTGCTGCCTTGTTGTTACTGCACAGAAGCTCGTACAGATCCATGTTAATGGGGATGTTGGATCCCAGCAGGATTTGGTTTCTGGGGTACAGGTATCAACACAGAAAAGCATGGGGCAGTGAGATGGTGGCAGCTCACCCAGGCCAGGAGGGATGCACACAAAATCTCTCCTCTCTCAGAAAGAGCAATTCCAAATTCAACTACTTCTTAAATTACTGGGGTTTAATAAGTCACTGAGCAAAGATAACTGCTAAGGACCTTCATCCCCAGGTCATGTCAAATGGGAGATAGGATGGGTGGAGCTGAAACCCCTTCTTGCTAACATCTAGTAAATTCTATATCTGTGGTAAGTGGATTGTGTATCCCTAGCTTCAAAGTGACACAGAACAGACAAGACATGAACTGTCTATATCTGGCTGGATGCTTTTGATTCCCATTGAGCCTTCTGCCCAATCCCAGGGGCCACCACAGGGCTGGGTGCTTCACTTTCCAGCAGGGCTGGGGTGAGTGCTGCCAGCAATGCCTTTAAAAATCTGCCCAACCTCAGCACAGCCCATTGGGACTCTTGGATCTTCCTTCATCAGACCTTTTGTCTTTTTCCTTCCAGAAATGAGATGATGATGAACATGACACTTGGGTTGCCATGGGAACACAGCAAGATGTTTGTGTTAGCTGTGCTCCTTCCTGCAGCCAGAGCTGCTGGCTCCAGAGCTGGCTGTGACCAGCACTGGTGGCACCTGGCCAGGTCTTGCCCACATGCTCTCCCAGGAGTCTGGGTTTGGGGGGCCAGCCCCCCTTTTGTTATGAGAGGAAGATCTCACGTGACGAGTCACTGGAAATTAGGAAGTTCTGTCCAAATATTGGGTGGGAAATTGATGAGTCCCAGTTGAAACTTCTGCTGTAAAATCTTGCTGAAAATCATGAGGGGGGTCTACAGGGACCTAGAGATCATTAGGCTGCTCCTGATAGGGAATAGCTTGAAGATTTTAGTGTCAGGTGGGCAATGGAGCCCTGAGTTCTCCTTGAAACGCTACTGCAGGGCCAGCTCTGACATCCCTGGGAGCGTGTGAGGGGCCAAAGCATTTCTACCACACCTCTTCTTCCTGCAGATTTTTATATATTCCTTATCCCTCTCCTGTCCATCCCTAGGGCTTTCCTGAGCCTCAGCTTGGCAATAATCAGGAAGCACTTTCATGCTGTTACAAAGCCATTTGGAGCTTTCAGAAAGACAATTTGGGAGAGACGACTCATTGTCACTGCTATTTTTCTCCTTTCACAGACCTCCCCTTATACCCTTACCTGATATCATTTTATCAGGGACAGAAATATATTTCTGTAAGGCTCTTACAGAAGAAAGTTTTACTAAAGCTAAGGGAGAGGGTGAGGATGCAATCCTGATTAAGAGACAGGTGAAAACCACAGTCGGTCTATCTCACTAATGTGATGATTACAACGGGAATCAGAAAGGGTGGGAGTCCTCAGGAGGTGATAAAGGGAGCCCAGTTAAAAACAGCTGAGATGGTACTGGAGGGAAGGAAAAAGGTGAAGAAGAAGGCTGTGTTGCAGGCAATATGGGTACTCTTAGGGTCTATGAGAAAGAGTGAAAAATACCACCAAGGGAATCCAGCCAGGTGGTTATAAACAATGATAAAATAGACTTTAGAGGAACAGCTTGCAGCATGGTAAGTGTTAGTCTTTAAGACCTGTCAGAAGTTTGGTAGAGAGTAGCAAAATCTGCAGAAATAGATTAGGAATGTGAAGCTTTTTGCTAGAAAAGAAAATTTCTTTTCTGACAGTCATAAATCTTTGCCTCTTCACCACTTTAGCTGCTTCCTGCATTCCCTAAGCAGGCTTAGTGTTCATACATGGCCAGAGGGTTTCAATTTGAGCTCCAAATAATAATAATAAATTCCATAAAGTGATTCCATGTGGAGAGGGGAGATAATAGTGCCTTATGTTTACACAGTAGGTTCCATGAGCCTTTGGGTCAGGCAGGCTGAGGAGCAGCTTCTCACCTGCTGCTGAAGTGCAGCGAGTTCTGGGGTGACACTGCACCTGCTCTGCAGTGACAGCACCAGGGCAGGGTGGGGGAAACTGCCCAGGATGAAGCTGCTGACTGAAAGCTGGGTAAAGAAAGGAAGTGCATTTCTCCATGCTGGATTTTAACCAGGATGCTGAAGTTTAAACACCTGGTTAATTAATAAAAAGAGCTGCAAGAGTACCATGCTCCCCAGAGCCATGCTGGGACTGGAATCTGCTGTTTTGTGAAGATCAACCTGGCTCTTCCATTACAGCTTCATCACCACGAATCCCAGGACTTTGCTGAAATTGGTTCAGTTGTGTCTTGAATGACAGCTGCTGCTTTTCCTGATGAAAAGTCTTTCCCAGCTGCAAGCCAGCCCAGCCTGCCTCTACAGAGGGCTCAGCGCCTGTCCTACCCAGATCAAGGTATGTCATTTTGTTTTATCTGGTGTAGGAGAGCAGGAGCTGTAAAATAGCTCCACTGAGAGATCTCATCCTTTATGTTAGCAGGAGGATCATGTGTTTGGGGTGGGCAGAGAGAACAGCATGTCTGTTACCACCTCTCTCCCTGTGTTTGACTTGGGATGCCTCATTCCTGTCTCCATGTGGAAAGGTCACCACAGCTTCTCTGCCCTAGGATTGGCTCCTAAGCAAGGAGCACTGGGACTTGGTTCTGGTGGATGATAAGAATCTCTCTTGAGAGCCAGCTCTGTTGAGATGGGAGAGCCTTGTGATGGTTGACTTCTGGTGGGAATTGTGTTATTAAAAGCACCTTTTACTTAGAGGTTTTGACTTACTGGATACAAAGTCTATCGTTGGGTTTGCATGCAACACTGGAATCCCTGGAAAACTTCCCCTCTGCCTCTATCCTCCGTCCATAGAAATTCTTCGTTACTCTGCTTTACCTGACTGATACTGGGATTGTCCCTGTACTGAGGCTTTTAGTTCAGGTGTTCTGAGTGTGAAAGGCCATGCTTAGCAATGTGTTAGTTTTCTACATGGACAGACAGAAGTGTGGCTTTTCTCTTAACAGTACTATTGTCCAGTTGAGCTTTTTCACCCCATCAACTTCTCTGATCTCTGGCTGTTCCATTTGCTCCCCTGTTTCAGTTGCAAGAGAAATATCATCTTGAAACTCACTGTAGTCAAATATCTTCTCTTTTTATTTTCATCTACAAAAGCACAATGTTATTAGAATTACCTCTGCTTGCCAAACAGATGAGCATCACCCTGTTTACAGAGATTTCCCTATCACAGGCATGGAGTTTCATCCCTACAAACCTCTTCTAGGGACATGAAGTACTCTTAAAAACATAAACTGAGGCTTTTACTTCCCATCAAACTTTGAATCAAATCCAGGGTCAAGGGAAGGACCTTGACATCCTTCCTGTACCGGGACTTGTGAGAATTCCTTTTGCCTGGTTTACACAAGATTGCACAAGGGAGAGGTTTAACACTCCAAATGCATTTCTTAAGGAAGGACTCAATGCTTTTCCTTGTATTTCCTTGGACATGTGCCCCCTTCTCAGGATAAACAGCCAAGTGACAGGGGCCTCAGTGACATGGTTCCAGGAGGGCAAAATTCAAGGTCTGCCCCTCCAGCATTGGCTGTCTGTGACTCTAAAGCAATGGAGCTGCATGTCCTGGCTGGAATCCAGCTGAGCTGGGTGTAGAATACCACCTTCAGTTATGTGCCCTTGGAGTTGATCTCTGGATTGCCCTTCTGCTTGTTCACAGATGAGTGTGCTGATGTGGAGCAGGAAGGGGTTTGAAATGATGTGCTGGGGCAATGTCTGTGGTGGTGGTTAAGGTCCTCCATGTCTGAAAGTAGATTTTTTGTTTTCCTGCAAGAGGAATTGGCTACATTTAGTTCCTGACTTTTCAAGATGCTGAAGGAGCACTGTTGTGCTTTGCACCAGAAACTAAATTGTGAAATGCAGTACTTTCTCCCCTGTCTCCTTTTGTTCTGGTTAAACCAGGGATGGTTGAATTAAGATGGAAGAATATGATGCTTTTGTCTTCCATCTTGATCTTTCAGGTTTTCCAGCATCATCTTTTTGAATGCTTAACAAACCCAAAGCCTCCTGCTTCCTAGGGACCATCTGGCTGGCTATATCTATAAAGTCCTGTAGCTCTACCAAGTTCAGGGTCATTAAATTATTCCAAACAAACCTTTCTCTTGTGATTTCAATTGGATACAAAAATGACCTTTACTTCCTGCCTGAAGCTCTCTAATTGACAGTGTTGGTGGGACACCTGTTGTCCACTGAGGCTCCTGTTGGTCTCCCAGCATCAAGGCACAGCTCTTTCCTTTAGTTCTGCAAGCAACAAAGAACTCCTGCAGTCCTCCCATATGTCTCATATACTGAGTTTTCTACCTCTGAGAAAATCTCCACATCCCCAATGTGGGGGATATGGATATATATCATTTTCATGAGGAGTTTGGTTTGTGTAGCCTTTTTGCTTTTGTTTTTTTTTCTTTTCTGACTCCATCCCTTTGCTCCTAATCCCACCACCAGGTATGGCTCACACTGCAGAATCTCTCTGCCTCCTCAATGTATACGCCCTTCAAATATTTGTAGACATTTATCACTTCCCCCTCTCTGCTTAGTCATCTCTCTGCCAAGCTAGACATATTTAGTTCTTCTAATCTTTCCTTGCAAGTGAGTCCCTCCAGCACTCATAATTCGTTTCTCCTTGCTCTTCTTGGTATATTTTCCAGTTTGTCAGTGCTTTAAGAATGTCTTATTTTGTGGCAGTTTAATATGAGCAGACACAAGGAAAAAAAATGGAGAAGAAAAGCTTCCTGAGGACAGAAGGGTTTTTTTGGCTCCAAGTCACTGGGAATAGATAAGAGTGGGTATTTCTGGGAATTCCTGCTGCAAATTCTGCGTGGGTGTCTGGGACACAGAAGAGTGGACTCCTGTTCTCTTCTGAATTTCTCTAACCCCCTTCCCTGAAACATGTAACAAATTCTATCTGCTAATATTTTGGCTTGTTTGTTTTTGGAGTTCTCCTCTTAAAATAGACTTGGCTCAGCTGCCCATTCCCTGTGTCTGGTAAAGGCTTTGCCTAACCTGATTCTTTTCTAGTGGGCTGTGGGGTGCAAGTGCTTCAGAGGTAGTGGGTGCATCTTAGCAGTGCTGAATTTCTATTTCTTAGCTTTGTTCTTCTCAAATTCTGGCAGGCATGGTGCCAAAGGATCAGCAGAGAGCAGCCAGCTCCTTTTTATCTCAGGAAGATTTTTTTCCCTCCTGGACATTTGTTTCTGCTGTGTCCAAGCTATATAAAAATGAATATAATTTCAAATAGGTCCTGTTTCTAGCAGCCCGGATGAACTTTTTTTCCCTTTAAATAACTAACTCAACAAATTCTTTATATAGAACCTTGTTAATTAAAGCTATACCCCAGGAGGATAGGCTGGAGATGCTGTTCAGTCTCCACCTCTCGTACTGAACTCCACAGTGGTTTTTGAGGCATTCCTGGTATCTCGCACTGATGGCAATTTGTGCTGTCTGAGATTACATGACGTGAGCAGAATGAAAGGAATGATGGGGAGCAGCAAGTGTTCCTTCACTCATTAGCCACAGCAAGGTCTGCAGCTTTGCTGTCTGCATTAAGGGCTTTTTTAATATTCCCCATCACCATCTAGTGACCTGCAAGGGAGCAGCAGTCTATCTAGCCAAAAGATTCTGTCAAATTTGCTACACTGAGATAGGTATCAGTATCAAAATGGTTCCTAAACCAGGATAAAATCCATAGCAAACTTGCACTGTCTGCCTACCTTTACATGGTGCAACTAGATTTCTACTACAATCTAGATTTCAACTGTGAATGCAAAATCAATGTGTTTTTTACACAAGAGGAATGAAAAGATTCTGCTTTCCTTTCTTATGTATCACCATCTTCCTAATCAGACTGGATACTTACCAAGCATCTGTCTTCTGATTTGATCGTGTCCTGAGAACATTGCGTTTAAATGTGCTGGCTGGGCAGGAAATGTTTCTCCGTTGTGCATGAAGGCTGTTTGGGTCTCTTAAGCCAAACTACAGAAGGAAAGGGAAAGCAGAGCAAACAAAACTGGTGTTGGTTGGATATGGGAATGCAATTAGCTCTTTTCATCCAGCCCATGTCAGTCTATACCACCAGCTAGCTGATACTTCTGTATCATCAGAAAATGTAGAAAAAAGGAGCCCCAGACTTCCTGAGCAAAGAGCAAAAGTTGCCAGTGCTTTGACAATGGATTGGCTTTCCCAGTTGCTTGTGGGAGCAGCCTTGGAGAGTCAAACTAAGCAGTGCACTACAGATCTACACACTGGATATCAAAACACAGAGAGCAGGAATTTACTGTCGTTCAAAGGGTTCCTTTCACCCTTCTAGTTGTCAGAGCATTCAGAAGAATTAAATAATGTGTTTTCTGTCTAGAAAAAGAAAAAAACTGCCTCTATCAGAAGCTTAGGCAGGAGTGACAAAATCATTGTGAAGGATGGCTAGAAAGAAAACCAAGAGGCATTTTCACTAGCCCATCCTCAGATAAACTTGTTATGGTCCCTGATTCTTGAAGCAGCACCATGTCATTTACTTTAGCACCTTCAAACTGCTGATTAGCATCATCATCCCACTACAGGCTGGGCTGGCCAGCTGCTGCCTTTGATGCAGTTGCAAACGAGCTTGTCTTTCCCAAAGGACCTGGCAGTGGAGCTGGCTTCACTTTGTCTACTGTCATTCACATTTAGAAAGAGGGTGGGGTGGGTTTTTTTTTTTGTGTTTGTGTTTCTGCTTTATAAGAATATGCAATGCTTAAGATCCATTTGGTTGACAGAGTGTTTTGCAAACAAACTGTATGTGGGAAACACTTTGTTCACTGCTGAAATGCAAAGCAATAATTTTTATTGTGGAGTCTCGAGAGACAGATGTGGTTCAGCACAGCATGGCTTTAAGGATTCGGCTGACTAGAGGTGGGATTACTACCATATTTAAAGCAAAGCATACATTGGAAAGCTTTGAGCTGAGGTTTATTCTATGCAAATATTTGACAAGTGGCCTCTCATTTAAGCACAAATAAAAGTATTGAAGCTTGCACCATTTATAGCTGTTGGCAAAAGAAAATTGTTTCTAAACAAGTGTCTGTGAAGTATAATGATTCTTTCTCCCTGTCATAAGTTCCTTTGTTATTTTGCTTGCCCCATTGACTCTTAAAAAGGAAAGTGTGTGGGAATTTTATTTATTCAGTCCCTCTTTTAATGTTTTCTGAACTTCTGATCTTTAGTGAGAATTTTTATGTCTTTTTGCCTGAAATCCTCTCTGTATCAGTTAAAGTTCTTTGAGCTTAAATAACTAACACAAGGGCAGATCAGGTTTTTCCTTGCTCCTGCTCCCCAGGTGTTCCTGAGCAGAGATGTTCAAGCCCTGGCCTCATTTCCATTCATTGTAATGGAGTGATAACAAAACGCATGGCCGACTTCTCTAATTAGTCTCGTGTTTCTCAAGGTCTTTTGTTGTTGCCTGATATTATTTCTTATAGTTTAGCTTTTCGGGCTTTGTTGGTATTTCCCTAAACACCCCTAATAGTTCTCCCCATCTTCCAAATTATCTCTTTGGGCATGAACTGATATATTGCAAACAAAGCAATGCAATATTCATCATTAATTGATCATGATCTCTCCTGGTTTTGTTGTTGCTGTTGGGTTTTATTTTAATTCCCACTCTGTTTAGGGGAAATTGTTTAATTTTATTCAATACCCTAACTTTAAATTTTTATTAAACTATAATGCAGATATATATTCAGTGCAGATTTCATGAGTTTGTTTTCTTGTGGATTGTTGATCTCATTTTAATTAAAATAGGGAAAGCATAGAAAGGAAATTAAAATAAGAATAAAAATAAACTGTTGATTGTCCCACAGTTCTGCTGGGAGGAAAAGGTAGGGGACAAGGATTTTACCTTTAAATGCAGCATATCATTCTTCTGCTCTCCACTAACTATTAAAAAAGTGAAGAAAAAGGACCAGTGTCTGTAGAGGATGGGAATCTGCAGCTCTTCTCCTCACACTGAGAATCAGCCTCTCAGGAATCTCTGTCTCAGACCAGATTTATTCAAGGGAAGGCTTGTTATGTGGAATTGTGTCAAATGCTGAGGAGGGGTATAAAGAGGTAATCGGAGTCCTCCAGCACTAATTACCTGTGCTCTATAGAAATCCCTATCTCCATTCAGACCCTTTTTAAAGGAACATCTCAGAGGAAACAAGTGAAGTCTGGTTCTGCAAGTGCCAATTGAGATGGTGGAGAACAGGGAAGTCATGGATTAAAGCAAGCGACTTTTTGAGACCTACCATAATATTTGACTTGGTTCTTCCCGCCCTCTCTTCTTCTTTTTGCATTCATGCATTGAAACATAACAAGAAATCTCTGCATTTCTCATGCCTCCTTTATTCTGAAATCTCTAGGCACTTTGCAAATATTGACTGTAAAATTTTACAGTTATCTACCCATCTATCCAATCTCTCTCAAAGCATTTAAATTTTCCCAGCGCAATTCAGAGGGATAGCGATGAACAGAGTATAATAAATATCAAAACAGTTTTCAGCAAAAGCAAATCATTTAATCTATTAGAAAATTATGAAGGACTCATGATTTAGCATGGGAAGGAAGTCAGGACAACAGCTGTCAGAAGGGTAATTGCTGTTTGACCAATGTCCAATAATAACATTCAGAATCAAGATTATTCTATTTCTTTTATCAAAAGCATTAAAATTTGCAAATAATCACGTTTGTAATTTCTTCTTGCAAATTTGGAGGAAGAGAATGAGGAAATCTTGGGGGTAAAGTAGTGAGATCTTGAAAGAGACCATTCCGGAACAATAAAGCTAAAGAACATTTTCCTACCCAGCAGGAGGGAAGAATAAAAGCAATTTGAATCAGTGTTAACCTTTAAATCAGAAATATCACTTGGTGCATGTTTGTACTTGAGGATTCTCTATCACTGTTGCTGAATATAGGACCCAACTACACTAGAGATACACATACAAAGTACTCAATTTAAGTGAGCACAGATAAGAGGCAGGTCTTGCCACTTTGATTCATGCCACCAATAATTTCAAGCAGAGCACACCCAGAGTACAGTGCTCCTGAGCACAGAGAGGTACAGCCTGTTCCCATATTTATGCAGAAGTGTTAACTCTCTGCAGAAAATCTCTCGTTACAGATCCCTGTGTGGTCTGTCAGTGGTTTTGAAGTCATGTTTGTCTTATACTCAATGTCATCTCTTGGTGTGGAGTGAATAGAAGGACTTCCCTCATAGAAGGGGCTAGGAGGACAACAGGTCCTTATTCCAAAGCTTGACTATCTCCATTTTCAATTTATGTCATTGAATATTGAGTATTATTTACCACAAACTAGGGCAGTTTTACTCTGAACATTTCCTGATACTTTTAACCAGCAGACTGTTCTAACCCATGGATGTTAGCACATTAATTTGCTTTGCATTCCATGACTCCTGTCTTAACTGACCTGGGATATTTTCTTTTGGCATATGGTTCTGGCAAGAGGCCTTGGTATTTACAATATTAACATGTAGTGAGATCCAGCTGTTTGTAAATTCACTCACGAATGAAGTCTGGTCAAATAGCACTGACACAACACCATTGCCTGCTGTACTTTGCTTCTCAGCTCTTTGTCCTTACATTTCCTTCAAATTGAAAGTACATTGCATTCAAACACCTACCAGCCAAAATCCTCCTCACCAGGGCAAATTCAGCTGTCTGTCAGACGTCAACAGGTAAATGAAGAATCATCCCAACAAATTTAAGGCAAAAAATTAAAAAGTATCGAGTTCACTCAGTAAATCTGGAAAATAATTTGCATTTCAATTCTTAGACAAGCAGAGCAGCACTGTAATTTCTGTCAGTAGATTCACCACTGTGATGTTCCTTATCTGATTATCTACAACCTTCCTAGTGCTAATGCACATTGTCTTCCTGAGTCCTGAATTAGTGAAATGTGTCTGACACTGAATTTGCAGGTAATTGCTGTGGCTCCCCTCAATGAAATGTATCTTAGGACATTCTTGGAAATTAAATGTTCCTTCTTGAGCCATTATTTGCTGACTCCATCCCTATCTTATTAAATAATTATCAAGTAAAAATGTGTAATTTGTAATATGCATGTCATGTTTGGGTAATGAAAGAACCAGGCATTCTCAGCGGATTAATGGCAGCAAAATATTGCCTTATATTCTCTCAAATAAGCCACTTCCCAAGGCCCTGCTAGGACCTAGTCAGAACTGACCAACCATCTTTGCATGTGACCTCTCAGTGCTGCTTTGAGGTGTCTGTCTTGAGCCCTTACAACTGCCATGGTGAAACATGGGGCTGAGTGGTGCCCTTGGAGTGTTATGAGCCTTGACTGAAGGATTTGAACTTTGATGATCCTCGTGGGTCTCTTCCAACTCCAGATACTCTATGGTTCTGTGATTTGGATTTGTTTCACACTGGGAAGTTTTGTTCAAGGTGGTAAATTTAAGCCCTGCATATAGTACTTGAAAGTACAAAGCCTACATTTCCAATATTTAAAATATCTTGCGCTCTATAAAGTTCATCCCACTACAATTCTCAAAATGTTTACAATGAACCGTAAATATTCATAGCAGTGTGATTCAGTGAAGTTACCAGAGATTTACACAGCCATAAGCAAGACCATAATCTAGTCTTTTGTCCTTTTACTGAAGGATTTTATAAGGTAGGGATCAAATCTGAAGATCTTTATTCAGTGATAATTAAACCAGACAAATTAAAAATTCTTGTACTGCAGTCAGATATTGGCACAGGTTGAATACAAAATATATTAATTTTCTTCTTAAAATAAATTGCCTTTGGTTTTGATCATAATTTGTTTGTTTTAACTTCAGCTCCTTGTCCTTTCTCATCTCAATGACACTTTGATGGCTCAGTCTTCATTTTAATAGTCATAGCTTGAAGAAATTGAATATGACTAAAGAAGAAATAGAGGTGTCTCTTTCTCATATCTCTGCTTGGGAAGGGCTGTGCCTGATATCAGCTATGTGCCTCTTGAAGTAGGATGTTTTTTATTCTCCAGCAACTCTGTCTTCTAGAAATAAACACTTATTTGTATAAGCTGAAACAAAACCTATATTTCAGCGTCTTATCTATGTTTGTAAATTCTAGGAAACAGATTTCCAGTTGTCACTTAGATGTTTGGGGTTTTTTGTTCCTTCAACTAACACCTTCCTTGATTTGTTTTGTTGCTTGTGGAAGCACTTGTTTCTAGCAAAGAAGTTATTTTGTCTGCTTAGATTCTGGTATAAATACAAAGGCAAAAATTGTTATCATCTGCAGAAGCAAATGTGAAGTGGAAATCCATTATTGTGGTAGCCTGGCACACTTCTGTGGGAAACACATTCAGCAAGAAAGCATGTCATCTTCCATGTTTGGGCTCTCTAGTTTGTTGGGAAAATAAAAGCCATGGAAAGTGTAAATGGGAAATTTGATCTCTATTTCAGCTGGCATTATTTCTTACAAGAGCAAGGGAAAAGCTTTTTTCTTAGTATACTGTTGGCTGTTCTTTAATGTGGTTTTTTTCTTTTGCTTTTTGTGTTTTTCACACTTGCTCATGTTGTGAGAGCTGTTCCTCTGTGGCTGTACTGCTTGAGCAGTCAGAGCAATTTTTTTTTATTCCTGCCTTATGCTGGTGGCTTCATGTTGTGTAAAAGGTTAGTAAATTGATCTTTCAACCAAATATTCTGGAATTTCCATGTTCATATATGAGGTCTTGTCACAGACATCACCAAAATCGAGGGTCTTTTAGTCATTGATAGATTTTGGCAGTGAACATTTCCATTATTTATCTACAAAGAAAACCATAACAGAGTAAGTTACTTAAGAGATGATGTGTATGCTCATGCCTCATATTTCCCTTCATGGTGGATATTTTGCAAATAAAATCTCAGTTTCACTTGTCTTCTGGAATGTATATATTTACATATACATACAAGTGTGTCTGTATGTATAGACAGGGGGAAAATAAAGAAATCAAAGCATATAAACACTTGCCTTCTAAATCAAACTGTCACTTCCTCCAGGGATTATGAAGTGCATTCATTTTGTGGAATAGTTTGTTTTGAAGAATTCAGTGAGGCAATCCACTGTGAAAAAGCCTAGTCCTCATTAATGCAAGGGGAAAGAGAATCTGCAGTGGAAAGAATGAAGACAGTATCTCAAAATTTACATGAAGCTTTAGTGCCAGAGCTGGGAATGACCTGCCCACTGCAAAACTTGATCTCTCCATGGTCTGAAGGATTGCAGTAAATGAGCATTTGTCTGAGTTAGTTAGTGACAGGAGGAAAATGTATTTGTTCTTGTGCACCACGGAGTGATCTACTGTTTGTAAGCAGATTGTAAGTGAGGAGCTGTAGAACAACATTTCTGGCTTTTTTGCTTCACTTAATCATGGAGCAGAGCAGACCCTGAGGCCTTGTGCAAATTTTAGGACCCATGAAAACTAAACAGTGAGTGAACGTAAATTAACTGGTCCTCTCGGGGATTAAAAAGACAGGCTCATTATTTTGTTTTTCATTCTGCTAAAAGGGCCAGTTTCCAGCAAGAATTGTAATAAAAAGAAATTATAGCTCTGTCTGAGGTAATTTTCTACCAGTTGCAATACCTGATAGGTCTCCAAATGTTAGGGAGAATCATTCAGCCTGGAGCACAAGGCATTCCAAGGATTACCCCATGGATCTATCACCCTTGGGTCTTTTACTAACAAGATTAATCTGGCTGGTTTAAGAAGGCCAGGAGACGGTTTCCTATATGTTTGATATACATTATACTTCAGAAAATGTATTGAACATCTGTGTACAATATATGTGGCAATAGAAAAACCTTCTTTTCTAAAATATTTCAAAATTGGCCATTTTCCCTGTTATTTTAAATACATAGTACGTACTTGTGTGTTTGACACGACATTCTGAATGTGTTCTCCTATTGTAATGAGTTAGATTCATCACAGGAAAAGAAACATTTTCCATGTTAGCAATGCTAATGAATAAATTATATGGCATTCCTTGCTATTATTATTTGATCTTGGCAGTTTAACTAGCAAGCAGAATTGCTTCTTACTGAATTTTTGTCTTTGCAGCTAAGGTTACTGGGCTGCCTAATAGCTGTTCTGAGACCAATCTTGAAAGAGCTGGAATATTGCTGTGGCTCAGAAGGGGCAGGTGCCTGTGCTAGCAGCCCTGTGACAGTATTGCAATCAGCTTGACTGCTTCCTGCAATGTTCTTTTCACTGGAGTTGGCTGAGGGTCAACGGGGTGAGACAGTGGATTGTTCTGCAATTGTAAATAGTGTGAGCCTTGGAACAATGCAGCTGTGGCTGGTGATTCTGTGTCCACACTGTGTGTATTTCAAGGGGTTTCCCTAAGGTAGCTCTAGTCTGGCTTTACAGAGTGAAACTTGTTAGTGGTCACAACATTTAAATGGTCCTGGAGCATATATTCAAATCAAGCATCATCTGAGAGAAATCTGTTTAACACACCTGAAAGAAATCTAGCTAAGATCACTCCAAAATA
The DNA here is from genome assembly GCA_013397245.1 of Thryothorus ludovicianus. Lineage (NCBI taxonomy): Eukaryota > Metazoa > Chordata > Aves > Passeriformes > Certhiidae > Thryothorus > Thryothorus ludovicianus. Next base: position 340,151 of record VZTB01012421.1, read on the forward strand.
TGAGTCAAAATGCAGTAAAGTGGGAACAGTCTGGAGATTTGAGTTCAGGTTGGACAGGGCTCTGGGCAACCTGACCAAGTTCATGTTTCTGCTCACTGCAGCAGGGGCTGGACAGGGTAACCTTCAAAGGTTCCTTCCAACCCAAACCATTCCATGATTCCATGTTCTTTAAAAGGATTGCTCAGATACAAAAAAAAAATAAAAAGCAGGAAGGCAGGTGGATCAACAGTCTAATAGGAGAATTGTTTCATCACTTATTTAAAGAGGTAAAAGGTTACTACCACCACATTAACAGCAGTCAGTGCATTGACTGGTGAACAGGGATGTGGAGTGTGCTGAGAGCTCTCCTGTTTTGACACTCAGCGTTTCTTGTTTTCCTCATCCTTGTTTGTGTGGACAAGGGGATGTTCCCAAAAGCAGGGCGGTCAATTAAACATGCCCCAGTTACAGTAAATGCAAAAAGGTTCTTTGTTTAATTATTGCCTTCTTAAATTAAATAGTGTAGACACTTATTCAACTGGGTAGGCACAATAGGAGGTAATGGCACTTTGCAACAATTGTCCTAATGAAGGATGATGAGTTTCATTCAAGGTAGTGGGATTTACTATGGACACTGGGGTCTCTGCCAGCACATCCTATTACAGGATCAGGACCCTCAACAATAAATGGTTCACATTCTTGGAACTAATGTCTCTAATGGGAATAACAGAAGTGGAGATAATAATAATGTATTACCTCGACCACAGGAGTGCATTGAAGGATTAATTGAATAATGGACTAAATTTATCTCTGATGCAACTGTGCTGATCTGATCAGCAGGATTTTACCTTCACGTTAATGAAACACATGAAAAAATAATCTTTGCAATTCTCATTTTGCTATTATTATTATTAATGATTGTCTTATAAAACCAGAATGCAATTTAGCAGTCTGGTTTGCTTCAGATAAAAAATTTGAAGTCTTAGTTGGAAGCTACCCCAAACTTTTGTCTAAAATGCTGATTAACAACCTCAGGGGAATGAGCTTCCTTGCAAGATTTCAACACTGCTGCTTAGTTTTGGGCAAGGCAGAAACAGCATAAGAACAAGACTCCTAAGGATTTCTTTTCTTTATGTTGTGTCAGCCAAAATGTAATACAGCGAACTTAAGAAAAATGTGTTTTCTACAGCAATCGTGTAAATGTCTTACAAGCGTACACTGTCACATTTCTTCCTATTGAATTGTGCCCGAATCCATCCCATTTCTCATTTCTCTTTGATTATTCACAGAAACATGTTACTTGAAATTTATACCTAATGCCAGGAGAAAGTGGTTTTAGGAATAAGCTAGTGAAGGAATACAGGATCTGCCATCACTTTAACCCGTGCCAATGTCAAGAATGTCTGATTGACATTCAGTGACTTCCAGGGATATGGAAGGACAGCCAAATTTTGGTCTTTTGAGTCTTCAAAGTGATATTTTGGAACTGAAGAGCAGTTTAAGCTTACTTGTTATTTTCTTACTTTGATTTGGGGTGCCTTGATGCTTTTCCATAAATATCTGCAGAATTCCTGCTTTTTCTCTTAGGTCGTCAGTTGTCACCATTTGAGCCCTGCTGACATTTTTCAATGCACAGGTTAACCCAAGGTGTTAGTGCACTGCAGTCTGTACATTGACAGGGAGAGAAGAATAAAAACACAGGCAGAAATTACAGGATCTTGTTTCAGAGAATGGATGATGACTGCTGAGGGCCACAGAAAGTTTCTCTTGGAAGATTTTTGCAGCAGAGGCTGATAGGGTCTAGAAAAGTGAAGGTTGCTGGCACTGTCACCCTATGGTTTCCTGTAGTACTTATAAGTGAAAGTGCTGAGAAAATTATCTGTTGCTTAAACATCTTCTGGAATAAGAACAAAACCTCATTTCCTTCAGCACTCCAGTGCCTGGCTTTTGCTTTAATTGGGCAGGCCAAAGGAAGCATGGCCAGTGCACCTTGGTGGACTGGGGAAGCAGCCACACAATGTGTGTCCCACAGTGAGGATGGATATGCTCAGGAGGCGGCAAATTAAAATGTTTTAATCCAATTTATCCAGAAACCGTCTGCAAGACTCAAGCTGTCAAGGTCATGTATGTTGGCATTGTGTCCATCTACGCCTGACCTAGAACTGACCCTGTAGTTTATGTAAGAAATGGAAGTGAGGAGGAGCTGGAGCAGGGGAGAAGGGAACAGTTCTGTGATTGGAAACAGTGAACACTGAGTGAAGGGAAGGTAAATCCTGTTTCCCCAGCTATATCCATTCATTAGAGATCAGTAATGGAAACTTTATCAGCTGTCGGTTCAGAACTACTGCAGTGAATAGACTTGAAATCTCCATGGGATGTTCAAGAGAAACAAACAATAATAGCCAACACTTTCCTTTGAGCCTTCCCCATAACAAGGCAGGAGTGGGAAGATGTAGTTAAATTCTTATGCTCACTGCCCAAAAAACAAGGTCACAGAGAAATAGTGTGAAAATGACAATTGCACACAGGGAACATTGTCTTGGTTTGAATCAGGCTCCTCATGCAGAAATTACACCATATCAAATCCAGGTCTTGCACAGCGTGAAACACCTTGCTAACAGTTCTATTTCCCAGATCATTGTATTTTAATGTACAGAAATGTCTAAATTTTTAAATTCAGATATTATTAGCAAAGCTTCTTTAAAAAATAGCTTCACTGACCCTTGGCATGCAAATACGTGTCTTAGACCAGTGATTATTTGTTTTAGTTTTATTTGGTTTTGATTTTTGTTTGGAGGTTTTTAAAAGTGTTTTGTTTTTTGTTTTGTCTTTTTTTACAAGTTTTCCAGACCTTTGGAATTTCCAATGCCTTTTTGGTGTCTTCTGCTGGGAACAGTGACATTCCTAAATCCACAGTACTATGGCCTGCTAGTCCTGCTACCTGGGCAAAAGTCTCTTGCAGTCAGGAAATTGGAATTTAAATTTGCTCTGAGCTAACCATAGGAAGAGGACTTTGACATGAATAAGCTTTAAGCTGACAGAGGGTAGGATCTCCTGAACACTCAAGTTTTAGCTTTGAAAATATTGTTGAAAATAGTGACTATTTCAGCCCTGAGTATGCTACAACAATTTACTCTGAGTTCTTTCCCCTGTCCTAGGTGTGAACAGAAAGGCTGTGAATGAATCTTCCTTGTGTGAGACTGCTCTGTATAATGCTGAAGTCAAATAGGAGCAAGTGGGAATGATGTGCATGTCTCAACACCACTTTAAGGTGATTTAAACCATTATGCATGATCCATAAACCCTTGGGCTTATCATCCTCATTTAAAATTCCTGCTTACCTTTTCACAAGGGCTTCTCCTGAACATGAGCTCCTTAGGCCCTATTTTGCCCATTTGCAAGATGTGTGCTTACAGAAAACACAACATTAACAGTTTCCCTGAGCATTTTGCTGCTCATTCGAGAGCCTAAGGTCAGCCTGCCAAGGCACTTCCTCTGTATCCCTATGCATTTAACAACCTGACTCAGGGAATTCCCAGCCATTCCAGGCTCAGCAGGTCAAAAATCTGCCCTAAAAGACTAAGTTCTTCTTACTTAGACAAATGTATCTGGGTTTCTGTGCCTGGCTTAGCAGCTGTTGCTTGTTGGTTTTGCTGAAAGCTGGCTGGGTCACGCAGTGTCACCACCTGTGGCAGAATCCCAGGCTGCTGTCAAGGGTCTGGGGACAGCAGGTTCTTGCATGGCCTCAAAACTGGAGAAGACACAAACCTTGGCCCTGTTGCACCTGTGGCACTTAGTGCAGAGAGCAGGCATACTGGAAAAAAAATCATGCATTGTTAAAATGTGAAGCTTGTGAGTTTCTTTAGGTGAAACCTTGGAAAGGGAGAATATCAACAGTAAAGGGTAGCAGAAAATATTTTATTGCATTATTTCCTTGGCTTTCTAGCAGGCTCTAGCCAGAATTTTGCCACCTGTGGCTGAACGTTACATTCCCAGCTTATTCTTCTTTTCAATCTCCTGCCAATATCAGCAGGGAATGAACTGTACGTAGAACATTTAATTGCCATCAGAGGTGTGCCCATTTCTCTATATGCCACACACTTCCACCACAACCTCTGTCAAACACTGAGTTTCCCTAGCTTCTATACTGAGGCTGCTAAGGTTTTTTTGACTTACCAAGTGTCTGTTTAATGTAAACATGTCTAGGCCTAAAAATTAAGGGGAACTCATCTTGAGGAGAGCCTTGAGGCACAACTGGTACATACATCAATAACAGATACGTATTTTTACAACCAATCTGGACATTAGGGTTTATTATATGCCAACCGTGTATCAATGACTATAACTAACTGTTTATAAGGCAGTGAAAAGCCCCAGGATATTTCAGATTTGGCTTTGAGCCATAGTTTGTCTCCTACTAGAAAAACAAAAGTAAAAAAAAAACAAATCGGAAAGGAAATCAACCCATAAATATTTTCTGAGCAGCCTGAGCAAGACAAAACAGACAATTTTGTTTTATCCACTGTCTAAGCACTGGAATATGGTGTTGCCTCAGATCTTGTTGCTACCTTTATGCTAGCAGTTGTTTATTGTATACAGTAGTGTTATTAATTTGTTGCTGCATTCATGAGGGTTTAACAGCGCAGCAGTGACAGTGTAGGATGCTATAAAAGATCTCCAGGGCCCTGTGAAAGATCAGGGGTAGGCAGCAGTGGTAGTGTTGTTAGAAAGGATAAAACAATTGTTCTTCCTTGGGTCTCCCCAGAGAACTCCAGCAGGGACACAGCCAGCCAATAACAAATTTTAAAAAGGCTTCTTTAAGCTCTCAATATGTTCATAAGTCCACACACACTAATGCAGTTAGGAAGTCTCATATGATCAATGCAATATGTGTGCAGATGGTGACAGTAAATGTACAGGAGACCTGTGGAAAAAGATTAAATAAATGTTATCAATGTGATTCCAGTGGTGATAATGGGAAATGAGACCAAAAAGTATTACAAAGAAACTGTGACGTGAAATCGTTTGGGGAGGGGAGTGATTACAAAGGAAACAGTGCTAATTTAGAGAACTAATTATCATATAGGCTTCACAGCATCCAAAAAGGAACCTGGAAGCCATTAGCAATACACCCCATGGTTTTGCTCAAGTAGGGGATTAATGGCACTGGGTCCATAAAGGCAGCAGCAGTAATGAATCTCCAGTCCTTAAACAATAATGATCTCCATGACAGATATCTCAGAGAAATGCATTGTCAACCCTCCTATGACTGTCTTTTGCTTCGTTTCTAATATTGTCTTGGAGAAAAAATTGAGGTTTTCGTTGCAGCTCTGTGTGTAGCTTTTCCCTATCATGGCCAAATGAGGAAATATTTTATGGATAGTTACGATGGATACAAGACTTCTCATCATGGGAATGAGGTAGTGCTGCTTAAGAGTCCTTGAAATTCTGTGTTTTGATGCTTTGGAGCACAGAACTGATAGGCACTGGGCACAAATCTGCCCTGTCTCTGTGGCAGAATATTTCATAGATTACAGGGTTTCACTTTTTTTCACGATGTTTTAGAAGAGAATGTAACAATGTGGTTTGGGCTTGTCCATGGCTTGCAAGGCACTGGGTGAGTGTGGAAGTGTCTGTGGGAGATTCTTCTTCTCCAAGCCTGGCTGCAGTGAAGCAGTGAGTACTGCTCTGTCCTGGCTGTGACCCCCAGTGTGTTGGAATGAGCCTCCTGGGCTGCCCATCTCACACTTCCATCAACACCAAATTCACTGAAAGAAAACTTTACTAAATATACCGTGTGTGGGTGCCAGTCATGATAAACAGACTCTCTGGTTTAATCTGCTTTGAATCCCATTTGTCTATGATTACCTGAAGAGGCCTGGTTTGTGCTGGCTTTCTCAGTCTGTTATTTGCAGATGTCCCTGAATAGACAAGCTTCCTTTCCAGTTTAATGTGCTTAAATTTTATAAATAAACTTTTCAGGGAGCTGGTTACTTATTGTTCTTGTTCCTGTATCAAAGTGCGTTGCTCTTCCTTTGTAATGTACTCCTACACCCTTTGATATCTCCTTTCTGCTGTTGTTAAACCAACCTTTTAAACCCAAGCTGACTTGTGGGGTTGGAAACAAGTTCGTGGGAACAAAACAGAGGCAGTGAATAGTTTAATCCACAATGAGCTTTCCTGTCACATTTTTGTGTGATTTAGAGGAAAACATTTTGGTTGAAAAAGGCTGTGTTGTTTGTACTGTAATAGTCTAAGGATCTAGATAAGACATTTATTAGACAAACTGATATAGAGAAGAACAGAGACACAAGTGCCAGACTGGAGAGCTAAGTATAATTTGAGAAATCATCAGAGTTTTGTTAGAGGGATGAGTAATACCATCTCTGTGGGAAAATGCAGTTGGCAGAGGAGAGAGTGTTAGCAGAGGAAGAGAAAGGTGAAGAGGTAATTATCTCCTAGGAGAATGGCACAGAGAGAGACATGCTTGGCTCAGGCAGCCTGGGAAGAGAGAGAGAGAGAGAGAATATCACACACTGTAAAACCAATGCCACAACTAGTATTTTGGGGTTCTGGAGGATATAAAGAACTTCTGTCCCTAAGGAAAACATAACTAAAAAAATATAAATCTAAAAACATACCAAAAATTACTAAATAGGGCTTTTACCTAAAGAGGAGGCTCTTCTATTGAAGGAAGTTGCATTTTCAAATAGATTTCAGACCTAAATGCTGTGAAAAATACAGTTTGGATTGATGAAGAAAACCTCCTGTGACTGTCATGTACTGTGCTGCTCTGCAGCTCATGTGGAAATTCATTGAGCAATTGCAAGTGGAAATAGATCTTGTCTTGCTTTAAAAAAGCCATTCTTCTTGATCCCAAAATTAAATTGGTCAGGAATAGGCCAGAAAACTACCCAGACTGTCCTCATCTCAGCAGTGCTACTTAATGACATTTTAAGCACTTCAAGCTACATTATCCTGTGTGGAGGAACAGCTCTGTGTCTCAAATCTCAGTTTAGGACATGAGAACAAGTTTAAATCTTTCTCGTTCCAGGCTTCCTGTCTGGCTTTTGGATGGGATTTGTTCTTCTCTCATTTTAGCTGTCAGGTCTGAGCTCTGAGGTGGGTGGGATGAATCTCTCTCTGGAGAGCCTGATTTCTGGCTGTTGACAGCAGGAGGAGCTTGTAAGAGAGAAATTCAGCCTTTCTTTTTTAAACAGTTATTTGGCTAGATAGATGAGCAATCCCAACCTTTTTCGATTATCTAAAGTTATTTATTTTTTCTTAAGTACTTTTTCTTCCTTATAAAGGAAGTGCAATACAGAACTTCCTTATGGTAAAGAAATAAATGTATTGAGGTTTGTAGCGTAACAAGATGCTATCCGAGGATGTGCACCATATGTAACTTAGAAAGATGGATCTTTGTTTATGGTGGAGTGTTTCTGCTTCAGAATGATTCCTCTTTTTAAATCCCTTTTTCTGCTCTTGCTCACAAAAGCACAAAACCTTACGCTGCAAATGATGCAGAAATCGTCCCCCTTTTCCCCTTCTCTCTTAATTGTTATGTTCACACTTTAGATGAAGTGTCTGAGTGGAGGGTTTAATTTAGATTTAATAGGATAATTATTGCATGACAAATTAATGCCAAACAATTATTAAGTACATCTCTACTGAGGCTTCTGGAGTTTGTAATAGGATAGCTATCAGCTACCTGGTGGTTCAACTTCAAGAAGTCTGCTCCTAATAATCACAGCATTTATTTAACATACAATTTAAATACTGCTTTAGGTGTAGTATTGTCAGAAAATAACTCAATTCTCCTGACACCTGAAAACTGGTAATGCCATTTTTTTTTACCAAGGAGTTTTAGGATGGCCCTAAGGGATGGAGATGGGATTATTGCTGGTGTTATCACCACTGTCTGCACTACATCTTTGGAAACAATTATTAAAGCCCCAGATCTTCACTTGTGCATTCCATATCATCTGCAGTCAACGGAATTGCTCCAGGGGTAAAATTGATTGTAAAGACTGAAGAATCAGGTCCTGGCTTGTTAATATGGTCTTTGTTGGACTAGGTCTGCAATTAATTTGGGGTGCTGCAAGATATTCCTTTAAACAAAATTACTTGGAGCTGTGTGAAATTCTTTTAACACTGAGGGTCAACTTCTATCTAAACTATTATTAAACTAACTAAACCTCTATTAAACTGTCCTCTCAGAGCTTCCTAATAGAGACAGAAATGGAGGGGATGTCCATGAGTGTCCTGGGTGTCAGAGTCTTGGTGTCTTGTTGTGGCAGGTTGTGTCTCCCATGACTACTGCAAACAAATTGTAGTTTCCTCTCCCCTCTGCTGAGGATGAGAAGATAACAAGAGTTATCCTGCTTGTGGATACAGCTCTCCTCCTCTTTGGCTGGAAGAAGATATTCCTGTTCCTATGGAACATTCCAAAGGAGTCATTCTGGGAAGGTTATAGGTGCTCTGATGTACCTAATACAGATGTTTACAGCAAATCAGCAGTGGTTACTGATTATTAGCTCATAAAACCACTGCTGCAGGAGATGAGGCTAGAGGAAATTGCAGAAATGGCAGGTATCCTCTGCTGGTCTTATGCTAAAAATTCATTCTATGCTTCATGAAGAATGTTCCATAGCTTCTTGACCTTCAAAATATTCTGCAAAGTTCTTGTTTGGGTGATTGGGGATTTGTTTTCTGCCTTTTCCAAAGGGTTGGGAGAGGGTGAGTGACAGGAGGAGAGTTTTGTTTGCAGCTGTGATGTTAATTTTGTGGCTGCAAACCCTAGCTGGTTATCAGCAGTCTGGATAGTGAAACTGGCTGCCAGCCTGTCATTACATTTCGATTAGTGCTTTTAAAGACAGCTCCAAAAAAAAAGTGCCCAGAGCTGCTATTTATTTATTTACAATGGGCTTACATTTGTAAAGGAATAAATAACATGCCTTCCCATGAGCTGAGGAAAGGAGTTTATTGCAAAGCACTCGGGGTAAATACAACAGGAAGATATTTGGACGAAAATTGCCTCTCTCCCAGCAATGCAATGTGAATATATTGCTCTGTATGTCTTTGCATGTATATGTGTGTGCAAGAAACTGAACAAAACGTTGTCATGGGAGCGTGACCCTTCCCTGCCTGTTGCCACTGGTTGCATTTAAAAACAGCAGGAGAGCATTTCCTTTCTTGTCACACTGAGTGGCTTATCCCATCTTGGGAAGCAGCTAGCTTCTAATATGGCACTTGAGATTGATCAGATATTTGGAATAAATATCCCAAAAAAGGTGAAGTCTTCTTCTTGTGGTGAGGGCAGTGTTTGCATCCTCTGGAGCTGCTTGGAGTACCCATAGGACATGAACTAGATTTGAACTTGGCTGTTTACAGATTAATCTGTCCCTATAAAGATTCCTTTTTAGATCCCATTATTTATGAGAGAAGATTGCTCTTCCCCTCCTCCTTCCTCCCACCCCTCTCCCAGGCTTGAAATCTTATTGCTGTGCCATCTAGTTTAATCTAACCCACAGCAATTAATGTCCTTGAATGGCACTGTTTAAACAGCAAACAATTTCATCCTGCAAATGGTAGTTTGCTGTCTGGAATATGAACAGATCTTTAACAGTTACATCAGACTATATTTCCCCATGGCTGTTGTAAAAACCTGCTATATTTTGCTGCTACCTGTGACACAAGCATTATTCACATGGTTGTTTAAGGAATTGCCAAAATCATGTTTTCCAGTGTCGGATGCTTGGCCTTACGTTCCTGTGCCTGGTATTGCTTCCTCAGCACAGTGCAGTGTGATCCCTCACCCCTCATTGCCAGGAAGGTGTGAGTTGTGTCCAGGGAAATCCGAGCTGCTGGGGAGCACAGGGAAATATTCATGGGCTGCCTTTTGACTCGGTGCCTCTCTGGGAGGATGGGGAGGAGGAAGGTCGGTGCTTTCAGTCTTTGCTTTGTCAGCAGAGGTCCCCAGTCCAGCATCGCTGCTGTTTGGGGATTTGTTTTGAGCACCTGCCTGAGGTGGTGCTGGGCTGTGCTCACTGGCAGCTCTTCAATCACAGCAGGAATCATTCTGCAGAGCACCCAACAGATCTAATCAACCACAGCTAGCATTTCCTTTTATTGTGTTGTACCTGGAGCTCCCCAGCCTTTTCCCTCCAGTAACTTCTAGGAATGAATCTTCAAAAACTCATAGCACCTTGCTTTCAGATGCTAATCCTTCAGCTAATGCAAACGCTGGGAAAAGGCTGATTTGGAAGAATGAGGTTCCAGCTGCTTCTGCTGGCAGAAGGGACTGAGAGCCCTTACAGACAGTGCTGTTCTGGGGAAATCTGATGGAAGAAACAGTAGTGTTTCCTGGTGTCTCTTAAAGCACAGGATCTGAATCTCAAGATGGTAAATGCAGTTGAGAAGTACTAATTATCAGCCCCAAGCAAATGAATCTATTTAGTGTGAGGCTGTGATTTCCTCTGAGAAAGCCCTTGAGAAATGCTGATGCCTTCAGAAGCTTGATTCCAGTGAAAAGTCGAAGCTGAAGCTCTCGGAGAGAGATTGCCTGAAGTTCATGGGTAGGGGATCTTAGGACATGGAGCCTCCATTATCCAGATTAACAGTTAACATTTTCCTACATCAGATTAAAATATATAGGCTCATTTATTATTTATTATCTTACTCAGCTGCTATTTCAACTGCTGCCACATCTGATAAGAACAGCAGAGCCTCCCAGGGGGCTTTTATCACAGAAGCAGATGATACCCATATTGCTGTGGATAGATAGGAAGGCAGTTGAATAATCTTTCATGGTCTGTCATTCAGGATTGTGAAACTATGGCTGATATCCTCACCAGAAAGAGGTTCATTTTTTGTCCTCTGGTATCACCTTTTATGACTGCTGAAACAAAAGAGACACAAAAGGAAAATGTTTTAACATTCCGTAAAATCTTTTGCATATTTTCAAACTAATCAATCATCTGAAATTGGAAAGCAGAATTACTTTATTCAACAAATACACAGATGAAGTAAATTGTCTGACTTGATGTCATACCACATGCTTGTAGCATGTTCAGCTTCAGAACTAGAAAAACCCAACAGAATGCTCCTTTAAAAAATATCGATGATACCCTTTCTATGACACATAAGGCCAAATGTATTTTTACGCTCTCTTATTTGCTCCATGTGTATGGCTCATCTTTGTAGAAATCTACACTTACCCATGAATATCTATAAAAATGACTGGGAAGGTATTTCCCTTAGGGTACTGAATGGCCAGCAAGGTATAGGGTCTTATGTGCTGCTGTTTATTTCTTGACAAATTGTCATATTGCATCAGCTGAGCTACTCTTAGTGTGGGCCAAGCACATTGCATTCTTAGAAATCATTTTAAAAATTGTAAAAACTGCAAATCTGAAGGGTTATACAGCATTATATGAGCAGTCAAGGGAGTTCCTGTGCTGGTCCCAGTTTCCTAATTCAAATGCTAGAGGGACCAAGCTTGGCTAATACTTTACTTGACTAAATATTCACAAGAAGGGAGGAATTGGTGGTAAAACTCTCCAACACACATATTGCTGTGAGGAGCGTATTAAAAAACATGCACAGGAGAAGAGATGGAGCCTTGGCAAATGAGCATCTAGTGCTTAGCCTCATTTTTATATGGTTATAAATAATTAACACTGCAGAACATTGGCAACGCTGCAAAAGCCAGTCAATAGCATTTTCTTTTCCAAAAGGTCAGGTGGATCAAAAAATAAAAAGGTGGGAAAACAGCATTAAGGCAACACTTCTGGATTGTAACAAATAAATTGGTGAGGAAGGGGCTGGTTTTGCACAGCTGTTCTGCCTAAATTGGGATGTAGTCTTAAATTTGTGTAAAATCACCACAGAGCTGCATGTCTGACTGTACGTCTCGCCCCAGGGTTTTCCTGTGTAGGGGCAAAGTTGGGACCATGTGCAGTTCCCTGGGTAGGAGCAGAGGGGCTGAACAAGGCTGGGCTGCTCTGGCCACGCTCCTCATTTCTCCCCAGGGCCACCTGGCTCTGCAGAAATGCCCTGGATCCTCACGGCTGTGCCACAGCGGGAGACCACGGCTCTGCCAGTCCTAAAAGCTGCTGAACTTTGAAACCTGGCAGCACGTACCTGGTCACAGCGCCAGCAGCTCAACAGCCTAATGCCTCTCCACATCACTGAGCACCATAATTCCCATCCTAATTATGACCTGGTCATTGTGCAGAGGAAGAAAGCGCGGCCAGACACGGTCCAGTTGTAATCCCTTAACTGCTGCTCAAATGAGCTGTCCTTGTGCTGTCTAATGATGCCAGATTACAGTAGGCAGGGGAAAAAGATTGGAAAATTATCAATCTCTGTGTGACCTACAGGAAAGTGCTGGATGCTGAAACTGCCCCATGGGGTAACTTGGCTCGCTCTGGATGGATCAGTCCCATCACTTTTAAAAAGTGGACTGGGCAGTCTTTGGATGTGCTCCTCTCCTGCTGTAACCCACAGGTCTTTAAGCTCCAGCAGGATGTGTAGAATGGCATGGGGGGGGGAAAGCTGATTTTCCTGCTGTCTCAGGGAGTTTTGAGAACAGGGAAGGTACAGCACAGTAAGAATGCTTTCAGGGAAAGCTGGCTGGTGCGTTGGACCATCCAGGACCTGGGTGTAATCACAGAGGGGCAACTTAAATGGTGACCTCCACAGCAGTACTTTTACAGCTTCCTCAGGGTGAGCAAAAGTAAAGCCTTTTTGAGAAAAGTGGAGCAGGACATGATTTTTATACCCAAGAATAACACATCTTGTATTTTCTTTGCGAATATGAACATTTTTACCCTCCAGAAAGTGCTTTCTCTCTCCCAAACTCCCTCAGCTCACATGATAGTTGGCAAAATGGGATAAGAAGCCTAAATTTCTCTGACAGTTAAGATACAAGAACCTGAATAATTTATGCAGCTTCACCCCAAGTTAAGAGGCAGACATCAGCCAGTGTGCTGCAGCCAGAGTTCCTTGAAATCCTACCTCAGCTTTGGGTATTTTAGGTTTATTTTATTCAAGAAGCACAGAAAGAGAAGTAGAGGCATATGAACAAGCATAGCCAAAATCTCTTCTAATTGAAGGTGACATGAGCTGAAATAATAATCCCAGTACCTGTGTTAGATGCATTAGTCCTGTGTGTGCCTAAGGTGTTCTGCACACACACTAAACTCCTGCTAAAGCACTTCAGCCCATGCTTCTATACCAGAAGAACCAAAATCTCCATTGTGCCTTGCAAATTAGTCCCCAGTGGGATCTTAAATATTAATCTCTTTCGGGTTATTAATCATGTATAAGGCAAGAAATCTATTTAGGCCATGGAGTAGAATGGTGGCTCTCCTTTGTCATTGTGACAGAGGTAGGATAAGGTGTCTTGGAGTGGTGGCACTGGGCACCATCTCTCCTTGGCATCATCTCTCCTTTGCAGCTCCCTGCCTGCAGTGAGAGCACCTTTCAGAGTGCTGTGAGCACTGCCTGGGCTGGAATAGCTGGGGGCAGAGTCAGTGTGTGAGGAGAGATTTCAGAATTTGCTTCTAGGGCACAGTGAGAAGCCCCATCAGGCCTGCAGTGAGGTGTGAGCCTCAGGAACCCGTGAGAGATGCTGCCTTCCCCTTCCCACCAATGCAATGGATTACAAGCCACATCCATGTCAGACATGGGATGAGCTTGCATCACGTTCTACACACAGCATCCCTGGAAATCTTAAAGATTAAAAATGTAGCAAACCATAAATATTTGAAATCCCCTGGAGCTGGCATATGTACTGTCTTTAAGCAGAGATTTTTGATCTGGTATCTGTTTTTTCTGCAACAGCAACATGCCTCTTGCAACATTGGGTTGTTATTTTTTTCCTTAATTTTTCTTCCATTTCCCATCCCTGGCAATGGAAAATTTCACATTGCTCTGGCACTGCAGAAGCAGAACATCACAAATTCCATTTGCCCAGCTGCACAGACAGGAGGAGAGCTTCAGCCTCTCCTGACCCTGTGCCACCTCTTCTTCTTGTCTGGATTTTGCCTAAGTGTGTGGTGATCTGATGGCAGGAGGGATGGCTCTGTAGCAAGGTCACCCTCTGCATCTGCACAGGAATACATCTAAAATAGGAAGACTTCTTTTTGCTGAGAACTCAGGAGGTGCAGGACATGTGCTCTGAGCCAGAGACTGCAGCCCCTGCAGACTGCAGGGATGTGGGAATCTCTTCCCAGTGTTTAATCCAAGGGATTCTGGTGGCAGTGTGGTGGAAGAAGCAGCGCTTAGCTCTGCCATTCCTCAGATTAATGGAGACAAGTGGTGCACGTTGCAGCATCACTCAAAGCACTGTTTGAGTTAAAGTTGTTCTTGAACAGCCTGGGAAGGCTGGCAAACGTTCCTGGGCAGGGTGGACAGTCTTTTCTTGAATATTCTGTGGCTAATGCTGGGAATGTAATCAGGCTATCTCCTATATTCTGTGCATCTGCACTAATAAACACTCTCCTGTCTGTCGAAGAGAAGAGCCAGGAACAGCACCAAAAGAAATTCCCACTTGCATCCAAATGAGTGTTGCCTGGGGGAAGGAAGAACATATTCTTTCCCTTGACTTATAATGAGAGGGAAGAGACAAATCAGAGTTTTGTGATGAAGTAATACAATTTTTATAGCCCAGGATTCATCCAGTTACCCTGTGTGATTATATCCAACATTACCCCAGGGTGTCCCAGCATTGTCCTGCAGTGATTCTCCCTCAGGAGCTGAACTCTGCCGACTTTGCTTTGCAAGATATCTCTCTGGAGCTGGAGATTGGCAGCTGTAGTAATTCTCATTAGCAGGCTCATTAGCCTTGGATATGGATCACCCTGTAGGGGGAGACAGTGGTTCTCCCTGGTAAAACATCTTTTGAGATCAAAGATAAGGAATATCTCACCCTCGTTTCCTTACAGTTAAGCTGAAATGCAATTATGTTCTTCCCGAGGCCAGGGAATAAGGAGATAATAGCAGGCACTGACTTCTCCCTGATGAACTTCTTTTCCAAGCAATTTTTCAGAAGGATTTCCCCACCCACCTTTGCTGCGCTTCTGCTGCTGCAGACCAACCTCTTCAGAGCATCTCAGGTTTTGGTTCTTTCTCAGCCTATTGCTATTTTTAGCCTGGTTTCCCAAGCTAAGAATCCATAATCATTTGCTCCCTCACCTTTGGTCTGACAGACCCTCAGAACTCCTCTAATGGTCTCTGAATTAATTGACCAATTTCAACCTTTCTGGACAGCAAAAATCATGTTTCTTTGAGTAGAACAGGCAAAGGAGAGAGATTTACATGTTTCTGTTAATGGGGGTTGCCATGAGCATTACCTGTCCTGCTTTGGTCTAGATGGCTGCTCAGCACATACACAGACATGACACAGTCTGGTCTTTTTCTTGCTATGGACAAGTGACATGGGAAAGAAAAGGATGAGAAGACTTCAGGACTGAGAAGAGATTATGTGTGAGGGGTTCTCGTGAAGAACTGGACTCCTTAAGGCCAGCAGGGATATAAGACACTGACCCACTGGAGAAGGAGTTTTATTTGTTTCCAAATTCTACTGGACTGCTGATGGTGGTAGAAAGGAATTCTACTGTTAGAAGATGTCCTAAGGACCCTTTTCAGTGTCCTATTGGGCACCAAAGACACCACATGTACTCCCCATTCAACTCTTCCTTGGAAGAACCCAACTAGGAGAAAGACCTCACTGCTCAACAACAGCTCAGGTCCCTTAGAGACTTCTCTAAACTTCATCTCTTATAGTTCCTAAACTTTCCTTGAAGACATTTATGGAGAAGATCTTCAAATGCTTCCTGTTTAGCCAGTACTGCTAACAGAGACAGCTCCCATCTGCAGGCCAGCAAATTGCATTGACCCACTCGCCCATGAGTGATGAATTCTCTTTCTTGTCTCTCCTTAGAAAGCCAGAGTTGTACCTTCAACCAATCCTTTGTTCAATTCACTTTTTTTTTTTAACCTTCTAACAGCTTTGTAATCAAGATCCAGTCTTGGCTCAGGGCTTATTTGAAGTTGCAGACCCTTTTGGGTGTGTGGGGATGTCGTGGTACTTCAAGGGGACAAGTGTTGCTGTTTCTTTGGCCTTTTGAAGTGCTGCTAATAGAAGAGGCTATGTGACTCCATCACATGGGGAGTTAATTGAAAGCCTGGCTGTCTGCTCTTGGCCATTATGTGAGGCTGAATTGCATGTCATTCATCCAGACCATCCTGAGCCCTCCCTCGATGCTTCTTACCCCCATCAATTTGGATTTCTAAGATAGCAGTTGGAGGGAAGACAAAATTTTCATGTCACTGGGCAGCAAACAAAATATTCATTTTGCACAGATTTATTATGTGTCTGGAAAAGGTATCTTTCCTGTGTCCACTACATAACAAAGCTGGCCAGGATGGATGGTGCCTCACTATACTCTGCACTGGTGGCTGTCACTGGGAGCAGGATTGCCAGATGTCCTGGCAGAACATCAGCCATTCCCTGGAAGTAGCCAAATGCTCCAACTCACACTCTGTATTGCAGGGAGTGGGAGTAACTGCAGCAGCATCAGTAGCCCTCCCTGTGTCCCTGGTGACCAAGAGCTTCTTAAATCATGGCATTGAAATTCTATATGGTGGTTCATAACAATGAGCTTTATTGATCCTGTCCACGCTGAAGGCCCGATCCAGACAGACATCTGAGCAGGAATATTGCTCTGAGGCAGCAAGTGTGTGCTTTCACTTTGTTTTGCTCCAATTTTAAATGAAAAGTACATCCTCAGAACAAATCTCAGTGGCTTGGGTAGAAGGGGAATCGTATTCCCCTCAGAGTGCCAATTGAAACAACATCATGTCAGAGTGGTACAGCATCAGTGTACCCTGAGAGAAGAGACCTGAGCCAGCCCTGAAAGAATTGAAGAGCACCTGCACAATCCATTGCAATGTTTCAAAGGGAGCTGGGGATGGGGAAGCAGCCCATGGGTGATGATGATATTTAGCTCTGATCATTTCTGATCTGCAGGACATGCTGGAGGCAACCCCATGACTGTCTTGATTCAACTTGATTGTTGCACCCAACAAACATGATTTCTGACAGCCCCTAAGCATGATGCAGTTGTAAGTGGAACTGGCAGTGGGTCATCAGAAGTCCCCTTCCCACTTCCCTCCCTCATTTTTCCTTCATACTGCCCTTTGGGGCATAGTTGTAGATCATTTTGGAGCACATTACAAGTCAGGAATCTTGCCTGCAACTGTGAGAAAACATTCAATTTACAGCTGTGTAGGGTATTTATAATGCTGCATGTAGCTTTTGAATATTGCTTCAGTGGATGTTTTAATTAGGCTAAATCCATCTGGGAATCTTGTGCTGATGGTGAACCTAACTCCTGTCACTGCAGGTCAAGGTCTGCCACTTACCTGAGGAAGGAAGAGACACACTGTTCTGAAAACCCATTCATTTTAGGAAGACAGAATTTGCCAGTACTTGTGAGATCACATGGGGAGCAGATACATCCACACCTCCCTTTGTGTCCCAGCCTAATGCAGTTCTGAGCAAGTGGCTCCATGCTGGCATCAACTGCAGATGTGTTTTGGTGGTCTCTAATCTGAGGTGCCACAAGAGACAGCAGCATCTGCAGCACTGACAAGTGCATTTTATCATTCTATTCTGCTTTTTATCCCAGGCTGGTTATTTTAATTGTAATTGTGTTTTAGGGGGATCCGTGTGTTGTGCTGTGACCGTTGCACATGTAGAACTTGAAGATCTAATTTAAGAAATCTTAGGAAGTTATTTCCCTGGCTTCTATTTCACTCGTTGTCACACCTGCTTTGATGTATTAAGCCATCACTTGTTGTGTGCGTGCTGTTTAATCCTTTTAATTCCTTTGATTGCTAGATGTTGAAAGACAAAAGGAATAAATAACTGGAACAAAGACTGAAGCATGCACTTGAAGCATGCTTCCTCCTCCTGAAGTTGAGATTGTTGTGCTTTTACACATAGAATTAGTCCAGTTCACTTAATCATCTTTTTCTAATGGGAAATGCACAAAAGGAGGGATTCTCTTAGGTGAGGCTCAGCAGTTGAGATGTCCTGGGAACCAGAGAGCAACTCTTGCCTGCCCTTAAGCTTCTTAATTTGCTTGCTAATTAAAAAAAAAAATTCATAGCACTCCAACCAAAATAAAATCAGGGTTTTGTCTTTATACCCATGGGAAAGCTGTTTTTCCTTTGGCAAGGGAGAACACTCTGGGTAACTCTTGCTTTTAATGACTTTTCCCCCTAAAAAGGTGGAGAGATCCATAGTCCAATTAAAAATCATCTGCACCAATGCACATAGCACAGGCAATAAACAGGAGGAGCTGGAAGCAGTTGTGCATCTGGAAAACTATGGCATAGTTGGAAACACTGGAAACGTTATGGGATGATTGGGACAACTGGAATGCAGCAGTGGATGGCCATAAACTCTTCAGAATGGATGGGCAAGGAAGGAGAGACCCTGGGGTAGCCCTGCATGTCAGAGAGTGTTTTTATTGTCTGGAGCTTAATGGTGGGACAATAGAATAGAGGGGGAATACCAGCAAGGCAGGAATCCTGGTGGGAGTGTGTTACAGGTCATCCAACCAGGATAAAGAGGGAGATTAAATATTCTTCAAGCAGCTAGAAGAAAGGTTTGCCCACAAAAATGGTTGTCTCGTCATCCCTGGAGGTATTTAAAAGATGTAAAGATGTGGCCCCTGGGGACATGGGTTAGTGGTGGATTTGGCAGTGCTTGTTAATGGTTGGACTTGCTGACCTAAAGGTCTTTTCCAACCTAAAAGAGTGTGATTCCATGAATACTGACTAGAGACACTGTCTTACCCGAGTGTCAGACTCAGCTACAATTCAGCCTCCAGCTGGGAGGTGACCATGCTCTGACACTTGCCCTCACAAACATTTACAGAGGCTTCCTGGCTGGCCCAGGCTGGAATAACATGGTGTAATTAAAGTGAATTTGTGTTGTGCCATACGGATTGAGGGGCTGAGGCCAGAACAGACTCAAAACTCAGAAAGATGAATGAAGTTTTCTCATCCCAGGGGTCCTGTTGATTAGCAAGGTTTACTGTTTGCTGTTAAGAATCTGAAGTCAATATTCATCAGACAATAACACATTGATAATGAAGCACTTGCTGCCTGCATGTGCCTTGTGCTGGTTTTACCCTTTCTGATCTGCAAAGCCCCAGGTACCCTGGCAGGGCGATGTGCACTGCTGCAGCTCCTTGCATTTCTGTCCTGAAAATGGAAAGGGATTATTTTTGTATGCTTTTGAATGTGTGAACATTTCTAATTTTCTTGCCTGCTCCTAGGGCTTTAGCTTTGTTAACATTTTGGTAATGAAGCTGTGCCTTAAAAAACCTTTTCACAAAAAAAGCATTCAAGCAATCAGTTCAGAGCAACCAAAGTCCTGTAGCTTCAGAGTAACTACGTTGCCTTGTTCATTTTTTTCATTTAATGGCATTGCCTCCCCTGCTCACCTCACACGCTTACTTCAGTGGGAATAGTCAAGTGGGAGCTCCAAAATTCAAATTATATTGGATGTGTTCTTTTGTTCCTTTTGAAGAGAGGTATAAAAGGCCAGGCAGTGAAAATTCGAGATTGCATTTTTGTTGTACTTAGGAATGTATTTATTAGCTCATGTCTCAATCTCTCTATTGCCTTACTTTGTGTCCATCTGTGGGAAGGATCATAGTCTGTCACAGCAATGAGAGGAAGGAATCCATTTTCTCTCTGGTGCTTTGAGGAGGATGAGTGTCAGACCACCTCTTGAAGAGAGATCCCAGGGAGTCAGGGACAGGATGATCTGGGAGATGCTCCCAGCTACTCCCAGGAGCAGAAATTATCTCCCACTTTTGCATGTGGCTGTCCTGGATCTCTGCAAAAAATTCAGGACCCAGCAGCACCTTTAAGACGCTGGCAGAGCAGGATATTTCCATCGAGGGCACACCCATCCTCTGACCCATCTTGTCACACCACTGCCATGTGGCTGGGCATGGCAAATGTTGGGATTGTGCCCAGGAGGTTAAAACTGAGGCCCTTTCAGCTGGGCTTGCATTTTAATCTTCCAGCTGGTCTCACAGTCGTGCTTATGCATCAGCCATCCCTCCAATATAACCGAATCCAAACAGTGAGAACTGGGATTTGTTTTCTAAATTTACACACTCAAAGACTATTTTTGCAAGTTCTCAAAGTGAGCCAGGATATTTCTCAGGTACATGCACAACCCAGAATGATGCTACGTAAGCCCATCTCCCTGATTCTCACGGTAGTTTTGCTTTTCTCATGCTGGTATTTTAATTCATGCCGAAAGGTACAACTAAAGCAACGTATTATTCCTGCAAAGAATTCAATAATCTGGATGTCAGACATGGAGAACTGGTCCATGTATCATTCTATAGGCTAAGTTTGACTCTAAGGGTAAATATTTAATCTTTTTCATTTGTTTAGAGATAATTTAATAGACAAATGACAATGCCAGAGAAATAACATCATCTTTGGTATTAGAAAGAGTTGTTGCAATCTGTTTAGTAAAGACATAAACATTTTTAATTAATAAAATGTTCTTCAAAAATGCATTATTTACTGGTTTGAATAGTAATGAGAAAACAATTTATCCTATTTAATGAACCATTTTAAAACATTTTTTTGACAGAGAGAGCAACAGACTTTTCCCTTTGGCATTTTTCTTCTTCTCCTATTGACACTTGCATATAAAACCAAACACAGTAATATGGTGAAACAGAGTAAGACTTTCCAGAATCTGGGCCATGAAGTCAGGTTTAGCTCACCCCAGTTATCTGGGGAATGCATTACTCTGTCCCAGACCAGGCTTTATTGAAACACATTACTGAAGAAATAAGAACAGTTGACATTGTTGAAATGTCACCTCTTGGTAACCTCAGTTTATTCAGGGAACAAAATGATCTCTCAGTACAAACCTGTCCTGATAATCTCTGGAGAAATCCCCCTATAAGACTATTTAAAGGTTATCTGCAATTTGGCTGGAAAATAGAGTCAAAGATGTTAACATGACTCTGTCTTTGTACAATCCTGGAAAGTTCAATGTGTTTCTGAGTTGTCAAGTGCAGAGATTTTGGCCTGCTTAGAGCTATGGCAAATACTCCTGAGGATTCTTGTCAGAATTTAGAAATGTATTGATCAGGATGAGTAAGAGGAAAAGAATAAAAAGTCAACATGAAGCATCCTGAAACTGAAACGCAAGGATTGAGCAAAAAAACACAATCAAAACTCGTCAAAGACCTTTTCTGACACTAAGAATATGTTAATTAGTGTCTGTTAATTCTATCAAGTGTTTCTTCACACTGTGGAGGAAAAGGTTAGATTGTTGCTGAGTCGGAACTCATTATTGGATTTACATGTCTTGTTTTTGACAAACTACGTGCACGCACTGGAACAAACCAGTAAAATGGGGGAAATGAGGCTTTTCTTGATGCTTACAAAATAGTCAGAAGCCTATCAGCCCCAACTGTGTTCAGATGAAGAGAGGGGAGCCACAGGGACAATTTCCCTTATCTGGACACCTGTGTTGATGTTTTGGTTAGATTTGTTCCATGCACCTTTCCTTCTCACCTCCTGCTTGATGGGCTTGCTCCGTCTGGTCGTGCTGTAATGTATGGGATGGGCCATCTCAGGCAAAGAAAAGAGGAAAAGTGGGCAGAAAACATGAGCAGGATGATGAGGAGGAGAGAGCAGAGTGGACCCACAGGTGTGAGGCTGGGAGATCCTTGCCTCTCCACAGTGACCAGCTAAAGAGTGAGAGGACCTTGGAGAAAGATATTATAGCCAAAACAGAGCCAAACTCTTCCCAGAGGTGCACAATCAATGGACAAGAGCCAGTGGGCACAAGCTGCAGCAAAAAGAATTTCTGGATGTATATATAAAAAAAAATTGATGTGAATTTTTTGAAGTACTGAAGCAGGGGCCCAGAGAGGTGTGGCTTTGCATCCTTGGGGCTTTCAAGATTTGACTACAAAAGACCTTCAGCAGCCTGATCTTGCTTTGAAGTTAACTTTGCAGGCAGTCGCACTAGGTGACCTAAAGAGATCCCTTCCAAAACTAAATTATTCTACAATTCTAAGAAAATGAAGCTTATGTTTTATGAATAGGCACTGTATGGTACAGCAAACAAATACAACAAAGAAATGAGAAGTTATTTTTCTTTTAAAAATTAAGCATTTCTTTTCCCTTGCCAAGGTTTGGGTGAAAGATTTCCTTAGCAACACCAGAATGTATTTTTTGGCAGAGAAGGGTGGTGCAAAAGTACTGTTCCAGCACAGTGTAGGTGCTTGGCCCATCAGCAGGTGCAGTGTGAAAAGACAGAGCTCTGAACCCTAAGTTTGGCAGGTTTAAGTTTAGGAAAAAAAGAAAAGGAAACCATCTGTACCTCAAGTTCTGCTGAAACAGAGTTAAGCAGTGAAAGACAAAGTATCTTTAAAGCAGTCACCTGAGCTTTTCCTTTTCATTTGAATGTTGCCAAGGACTAAGAATAATGTTATACCAAATGTTCTTGCAAAAATGGAGAAAATAGCTGTGGTTGAGCACTACAAAGCACCTGACCAGCATTTCAAATACACCTTCTTCCCCTTCCTCCCTTGGTCAGCAGTCTCTAGGAAATGAGAAACAATCACTTTGGTGGTGTTTTCCCCAGTGGGCAGCCTTGCCTGTAAGCAATTTGTCATTTAGCACAGTTAAATGAGAGATCATGTTTTTGTTTTTCCCCTGTTAGCCAAGCTGTGATCCTGCTGCTGCTGCAGCAGTGAGTGTGCTGCCCTCCCTCCCCTCTCTCTACCTGCCAAACACACACACACAAACGCCAGATCTGTCTGGCCTGGAGTCCTGCTCTATTCACAGCCTGGAATAGCCAGGGAGCCATCCAGCCCCAGGAGCAGCTCCAACATCAGCTGGAGAAAACTGTAGGAGGCAAGAAAATTGAGGTGAAGCTAAGCCCAGCATCACTGGTGCTCTGCAGTCCTGTACCATGACTCTGAAATTTCTCTCTGCCATTGGGTGGGGAGGAGCTGCTCCAGCCCTTCTCCCTAGGGAATCGCTGTGAGCTGGCTGCATAAGGAGCTATTAGGTCAGATTTGTAATGGAGGAACATCTTTTTTGAGCCTCTCGGGAGAAGTTAGCAAGCCAAACTATCCCTAAATTTGGAACACTCCCTTCAGTGATGTCTAGGACCAAGAGATAACTGCCCAGCTCTTGCTGGTGTTTTTGTCTGGGATGAGAGACGAAGCTGATTGGGGTCTCTTCTCCTTTGCCATGTGGTCCAGGAGAGGTTCTGCATGTGGGGATACCAGAAGCTTCATGTAGCACAGGGCTTGAATTAATCTTGGAAATATGAATGCCCCTAAACCTGTATGATCCTATTCTCCATTGCAAAAGGATTATTGTTACTGTGAAGGTCTACCTGCAGACAGATACTACAGCTGCTTTAGACAAATCATAAACCTGTTCTCCTTATTTTCTCTTTCTGTCACCATATGCCTGCAAATGTACAATAAATAAACAAATAAAAGAAGAATATGGCTGTTAGTCAAAAGTAAGCATCAAGGAGGTGAGAACATCTCTCTCCAGAATGACTAGTGCCTGGAAAATGAGCCTTGAGGGGAAAAAAAATGAAGGGAAGTCATGGAAATGAACAACAGGAGAATGCTACAAAATGTTGTTGCTTCTCAGTAGAATTTTACCCATCAGCTTTGACATAAGTACCATATTCCGGCTGTAAAACATAATTAGAGCAGTGAATCAGAAAGGAGCTGTCCATCGAACAGCACAGTGTGTTCTCAGCCAAGAAGAGGGATGTGAAACTCATGCAAATAAGGCTGAGTTCCCCTGCTTCCTCCTTAGGAAACTGAGTGTGACACAATCAGCAAAAAACGTTTGCAGCGAGCTGCAAATTTCACACACTGGTGGGAGCTGGGATTCGCCTCTGAGCCTTGCATTAAGTGGAGGGAGCTGCCTCCCTCCATCAGCTGCTGCTCTCTGAGCTCCCCTTGCAGAATGCAACTGTTCCACTGTGCTGCTCCACACCTCAGTTTGAGGGGAAAGCCAAGGCCAAACTCCACAGATTTGGATGCGAGCTCAAAGCCTGTTCCAGGACGTGGCAGAAAAAGTCTTCCAGCTCAGTTGTGTGGGTTCTTCTGATGTTTGCCAGGCTTGATCCAATCATCCATCATGTTATCAACTATGCTGGCTTTGTGCACAGAGGACTCAAAAGCTGAGTCTTTTAAAGGGCCTGTTCAGAAAAAAGCAGGCTCTCCCTCATTTTGGTATCTTCAGGGTTTTATCTGTGCTTTTTTTACCCCTGCCATTCCATAGCTTGTTAGTCTATGTCTACAGTATTATAAGCTATAAAGTAATTTAGTTATTTAGTGCTGCATTCCTGATCCTCAGAGTTACATTTTTATTGTGTCACTCCCTACCTATCTTGACCTACCAAATCTGCTTTCAGTCTGGGAAGTTCAGACTATATAGGTTCTTTTTCCCGAACACTACCCCTCCAGAGAACTTGACACAAATGGCCTAAGTTATATTCTTCTGCAAGTCAAACCTTCATTTGATCCTGATTATTTGGAACAGGGCAGACCTGACCATAAATCTGAGTACGTTGCACATCCAGCTAAACAGACTGAGTTTTACAATGGCTTTTGACTGCTTAATGTTGCGCTGATTTCAGAGACACAGTAGCAGCACAAGTAACACAGGCAATCAATGCTGAATGGGTGGAATTTCACTGCTTGCACATTCCCTACAACTAGGACTTTGTCCCTGAGGAGCTTCCGGAATCCAACAAAAATTGCTTACCCTGGTTAATACTTCAAATGAAACACATCCTCCCTGCCCCAAGCTGACCCAGAATCTGTGATGAGGAACATCTCCTGCCTCGTGGCCAAGCTCACAGGGATGCCTGTCCCTATGGAATCCAAAATCCCTTTCATTTGTGCAAGGGAAATTAATTGTGTGCTAAATGTAAATTCATCTTAGAGAGCGCAGCTGGTAGCAGTGGCCTCCTCAAATGCATTCAGCTCTCCAAAGGCTGCTGATTCTGAGCTACACGTGCTGGCTCCAATCCTGTACTCTGAGGATCTGTGCTCTAACTCTGTTGTTAAGCCCATTTTCCCCTTAGGTACTTGCAGAGTGTGTGGGCAGCACTCAGCTGTGGTGTATAACAAGCAGGATTTGTCTATCAGCACTCTGTCATTTTGGCAGCACAGGAAGCATCATTCTTTGATATGGAACAGCCAAGGTTTTGCTGAACTGGGCACTTGTGCAAAGTTCCTGCACACTTCAACCGTGTCTTATCAGAACCTTTGTCTTTGAGTTTCTTGGCTCACAGACTGAATTTTTCTCTTGAAAGTAAACGTATCCCTTACACAACTGTTAGAGCATCACTAGAATTTTGAGACAAAACCAGGTACCTGACCATAGGTGTGGCATTTCAGGTGCCCAAGGGTAGCAGAGATTGGCAAATTCATCCAGGACCAGTGGAGATTTTAGACCTTTAGAAAGCATTAGCTGGATACCAGGCACCATGTCCTACAGGTGTCTGAAGGAATTTTAAATATGATGTTTTGCAGCTGAATATTCCTCTTTCTGCCTCGTGATCCTTCTCAGAAGGTACTGGGGTCCCAGTGAAAGGACTTCTTGATTTCTCACTAACTTGCTTCAGCCAAGAAGGAGCAAAGGCAAGGAATGGAAAAGTGGCAGTACAAGCAATAAATAGGAGCAGATCTCTCTGAAGGACCCAAACCTTTGAGAATCTGCTTTTAATATTAATTCCAATCTAAGTTACTAGGCACCAGAAAGAGGCAAAACGCTCTCTGCCAGACCAAACACATATTAGAGAGTTGGAGAAGTACCACTGAAAGTAACAGGAGTCACTGCTGGGCTCCACATTCCCAAAATCTGTCCTTGCCTGAAGTGAGTTTGCTGTAAAGAGCACATTTCACCAAGTGAGCTTGTCAGTGCTTTGATCATGCATCTGTCTTTTGTTTATGGTGGCCTCCTTCCCTCTCTGGAGTCAAAGATCACACTCTGCCCTTTCTTTCCCAAGTCCCTTTTCTCTCTGCTCCCACTCTGTTGTGGCTGAACAATAACAGTTCTGGATTGCTGCTGTGTTGCCCTTCCAGATTTATTTCATAACATCAGGCTGCTGGGTTAACTGCCAGTTGGTAGAGCCTGTAATGATGAGTTGCCTTTTCCACACTTCTTTTTCAATCTAAGAATGCAGGGAGATTGTCCCAGCCCAGTGGAATATGGCTGAACCTCACTGGCTGCAGGAATTGAAGAAATGAGCACACATCTTGGTTTTAGCATCAAATGTATCATTTTCAGTGTAATGGCATCCCTGCTATTAACTTAGCAAGAGAAGAGGAACCTGCTGGGAATCATTTTTCCATTTTTGTTTTAATCAAGAAATCAGTAAATTAATATTAGCTCTGTGCAAACAGCATGGCCTTTTTGCTTTCCCCCGTGAGTATTTATTCAGGTTTTTGAACAAGTTCTCATCATTCACTTCTTGTGTTTTCCACAGATTTTGAGTATTTCTGCCAGTAAGGTCCAAAAGGTACAAACTTCACAGTACTTTTTTCCTTTTCCATAAATACCATATTTAAATATATCTTAAGGAGTGTCTGAAGAGGTCATTTTATGCTACAGAAGCTGTTGCTAGAGAAATAGGGAATAAGACATCTTGTAAAATAAACAGTTTACAAAATTTTCTACACTGCAAGGACTAATAGTTGAGATAACTTTTTTGCATATTTAACAAAATAATACAATTATTTTTAATTGTAGTTTCTTGCCACTAGAGCTTGTCATTGCTTACTAAACTCTCTTTACCAAAAAAAACCCAAAAAGAAAGTCTCTGAAGTTCATTTAGAAATTTTTAGTGGTTTACTTGCTTTGGACATATTATTAACTTTCATATTTTGTGCCCATTTATTCAATCAAAATTAGCATAACCATTTCCAACCAATAAAATAATAATTTTTCCTTTCTATTATTTTTGTTACTACAAAAGTGAAATACAGGGCTCTCTTTTCATCTTTTACTTTCCAAGTCTTTTGTAGTACAATTGCACAATTAGATTTTTGTCCCATCAAATGGTTCAAGTCATTCAAAATTATTTCACCCCCACATTTTTGGAGGAAAGATCACATCTTAATATGTCTTTTGAAACAGAATCTTTTATTTGGTTGATTTGGAAATATTGCAGCACTCTGAAGCATCTTCTCTTATTCAGAAAGATGATTTTTTTTTGCCCTATGTAAAAGTTCTTACTAACTCTCCAGCTAAGTAAGGTAAAGGAAGGGTTTTGCTGAAAAAAAACAAAAAACAAAACAACAAACCAACAACATAAATAGAAACCCCAGCCAAAAAACCAACTCCCAAGCTTCCTTACATGCAAAAGATTTTCTGAAATTTTTTAAACAAAGAAATTAATTAAAACAGCCTTTTCATTATTGCTTTTTTGTCTTATACAGATTCTTTTCTTAAAGGAGACTGTGAATTATCTCATTAAAAAATTACCAGCTCTAAATCTGAGTGTTAAGCACAAAAACAGGGAAGAAGGGCAAGCTTTCAGTCTGATACCTTCTACAACAGACTCATTTAAAAATAAAAACGAGGAAGAGATGCAGAGATTGGCCTGAAATCTGATCTGAATTCTTTTCCTGGCAGGGGAATAAACCAGGTAGCTTTATCAGCCTTTCCTGTTGTGACTGCATTTCTTAGCACTGCCTTTGACTTGACAGGCTCTGGCAAGTGTTTTGTTCTCATCTGGGGTGAGAAGCTGCAGGGATTCAATACACGGGGCGGCTGCAGCCTGCAGCACTCCCAGGTGCACCTTTACTATGGCAACTGGAGGAGCAAATGTGCAGGGGAACACGTGGTGCCAGGTGTGTGACACAGATGCCACAGCCTGGCATCGCTGGGAATTGTTGAGGGTGGTGGGGGATGCCCGTGTGCTTCCTTGGGAGGGAGGATGGACACCCACCTGTAAAGTTCAAAGCTGCTCCATTAATTTATCTGACTGGAAAGCTGAGGAAGTCAGTCCTGCTTTTAGCTCTGGAAAAAAAAAAACAAAAAACATACAAAATAAAACCAACAAGGCAACAACAAACAAACCAAACCCTTCTAGATGTATAAAAATGCTTTTACAAATCTCAGGCACTCCCTCCAATCTGGGGGCCACACACCCATGTCTGTGTGCCTGCTGTCTGCACCTCTGACTTGTTTTACTTACCAGGGGAAAATAGTTTGAGTCCCTGCCACAAATCCAACGCCCTGAGAAGAGTGTGCACGAGCAGAGACCCCCCTGACCCCTGTGGAGAGAGCCCTGGGCTTGTGCTCTCCAGAGCTCCCCAGGATGTGCTGGTCCCTGCTGCAGTGAACTCCATCAGCACGTACCAGACTTTCAATCTCAGACTCTCAGAAACAGACCCATCTTCAAAATCTATAATGCAATTCACAGAGTCAATTTTTCATCTAGTGCTCCACGTCTGGGGTGAGCCAAGTTTCTGAGAGTTGCAGTCTGGGTGTTTTTTGCCTTTCTTGGTTTTTTGGTTTGTATTTTGTTTGGTTGGGTTTTTTTTTCCCTTTCCTCTCTCAGATGATTAATGTGAGTCATTGACTGTTTTTTTCTGCTTCTCTGATGATTTGATTGGCTTTGTAAGGCCAAAATGAACCCAGTATCTTGTGGAAGTATTTGAAGGCCTTTGCTAATTCAATTAACTCTAAACTAAATTCTTTGTGGGAGGAAGTTAGTGAAAACTGCCTGGTGGGGAAGGAATTCTGCTCACTTAAACTCCACTTCCCTGTGCCACTGCACTGACCTGTTTCACAAACATCCCTGAGAATGGCAGAATCCAAGAGAGATGCACGTTTATTTCTGAGACCATTAGGTCACCATTTACCTGTTTGAGGCACAGGACTAGAAGGCACAATTTTGAGTCATTGCATCCTGTCCTTTCCAGCAGAAGCAGCAGAAAGTAGGTGTTCAAGAAAGGTTTGCAGAGCAGCTGCTATACCTGCCCTCAAAGGACGTGTCCCACTGCCCTCCACCCCACATCAGTGGCCTGGAGTGAAAGATGAAAAAAAAATTCCACAGCTGTTCTTGACAAGGGAAGACAGCAGGGGAGACAGGATGTCTCTTATGTCCTAGATTTTCCTAGAGTACCGTGGCTATTGCGTAAAACTTCTGGGTGAGCCAGTCCACCAGACCACACAGCACACCAGGAGGGACAGGAAAGTTTAGCTGACATCGGAGAAAAAATCCTCATAGTCTCACATGAAGCAAAATAACCAAACCCAAGCACCTGGCAAAATAGCCAGCCTCCCTCCAGAGCAGCAAACAAGCCTGGGCTCTCCCCACGGGGCTCCATAGCTGTCTGCACACAAATCCCTGACTGCTCTGGTATGTTATTCACTTCAGTGGAGGAGGAAAGAGCTGAGCAGAGAGATCCAGATGTCATCACTCCATTTCCAGAAGGAAACTCCTCATTTCAAAGTTTCACTCCCTGTCTGAGGGAAGGTGAGGGGCTGGGAGGCACCCTGGGCTGGGACAGTACCTCCCATTTTTGTGCTGTTTACTGAACTGAGGAAATGGGCAGAACAGGGATAAGTTCCCAGATAAGATGACACATTTTACTTGAGGTGAATTGAAAAATTTACATTTCATTTTTAACTTTGGCTTAACCTTTAAAAGAAAAATCTGTCAGCCTCCAAAATAGGACCTCGAAAGGTTTTGTTTAAAAGAATAGCTGAATCAAAACATTGAGAGACTCCTAGATTTCTTCATACCACCTCTCCAGGAAAAACTGTTTTGCACTTCACAGATTTTAGGTGCTCACAGAATCCCTTTTTTCCCCACCTTTGAGCATGAAATCCTCAAGAGTCACTGCTGAGCACTGCAGTGAGCTTCTATCCCTCTTCTCCAGCTGAACCTCAAAAATGCAGAGACCTCAAAAAAACATCTCTTTGGTTTAAATCACTCCCATCAAACCAGTGTGTCCTCTCCTGATCATTGAGATGCCTTTGCTCTCCAAGATCATTGTCTATTCACTTCCCATGTGGTTCTGCCATCAGTCAGCCCAGGAGATCTGAGTTTCAACCAGAATCATTTATGAAGCAGCAGCAAAAGTGCTGGTGGATTAAAAGATGCCATGCTGTTTGTTGTTGTTTTAAATCTGATGTCTTTACAAAGGCAAAACATTTCCAGGGATGGGTTTGTAGTGTTAATAAAGATCTGAAGCAAGTGAACAGGAGAAGGAAGTAGGAGGAAGCTTTTGAAAACACTTTAGGGGGGCTGGGGAGGAAAGCAACATGAAATAGAAGTTAAAATGAGAGGTGCAATGATTTGAGAAAAGACACTCAGCTGCTTCCCTCTTTCCTTGCTCTGCCTTTCTTCCCTGATAAACATATGGATGGGAGAGTTGAAACAGATTTCGAGTAGGAATGCAAATGAGGTTTGCATGAAACAGCGTCTTGTCCGTCGTTGCTGGAGGAGCCTGGATCTGTCCCAGGTTCCCAGGCAGCAGTTTGCTCAGGTACAGCAGGAGCAGCAGGTGCCTCCAGGCTTCTCTCGTGGACCATCCGCTCACGCAGCAAGAGCTTTGCTGTGCCAGCTGCAGAGGATTAGGGAGTGGGGAAATGGGCCTGATGCAAACTTGTGCTTGGTGTGATTTGGATTCTGGATGGCTTAGTGGCCCTCAAGGGTGTGTGGCTGCTCACACATTGCGCTCAGCGTCTCACAGAAAAAGGCTAATGTTGGCTAAGGCTTTGATGTTGTTCCATTAGCCTGTGCCTCGCCTTGGACAGTCTGTCGCACAAGCCAGGCATCCAAAATAGAGGTCAAAGAGCTTCTTGTTGTGATACTCCACACCTGAAAACTTCTGCATAAATTTCAGTAGGATAACTGCAGTGTCTGAGGGTTTTTAATAGTCTGAATGGCATTTTTCCTCAAATCTGCATGCAATTTCAAAATCCCCCCACCTGATATTTGATGTCTATCTGGGGCTGACAGCCCCAAGTACACAGAAGAGGGCAGGAAGGATTGTCCTGTTGTCACTGTGCTGTCTCATATGGGAGCATTGATAAATAAAAAATGCCCAGAACCTGGAAATCCAATCCTGGAAAAAATTCCCAACCCCTGGAAATCCATGGCAGCAGAAAGGTGAAGTACCCAGTCAAGGTGCTCAGCTACCCTGGACTAACTACCTGAGAGACACCAGCACCTCCAGAGGGAAGCAAAATAAACTGTTCCCTGGAAGTATTTCCACTGACTCTACAGGAGGTTGCAGTTAGAGTAATTTGGTTGTAATTTGATAAATCCGAGCTAATCTTTCCTCAAAATCTGCTCTTGGCAACATCTTTTCCTTTCTGGGAAGCCATACATTCATTACCAATGTTCCTCTATCCATGCTTTTGAGTGAAGGAGACCAAAGAATGGGTGGGGAGGAAATAAGACTCCACAACTGAAAACTTTTATTTTAAGGGCTGGAAAATGGTCACATAAGCCTGGCTGTGTTCCCCCAAGTTGGAAATATTGTGAGCTGGAGTTTGGCACAATGCTCTCTTCTCAGTGACTAAATATCTCATTAGTTTGGAACGTAGGATGTGAGGAGGATGGCTGTTGTCAAAATGAAACATTATGAAAAAGGTAGATCTCAGGATGAGCTCTTAAAACTTCTATGCAACTACTTGGCATTTCTTCTTAACTCCCAAAAGGACTGGATTTAATGATACACTTATCCATTGTGTGCTTGACCTCGTGTCTGGTCTCCCCAGGATAGCCTAAAAAAATCAATGGCAAGACTTTAATCCGCTGTAATAAGTTCATGGAAGAGAATCATTTACCAAGGCCACTCTGTCATGTGCATTTGCACCATGGTTTCAACTGATTTTTTATGCCAATTATTAACGAGGAATCATGATTGGAGGGAAAATAATCTTGTGCTTTCTGAGATTTTCAGATGATAAGACCAGCAGCCCTCTCTGCCCCTTATCCTTCTTTTGCAACATTTAATTGATATCTTTCCCACCTAAATTATCTGTGGTGAATTTTTTTCTCTACTTTTCATAAAGTAGATCAAAAACATACAGTGGTTTGAGAAAACAAAAAAAACCAACTTATTCATTAGGACTCCAAGCAACTTCAACCCAGGCTTGGGGGCTAGAAAGTAACTTGGATGATTTGTGCACAGATTAGATGCAGCTTTCATCCACAGTCATACACTTCTGTGGTAAACAATTTAAAATCAAAACCTTAAAAAAGCTCCCACAGTATCACACAACTCTAGGAGTTATTATTTTTACATAAAAAGGTCTATCAGGGCTCTGCTAAAAGCTAGCAATTAGCTTGTACTTCAGGGAGTGGAAGACAGACAATGAGTGGCACTTCAGTGGTTTTCTTTGCTGTTTCACTGCTATTGGGTCCATAGAAGAGAGATGTCTTCACCAAGACAGTGAGGAAAAAAAATCAAGCCCTTCCTGAGGAATAGCATGCTCAGCTATTCAGATGTGTGCTTAGCAGAGACCANCCTTGAGATATTATGAGACACATAAGGTGGAAGAGATGGGTTTGTCTAAGGTGTGAGGAAAAAAAATCAAGCCCTTCCTGAGGAATAGCATGCTCAGCTATTCAGATGTGTGCTTAGCAGAGACCAAGCTTGGTAGCACGACTAAGTTAATTAAATCTTACTTTGTCTCTTTTTAACATTGTAATTACACCAGTTATAAGTCAGATCCTGATGTTTTTCAAGGGGTTTCTGCAAGGTCATCTTCTTGAGATAACAAGGTGGAAGAGATGGGTTTGTTTTAAGGTGCCGGTTACAAAAACACCTTTTCCTGTGGGTTTCTGGTGTACAGACAATGGACAACCAAGCAGAGAGGGAAGTCAGAGGGTTGGTACACAGATTGGGTCTTCATCCTGTGTAAGGCAAACCTAGAACTGGCTCCTGCAAATCCTTTGCCTGTAGGAACCTCTGGGACCTTGCAGCGGGCTCTGTCCTGTGCAGATCTCCTAAAAAGCTGTATTTTAGGCAGGCAATATCAATAATAAATTATGCTATTAATAAGCCTTACCTCTCCTGTTTCTGGGAGTATCTGTGAGGCAGAAAAGCGTGCTTAGCCCATGACAGACTGACAGTCTGAAAAGGAAAAGTCATACAGTGATCTCAGCCCTCCTAATGCTGTTACAGCAAGTGTGAAAAAAGAGCTTGTGTGTGTTTCCACCCTACACAAGGACCTTGTGCTCAAATGAAAAAAAGTACTGCTCAGGCAAGGGATTAGGCCACTACCAATTTTCCTAGGCTGACAGCTCTGCTGAAATAGAAGAAAAACCAAACATTTTTTGCCATACCCCTGCAGCTTCCCATAGTCTTGCTTTGGAGCTCTCTCTAGCAGTGCAGCACAGGCAAGGCTCCTCCTTCTCCCTGCTCCCCTGGTAGCATCACTAAACTCTCCCCTGAATGACAAACAGACGTGAGAACACAGGGGCTGGACATTGCAGCTTGTTGGTGAGCTGAGTGTTCCCAGATGGCTCAAAAACAGGAGCTGCACTGCCAGACTCCAGCCCCTGACAGTGCTTAGAGACACAGGCAGCACCTCTGAGAGCTCCCAGGTACCATCACTGACGAGGCCATCTGGAGCCATGAGGGATGATGGTGATTCCAGACCAGCAGAGAGAGCTCTTGATATGCACTCATGGCTGAGGACATTGAGAAAGCACATCACCACCATTTCCATGGCAACTGGCTTTGATGGACTTTAGGGCAGTAGGAAACTAAAGAATAAGTTGACTTAGGGCAAGGGAAGAAAAACTGTGGCTGTAAGTACTGTGTAATGCTGGGTGTGGGTGGGGAGGTACTCACATATGTGAGGGTGAAACTTAACCTAAGCCATTGCCCAGATTATTCATCTGAGTCAGGGCCCTGCTGCCAAATATGTGATGTTTTATTTTCATTGGTGGCTTCTGCTTCACTGTTTCTAGCACTTTGGGAAAATAATCACTTAAAATCCATTAAAAAACCTCTGCATGGCAGGGATTTCCCCTGGCAGTAATCTCAACGTTACCTTGAAGTCTTCTGTGAGTATTGGACTCTGGGTTCAACAGGGCAATTCTGCATAGGGGCTTTGGAAAGTAAAGCTCAGGGATGTACTGTCAGTGGGCTTGAAAAACCAAGCCCCAAATAAAGCATTTTTTGTGAATCTGTGGCAAAATCTGTGTACTAGCAGGGCATGTACAGGCAAAATGAGTGAGTCAGGTGCTGGGAGAGGATTGCACTAATTTATTTTCCTGTGAATGTCATATTCAAGAGAGAGCAGCAGTGCTGCATGACAAAAACCAGCATGGATTAAGCACAACTTCTATTCTGTTCCTGAAAACAGCTCTGGGTATATTGGTAGTTTAAGGTTAATTGGAGAGGGCTTGTCATGGTCCCATCAGAGAGAGAGGAACGAATCAGTCACTCCTGCTGAGCAGAGTCAAACGCTTCCAGCTTTTGGGTTGCACTCCAAGAGACAGGATGCTTAGCCAGGCTTACTTGTTCTGGTGCGAGCATGAGGGAGCAAAGACAAACAGGGAAGCTTATTCCTCAAAGAAAATGAGTTTCTCACATGCAGAGGTTTGCAAAACAGCTGTTCATGACAGGGCAGAGCCCAGACAAGTGTTTTCTCTTGCCTTGTCTTCTCCAGTGATACCAACCTAAACCCAAAAGCTTGTCCATGAATGCGCTGAGCCGCGTGCTGCCGTGGGCCAAATCTGTGTGCACTGACCTGGAAGCTTAGAGTTACCTTTTGGTGTGAAGAGAGAGGTGTTTTTCTAACTAAGCATTTAGAAATGAGGAAGCAAACCAGAGACATGGAACCTGTGGGCCCACAGAGCACCTTGGACACCTGGTTTTCATCAGGCAGGACATCCTGCCCACACAGGCCTGCTGGAGGCTCTTTCTGTCGGGGCTCATTAGCACCCCTGAATCACAGCTACAGCCCTCCTCACACGCTTGCCTCAGACTCAGAAGTTATCATTCCCATCCCCACCCCTTTCTGCTTGGCATTCTGGAGTTATTTATTTATATCAGGAGAGACAATGGCAGTGTTTCACAGGTGGTCGCAGTGGAATACTAAGCAGGCAGGACCGGGTCCCGCAGGTACCGCAGGATGTGGAGTTGATTTGTCCGATCCTACGTGACTAATATTAAATATCACCATATGGAGCTGAAGCCTTCCCCAAGAGTTTATCACTAATTCATCTAAGGGTGACTTTTGTTGTCAGTGTTAAAGTAACGCTGGGCTTTTCTTTCTTTTCTCTGTGTTGCTACATCGTCTTCCTTTTTTTTATTTTTTTTTATTTTTTCCTTTTTCTGAGAACTACTCAAGGCAAACAGAAATATTAATTAAACTGTTTAAAAAATAATCAATGCAGAAAGGTTATTCTTGCACCTAGATGTGTGAATGGAAAGTGTGTAATTTGGTCACTGGGGAGAAAAAATAGCTCACTTCCCACCTCTCTCTTGTGAAATCAGTTGCTTAGCTGTGAACCATATTCTTAGCAGAGAAGCAGAATTTATTCCATGTAAACAGTATCATCTATCATCTGATTTTTTTTTTCCTGTTTGCACAAGTATTTTGTGAGTTTATATTTGCCAGCTGGACTCTTTAGCTGGCAGTTTTAAGGGAATCAATTCAA
Source organism: Thryothorus ludovicianus (assembly GCA_013397245.1). NCBI lineage: Eukaryota > Metazoa > Chordata > Aves > Passeriformes > Certhiidae > Thryothorus > Thryothorus ludovicianus. The sequence goes on from VZTB01012421.1 coordinate 375,891, forward strand.
GCCTTCAACACATGGTGAAAGTTGTTCACCTTGACTCTTCACTTCTTATAAACAATTACTGGATTCTCAGAGTTGTGTACACACACTTCAGCTCCCTGATCAAATGGCTGGCATGCCTGGCCAGTTATAATTAACCAAATCTTTTTTCAGGGCAGGACCCTCTGATGTGCATGGAAACAAAGCCTATCACCTACTCTTCCCAATGAGCTCCTTTTCTTGCTCCTTTCTCAAACCAACCTTTTAGTGCTGTTTATTTCCAGAGTCCCATTGTGCTGGGCACTGTGAAAACACAGAAGCACAACAGAACTTTGAATCCTTGCAGCCAAGACATGTCCCTGATGCACCAAATTAGCCTTTTAAATCAAGACCTGCCTCCTGCTTGGAAACTCACCACCGCTTCTGCATTCTCTGTTGCCCTCACAGAGATATTTTTGTTTTCTGATACCCAGACCAGAATCCTGTTTTCTCTCTTGACCGTTCCACTGGGTTTTGTCCACTGTGAGAGATGCTCTCTCCAAATTCCTTTTCCAAGCATCAGAGGGGCAGCTGAGGGTTGGGAATTACAGCCAGGCCAAGCAGCTCTGCTCCTGTGCTTGTTCCTCGGGATTGCTGCCCACCCTGCGAGTGATGAGGGGAAGATTGATGTAGTGGTGAGCACGGCGCAGGTTGCAGCCGCTTGCTCCCTGAGAGCCCATTAAAGAGAAGATTTAGATGCAGCAGCAGTTGTTGGGATGGCTGGAGAGTTAATTCCACACGGAGGACAATTAACAGCTTCAAGCGGGGCAGGACTGCTGCACAGTGCCCTCTGACATCCTTCCCTGACCTGGGGAAGATTCTGCCTCACCTGAGCCATCTCCTGCCTCATTGCCTCTGCAGAGCCAGGGGTTAAATAAATGCCAGTCAGGGTGTGAAAAACAAAGTTCATCATTTTGGTAGGATTTAAAAGCTTTAATAAAAGACAATGAGGACAAGACAATAAAGCAAAATACACAGCTGGTGTGTCTCTGGCCAAGAGCACACCTGTCTTAAAGAACCACCCCCCCTTAAATATGTATATTTAAACTTTTCTAAGAACTTATTTCCATTTTTCTAGGAGCTCTTTTGCATGCTCACTCCTTGGTCCCGCCTTTTTAGAGCATGCGTGTTTCTCAGCTGTGGTTTAAATTAATTCTTTTTATCAGTCTTAATTTGGGCCTTGGTCTATAATTTCTACAGATGGTCCCTGCTGGTAGCTGGTCCATCAGTATCAGATGTTTCATGTCAGTAGCAGGAATCTTCACCAGGTGCTATCCTGGCAGTCAGTTCACTCACTACAAAGACACTTTATCAACTTACTTTACTCCTAAAGAAAACTATGTCTTTAAAACCATTTCTACACCACACATCTAATATCCACCTTACATGGGTGTGAAAAGAGAGAAAGAAAGAAAAAGAACCCAATACTATAATACATATTTATAACAAACTTATATGTACAGCACTCATCTGAATATTCGTGTAAAGCCAACTTTATAATATGTGTTTATAACAAAGAGAATGCAGGTGGGGCTGTGCATCCCATTGGATCCAAGTGTTTGTTCTGGCCCTGCCTGTGAAATTCCGAATGTTTTGCATGGAGTAAAGGCAGGATATTTTTAGGTGGTTGTGTCTTCTCCACCATCTAACTGTACTTAGAGGAAAGACATGGGGGGAAATGGATTCAGTGGAGAACTGTGCCAGCCCAAAGCTGATCCTCCTTTAGCTGTGTTCCGGGCACCGTCATGGACAAAAACTGTTGCTCCAATTCTCAGAAGACACATGAGGAAGCATAGAGCCATCCAAGCCTAGGCATTGTCACACCGTGAAATAAGGAGGTGGTTACACTTACAGATATTCAGTATAATCAGTTTCTAAGTGATGGTCTTTAAAGACCCATTCAATTATGTTTCACACATTTTCACCAAAGTATCAGTGCTGCAGTGAGAGTAGAGATCACTTATCACCTTTCCTGTTCCTACCTGAATGTAAAATTATTTGGGTTTTTTTGTTTCCCAGTAGAATAATTCTGAATCAGGTTTTTCAAGATTTGGGTTGGGGAACATTTGCAGTCACTTTCAAAAAGTTTCACCTGTACATTACACACATGATGCAATTTAAACTCCATTTTAACTTCATTTTTCTCTAAGAACAGCTTTAATTTCTTTTTTTATTTTCCCTTAACTATCAGAAATGTCATACAAAACTGGTAAAGAAACTCAAGGAGACTGTTATTAGATAATAGCGCTACAGATTAGCAGTCATACAGCGTCTGCCTCACATTGTGTGTATTAAAATTCATTTTAAGGGCAGATTTTCACATTGAATTTCAGTCTTTTCAAGGCTACAAACTTACTACTGAAGCTAAAAACTCTCTTAATATTTCACATTGTAAGAATTTGCTCGATTTGCACTTCATTCAAACACCAAATGGTTATTTACCTGCTGGTAATTCCTACCTGAGTTGCACTGGCAGAGCTGCCAAAACACACCAGTGACCCTGTCCCAGCATTCACCACTTCCCTCCTAGCTCAAAACTGGGTTTCCCTTGGTTGTGGAGCAGAAGAAAGTTGGTAACCTCCACACAATTACCCAAACTCTAATACAGCAATCAGTGTAATTTATTTAAATAAGCCCATATTGCAATTTCTTGATTTACATTTGAGTTTGTATTTGCAGTCCTTTCAAATCATTTGGGACAAAAAAGAAATTGCCTTAGATGCTGCTCCTCTTTGAAGGGACTGGATTTATGATTAATGTTATTTCATAAACAAATTAATTGATTTACTTGTACATCTTCAAAAACTTCGTTGCATACTCAAAGAGTAAGAGTTATGATTTTAAGGATGAAAAGCTTTGTCCTTCATATGACTTTAAGAAATTAAATCCTGGTTAGGCACAGAAGAGAGTGATGAACTTATGATTCTTGTCTGAGACTGATAACATGACTGACAATGACTGAATTTCTATGGTTTGATTAATTTCTTGCCTTTAGCCAGTGCTCAGTTGATATTTGACATCTGTGATAACTATTTTCAGGTGCATGATCCCACTTTTGGTACTAAGTAATATTTTGAACCCACCCAATTACACAATAGTTGCCAAACATCTACATAGTCCTTGAGTTGTTCCTCTCATCTCTTAAATTCTCCAACTCTCACTCCAAATGCCATTATTTTGAAATGTTCATCTCTTTTCTACCTGAAGATACACAGTGGCTGATCCATACTCAGGGATGGTACATTCGTGGGAGTATATTTCCTATAAAATTTAACATTACAGGATTTACATCTTTGCATTGTTCTTTGCCTCATCTTCTAAGGTGCTTTATTATAAACAGTCATAATTATGATTAATACTAAAGCAGCAAATGAATTTTAAAAAGTCTTGAAATTAATCTGTCAGACAGAAGTTCATTCAAATATTAACCAAACAACGCTTGCCTTAAGATGTCCAAGAGTAGCTCTGCACAGAAGAGACATTGTTTTAATTAACTGACTTCTGGGTTATTTTTGAGACCATTTTTTTCTCTCCTTGTGACTAGGGTTAATATTCAGCTGAAATGTTCTGTTGCTTAGGAACCATCTCGTAATGCTGAATTCATTAAGGCTTTTTCCAGCTTGCTCCCAGGAACCTTGTTAGATAGTGTTTCCTACTTTTATTCTAATTAACAGGTACCTAGGAAAAAAAAAGGAAAACTTATTTCAGTAGAGAGCGTTTCTGTTTATCTTTTGCCAGTCTTTTCTCTCCCACCTGTAAAGGAGCTGTAGTATTTCTGGCCTCAAGCTCCTAATTCTTTTTCAGTAAATTCCAATATCCTTTGAGCAGTGCAAGTACAGTTCTCAGACTGGTCTTGGCACTCCTGACTGCCAAGAAGATTGGGTGGGCTCTTCCCCTGGGCTTGGGTGAGCTCAGCAGCTGATTTCAGTCCAGGCTGCTGTTTCAGCCCGGGCAATGTCAGTGATATTTTGATTTAAACGGGATAGCAGGCTTGTGACATCAGCATGGCCAGAAAGGTGAGTGGTGCATGCACAGAGCCAGAGGGCTGGAGGCACCCAACAGCTGTCCATCATTCACACCCAGGGGACAAGAGCCACAGCTGAAAGCTGGACAAATGCTTCCATCATTTTGTCCATCCCTGACCTCCTCTGAAGTTATCCATTAGAGCCTCATCTCCTGCCTCATCTTTAATCTGTTTCACACTACAGGCTGCTTAGCTCATGGCTCTGGTTTTCCTCTGCTTTTGGGTGCCCAAGATCCAAAAGGGTTTTCCTCTGCTTTTGGGTGCCCAAAATCCAAAAGGGAGCACAGCCAAGTGTTTTTGTTAAGAAATTGGATATTCTTGGACCAATTTAGAATCTCAGTTACATCAGCAAGGCCAAATAGGACAAGCTCTACTGATGTCATTGAACCACCTGCATATTATGAACAAAGAATGAGAGCTCTGGAGTCTTTCTGATGAAGAAAAGGCTCTGTTTCAATAGATTTATTTCTCTACGTTTTGCTGATCAAAGAGTTGGTTTTTCTTTTGGTTTTTTTTGCCTGTGCTGCCCCTCCAGCCATATTTCCCCAATCATACTCCAGGACTCAATGTCTGGGAAAGGGTAAGTTGTGAATCTCCTTAGGTTTTTTCCCACCAGTCATTTATGTAACTTTAAAAAGCAAGAACCTTTTCAGATTCAAAAAGAGGGGCGGAGGGGAGTATGGATAACCTAAAATATATGTGTTGATTGCTGCTGTGCCTCCCACTCCCATTCTGCATGCAGAGCCTGGAAATGCCAAGGCAAAGGTGTTTCCATGGTGTTTACTGTTTAGACCTCTGCAGTCAATATCACACCCTGATAATAGCAAGGAGCATGTTAACATGTGATTTTCAGCCAAGATGTACAAATTCAAAAGTGCTGAGAGTATTAGCCATGGATGTGAATAAAGAACTGTATTTCTGGATGCTTGTGCAAGCTTCCCATGCCCCCAAGACAACAATTTCTCTATGCTGATAATAAAGAGACTTGCTTTCTCCATGTTGAGTTCTCAGGCAGAACTGCTGATGCCACAAACATTTTATTTATTGCCAGCCCTGATTAGATTTACCAATATTTAGCAGCCAGACACAGAATTAAGTGATTTTAAGTGATCACATCCTATTAAACATTTGTCTTTGACATGGCCCTGTTAATTGCTTTGCTCTGCTTTAAGAAGCCAATTCAGATTCTTCTAAAGTTCTGTTAAATAAGGAAGACAATATGCTGCCTGTTTTGTAAAAAAGCTGACAGCAGTGTTCAGGTAAAATAAAGATGAATGCAAGGAAGTTATTTATTTCCCAAACTAAACTGGAGTTAATTTTGGATAATGATTCATGTTAGTTATTTTATTAGCAAGCTGAATAAAAGAACAAAAGTGAAATGGCATCAGGAAGATTTTTTTCTGATAGGGCTGAATTTCTGAATGAAAAGGTTTTAATTTGCTTTGTTCCAATAGAGTTTGGTGGGTTTAATCCAGACATTTCATTAATGTAGGTCAATTCAATCAGTTTTAACTCAAGAAAGTGAACATTCTGGAAGGGGAAAAAAAAATAAAAGCACTGTAATTTTTGGATATATACCAACCAAAAAAATCAACAGTTGAAAGAAACTTTGTTTTTAGTCCACTAAAAATCTTTCTATCGAATGACTACAAATTGCAAGTTTTCATTTTGTTTGCTGAGGGTGTTTTTTAAAATATGTTCTTTGGATTACACTGAAATCAATCTCTTTTCTGATCTTCCAGAACTACAAGCAAATAAACAAAAAAAAATCCTTATTCATGCACCTCTGCTCATGAGGGAGTCTGTCTCTGAAAACATTCCAGCACACTTTCACAGATGTTAGAACTTCAGATTGCTCTGATAGGATTCAGGGAGATGTCCAGACAGTGAGATCTTCACTGATGCTTTCTGACACCCACTATCAATAACCTTTCTCACCAGATATCCTCTTCATCATATCAGCATGCTCAGAGAGATGATTGGCAAAATCATGCACGCACACACAAAAGGCAAAAAAAAAAAAAGAATGTACAGGTGAGATATGTCTAATACTTATCCTCATGCCTCTTTTCATGTCCTCAAAACAAGATTTACAGATGAGAGAGACAGGAAGGACAGAAGTGGCAGCCCTATGAATTTGTGTCGGCTCAAAAGACCATTTATATCCCAGCTTCAAAAAAGGTCAGAGAGTACAGTGATGGGTGACTCTGCTCTAATTTTGGTTGGACTGCAGGAGACAGCTCAGATCTGTCAGGCACCAGGCTCTGAAGACAAGCTCAGTCTCAGTGCAAGCAGAAGGTAGAACATGCCCTGTCCTTGTGCTGCTTTTCTCATCTAAGGGAGATGAGAATATGGAAAAGAGTGTGACAGGAAAGATGGACAGAAAGAACGGGAGCAAATCTGCTCTTTGGAGAGGAAGGAGAGAGGATATGAGCATGTGTGACTAAGCCAGCTCTGTGGAGGGAGGCTTGGAAACACTGGCATGGAGCTGCTGCCATGTGTGACTCATATTGAAATCAGCATCGAGTGAAGTGTGGCTGATTTGTGTGGTTCATGTGGAAAGTCACTGTTTAGGTGAAGTGGAAGATGAACCTAAGGGATTAATTGCTAGATTTTTTTCCAGGGCCCTCCCTGACTCCCCAACTTGCTGAAGATGTTTCCAAATGGGCAGCACTGTGGGTCTCATCAGAAATGCTGCCCCTCTGAGCTGGCCAGTCTGCTCTGCAGAGCAACTGAGCACTGGCTGATCATTTGTATAGGGAAGAAAGATGGAAGAAGCTGCTTTTGTGGCTTAAATGTTTCAAGAGGCCCTGGTAGATGCAGATTTCAGTCCAATTTCTGTTGCAGACTCACTAAAGAGGTGTGAGTTAGCTGCTTGCCTCAGCTGCCTATCTAACACTGGAAGAAAACTACTTCCCATTACTGCTTTCCTGCCCTATTCAGATCATATTCCTTCCTGTGGAGGAAATCTATCACAGTTGGCAGTGGCACAATGCCAAAACCAAGGACTCCAGTCACAAGCAATGTCTCTGCATGCTTATATTATTGCATTCCTGTTTTTAAACCTCTGCCTCCTTTGCAACATCACCCTTGCCAGCATGAGAGGCTCACAGTGCCTGGGCCTAGCAAAGTCAGCAGAAGATACAGCTTGGGTCCCATCCCCTTTGTCCTTTTAGAATTTCCACCTGACTTTCGAAGCTTCTGCCTCCCTCTGAAGCAGCAGCCCTGCTCCAGCTGAGGGACTGTCAAATGATTCCTGTCCCTCTGTTCATGGTGTTGGAGGATCTGCTGACCCAGAACAAATATGAGCTCCAGAACCATTGCACTTTCTAGGCACAGGCCATTGTGGGCAGTGGCAGGAGATCCAAGGCCCCCCAGAGGAGGTGCCACGTTTGGATGGGCCCCTCTTCAGAATTCAATTTTCCCTCTGTACAATAATCCTCAAGTTCTCACACTTAAATAAGTCCAGTGAGGAGGAAGAGACAGCTTGGAGACTACAGAACCAGAAGTGGGTCTAGGGAACAGAAGAAAGTCACCTCTTTGTAATTCTGAACAGGGAACACTAATCCATAGTAAGCAGGTGCAACAGTGAATTTTCTTATCAATCCTGCTGCTCACTCTCCCACTCCCCCTCCAGTTCAGGCAACCAAAAAATTCAGGTCACTGAAATTGCATCATGGGAACAAATATATCAGTAAAGGGAATGTTTGGACACAGAGTTTCAGTCCCATAATATGAATACCCATAAATGGGGTGAGAAATTTTTAATTATTGTTTGATTCATTTTTGTTCTTCTGTTGGAGAAAACTTAAGGGCACATCCACCCACAGGTCCTGAGTCTGTCACACACACTTCATTTCCATCAGCAGCTCCCAGCCAGTCCTCTTGCACAGCACTCTGTTCACAGGCCCATACAATAAGTCCTTCTGATTAAATATTCCCCAGGCCTTTCATTTCTACCTTGTGCTATAGATCTGCTGGACATTAGTGTGTGTATGTGTAGACAAATATATTCAGTTTATGGAAACTATAATGGCCTGCAATGAGATAATCTCACCTGTCCCCAGAGTGTTAATCTTCATTTCCCACAGTCACTTACTCTTAAATCTGACTAAAGGCTACTAGGTCTGGCAGGAGAGCTATAACAGCCTTCTCCTGCTCTGAGATAACAGGAGTGGAGCCCAGAAAACAAGAACGATGCTGACAAGCCAAAGAATCCTGTATGAATTACACAGCCGTCATCTAGATTTCATGGAAGCTAATCCTATTTGTGTTTTGCTCTGTGCTTCTCAGTAGTCAGGTTCCTGCCATTATTGCACCTGCAACCTTCTCTTTCTTAAACCTCTTTTAGCATTCAAGCCCAAGGTCATTCTGCAGAGCTCCAGGCTGACCAGGCAGTGGCTTGAGATTTTTAGTGCAACAGGTCTCACGCTTTTATGTACATGAATGCACTGGAATTATTGTTTGAATGGATTTGCAAGCAATACAATATCATAGCTGAGTGTTCCCATAGGAAACTGCAAGAAAACCTTTTAAAAAATATTTTGGTTCATGAAAAAGGAATACGTAAATGTTTTAACTTGTTGTCCTGGTTCATGGTTAAAGCAGCCAGAGAAATCTTGTCCTTTCCCACAGAATAGGATTTCCATTTTCTGTCCAACCTGGGGGATATTTCCCCATTCTCAGGGTGCTGGGTGGACCAGAGCAGCATTCCTGGCACAGTGCAGCCCCGTGTCAGGTTCTGAGATGAACACACACTCGTTAGAGCACAAATCAGGACACCCGTGGTCCATTCCCAGACACAGCCTTGGCTTTATTAAATCCCCTCTGCACCTTAGTGACACCAGATGGACACTGCCTTAGTGAAAGCTTGTCTTGGGGTAATAACAGTTCTGACATATTTATGGAATAACGTGTGAAACATGTTTTTAATTAGTGCCTGCAAAGGTGCTCTTTAAGCTCGTCAATGCATGCGTATTTTTATGTAAGTGAAACAGGCGGACAGTAAAAAGGAATCTCATTGATCCCAGGAATAATTTGTCATCATGAATAAGAGAACCTGAGTCCTTGGGTTAGAACTGTTGATTGTAAAATAAACAGCACTTTTTATTGAGTAGCCATGCCTGTTTCCCAGAGTCTGCAGATCCATTATTTACACTGCTCTGGTCACACCATGAAGCCAGTCACTCAGCAGTGTGAATCTTTCTTCTCCTCAGGTCATCACAGAACACTTCAGCTGTGGGTTTTTTCTTCTTTTTCTTTTGCATTGTTTATAAATCTGCCAAGGTCTGAAGAAGGAACTTGTGTTTGTCCCAGAGGTCACATATTATACAACTCATTTACTGGTTCAGTTACAGACACCACAAGCTGTCCTGCCTTCAGTTTGCAAGCTGGAACCACTTTCCATTTGTAATTGAACCAGCTCTTCCCCTTGTGTGTGGTGAGACCTGTTGGACACTGCATCTTTCTCTGATCCTGTTCAAGCTGTACTAAAACTATTCAAGATATCTGGAAAAGAGGTTTAGGTTGTAAGGGGTTGGCCAGATCCCCAGGATCCCATTTTATTCTGGGATTTCAACATTTAACAAAGGTTTCAGTGGTGATGTTCAGTAGGAAAAGAGGGAGCTATGGAATGTGAGTATCTTTGCTTTTCACAAGAATTGATGAAGGCAAAGTGAGATCATGAACTGTGCTGAGTTTCCCAAGGAGCTGGTTTTGTAAAAAAAAAAAAAAAAGAGAAAAGAAAATTCCCCACAGACTTCTGGATGAGAGCAGGGTACACAGCCATTGAAGCATTTAGTCCTGGTTAGTGTCTTCAGCCTGGTGCACAGCAATGCACGTGGGGATGGCTGTCATGAAACACCACAATGAGTTGCTGATGGATACAGGATGAAAGACCCAGAGTGGATAAGGAGCTTAACACAAGCCTGGGAAGGTTTTCTGGCCTTTGTGCTACCTCAGGGACAAGTGCTAAACCTAAGGAGGACTGAGAAAGAAAAGAGAAAAGAGGGAAGGTGGTGTACAAGAGCTTCAAAGTGCAAGAAAATATGAGACTGGCCCTTTCTCAAGAGTTTAGAAGCAAAATTGGCTTCCTGGAGAGAGAACATAAGAAATCTGGCAACCTAAATATATTTAAAGGGCTTACAGCTCTCCAGGGAAAATTTTGAGGCTATTGAAGTGGAAAAACCCATTTGCTAAAATTAAACAGGCTTTTTTTTTCCCCAAAAAAAGAAAAAAATAAAAAACTGACAAAGCAGACAAATGTTTGGCAGGAGACCCAGAAAAGAAAAAAACCAAACATCACAACCTGGCAATAGCAACAACATGATGTGGGAAATCTGGGTGGGGGAGAGGTCCAGCCTTCCTCTTTGTCTTCCACAAAATCTGCAAGAGGAAAGTGAGATATTAGTCCATGTAGAGTTTCCTAAAGAGCCAACTTTGCAAAAAGAAAACTCAAAAAAAAAAAAAGCTCTTAAAAAGCCAGAAGAGAGGCTCTCCAAGCAGAAATTTGAAAATGTAAGGCCAGTGAGAACTGTTGCAGAGCTAATGTTGAACAAGCCCTAATAGCTGGTGTGTGATAGGGAATGGTGATTGCTGCTCCACCTTGGGCTCCAGCCTAATGCTGAGAACAGGCATGGTCACAGTGAGTGGCTCATGTGATGAAATGGCAGGTGCTGAATGATTTTGCCTAATTTGATTGCACATTTTGAAGAAATTGGCTGTGAAAATGTTAGTGTGAAACTGCCTGGTCTGGGCCCCTCTCCCTCCATGCCTGAAGCAAGGCACACGCTGAAATGGATTTATTCCTCTTAGGTTCTCAGCATCTGCACCCCTGCAGCCCATGGGAAGCTGGGGAGCACATGTGACATCTCAGCTCTTGCTGTGGCAGCAAGCTGTTGACCTGGAATTGGAGGTTTGCCCCAGGGAGGAGTGGAATCAGGGAGAGAGCAAAGTTCCTGCTGAAACAGCCCATAAATCTTGGTGGCATTTGTGAAGTGGATGGCAGGTCATGGAGAACATCTCTGTGCTCACTTCAGGGAAAAGGTGAAAACCCTCCACTCACAGCAGTGCTGCTGCTGAATCCAAGGGAATAATGGGGTTGATGGGACAGGTGCCCTTGTGTTTCCATGGCCAGCTGGGTGTGAAGGGCCCCAGCAGAAGGTCAGCATGAACCTGCCTTGTTAAAGCTGTGAGCTGAGATGTCAAGCTGATCAGCCCTTGTCTCCCTCAAGTATGCAAGATGGATGTAGAGCCTCACAGAGTGTATTCCCCCAAGATCAATGACCTGGTTAAGGCTAATTACCACATGCTCTCACTCTAAATTAAAAGGACCTTAGTAACTGAAAGCCCTGTATGATTAAGTGGCTCCAAATATTAACTGTGATAAGAGTGGTGGAGAGTTTCAAGGTTTCCTCAGTTCTATATATTTGTCACTCTCTGAGCCCACCACGGGGACCTTGGAGCTTGGCTTCTACAGGTCTGCAAATAGAACTTGGGATCATTTACCAGTTGAGAGTGGACAAACCAAAGAATACTTTTGAGCACCAGGTTTTTCTGAGCAGCCAAAGTTTGATCCCTGGGGAATTGGCTGGGATAGTGAGCCTGGTGCTCTTCCATCAGCATCCACCCTGCTCCTACTGCCTTTGCTGTTATCCATGTGCTGAGCCCAGGGCAGCTTCAGAAGAATTCTCTCCCTGACTTCATGTGAGCACTGGAGGTGCTGGTGGCTCCTGAGCAAGTGCAGAATGCAGCACCAGTGAGACTGGAAACTTCTGTGCTTTGGACTTGGTGGATACAGGAGGCAGCAGCTTCCCCCCCCCCTTACTGCAAGGGGAGAAAGGAAGAAATCTTGAAGAAGCAAGGCTGAGGGCTAATGGAAATTATTCCTGTGTATGCCCTACAATAAGGGAGACAACAGCCTAAGAGCAACCCTCCAGTCTCAGAGCAAACCTCCAGCTGGAGCAGAATAGTCCCTTTGCCAGTAGTGGGTGCTTAGAAATGAGTATAAGAGAAAAAAATAGAGAAAGAAAACTCCCTGTCAACACCTCTCCTCATTTTTCAGTAATCTGCAGCTTAAAGAGTCCCAAATTGGAGCTTGGATCCACTTCACTGTGTTTAATAAGCCCTTGATGTACTTTTCTTCCATGAATTTGTCTAATTGCTTTTTGAACCCATTTATACTCTGGGCAATGAGCTCTACAGTTTGATTATGCTTTGTGTATGAAAAAGGGCTTTCTTTTCTCTGCTTAAATCTGTGGCCTGATCAGTTTATTCAGTGCCTCTTGTTTCTGCCTTAGAAGAAACAGGGAAAACTTGTTTGTAGTCCCTTCTGTGCTATATATGATTTTATATAACCACAAATACACCCTTCACTCATCAAACTGATGAGCCCCAGCCTTTTCATTTCTGTGCCCATGACCTGCTCCGTGCCCACCTGGTTGTACTTTCAGCCATCCCAGTTCCTCTTCTCTTTCTACAGAATTTTTGTCTGTGATGGCACTGCTGGAATAATCAAGATATGAGTAATTCTAGCAGTGCTTTTTATTCTTTTGTACTCTAGGTGTTTCCTAACTGTTGCTAATGTACTCTTCACTTCTGCTGAGCACTGAACATTTTTAGAAAAACTCCTAGTGATTCCAAGATAGCTCCTGAGAGACTCGAGCTAATTTGGAACCATTTCTGTGTATTTACAATTAAAATAGATTTTCCTCATGTGCAATGATTTACATTTATCTGGTCTGGAAGAGTTGTTACCATCACTTTGTGAAAAAATACTCTGAAAGTTGTTCTACCTGCATGTCAAATGGAGAATTCATCAGATTCATCCCTCATAAACTAATGACCTCCTCCCTGATGAACTCTGATAAAAGAATTTATTAGGCTTCTCCACTTCAGCTTTTCCTTTCTTGAGGATACATTACACACTAATCATGAACTGCCAGTATAAAATATCTGACAAGTTTCTTGTTTCTGATGGGCTTGAAATGTGACTTCAATTGTCTCTCAGGAGCTGTTTCTGAAAACCTTTTTTGCCCTGCTATATGACAGATTAACATTGAACTTCGCCAAGCTCTTTTCTCTTTCCTCTTTTTGGCCCAATTTGTGCTCTTCAGTGGATAACTACTACTTCCAGTATCTTTTTAGGTTTTTATTTCTCTTTTTTTAAATCTGTGGTTGAACCAAACATGGCCCTTTTCCCTGTATTCACTCTTTCTGCAATTTTTTATGCTATAAATTTTAGTGATCAGATAATGTGATCTTTTCAACAATTTTCTTGCCACAGGGAAAGTTTTTTACCCTCTTAGCTGTTGTTTTTCTGCTTCATTTTTTATGAGGCTGGCTTTCCTCAAGATAAATTCTAATGCTACTGAAGTGAAAGGTTTGTTTATTTGTTTCTGAATCCTACAAGGCCGTTGAATTGAATTAAATTGTGCCTGTTATTACAGATGGATTCTTAAATAGCTGTGTCTCAAACATAGTCCTGGTCAAAACTGGATGAGGAGTTGTCTTTTCCTCCTACAAGAGCTCAGAGCTGTGTATCCAGACTTTCCATATTCATCAAGCTCAAAACACAGACATGTATTAATAGGGACTGCAGAATTTTGCCTGGCTGGGACATGGATTCCTTTCAGGCTCAAACAGCTCATGTGATAAATAACTGGGTTAGCATATAACCAGTCTGAGATCCTTGGAGTTTGTTTTTGTTTTGGGTTTTTTTATTTTTTTCTGTGGTTTTTTTTTGTTTTGTGGAGGTTTTTTTTTTGTTACTTTTGTTTATTTGTTTATGAATAATTCACAAGTCTAGGTTTTCAGAAGTAGATTCATATACTGCATATCTCTCTGTGCTGTGTTCCTGCCAGCATTCACATGGGAAAGGAACAGATTTTCATTGTGATAATGCCCACCTTTATCCAAAAATATGTAGTTTCTTCTCTTCAGATGCTCAGAAAATCACTGACCACTTCTGAAAGTCTGTAATTACATCACTCTTTCTGCTTTTCTCAAGAATTTCCCCAAATTCTGCCACTTTATAAATAATATTTTTAAAAATCCCAAAATGTACAAGGCTTGTGTCATCTGTACCAGCATTTCCTGAAAGCTGGCTCTACTATCTGATGCAATAAATATTGCTTAGAACATCCAAGACTATAAATCAGTAGGAGAATAACCTGAACCCAGTAGCAAATTATCACAGGCAAACTTAAAAATCTGTAGAGACTTGCAAACTTTACTTGAACCCAGACTCAAATGTTTAATATGTGGGACCTGTACATGGGAGCAGTCGGACTGCAGACCCTTTCTCTGTAACCCTTTAATAAATCTATGCCTTTATTTTTAGTAGCAGCTTTGACTGCCAAGTTATCTGTCATGTCTGGCCTGTCTGGTCTTCTTCACTGTCATATCAGAGTGCTCATATTAAATAATATACTGGCACCATGTTTTTGCAAGGGGATTTTGATAAGCAATAAAGGGAGAGTCTGATAGCATTACTGTGAAACTCCTATAAGAAAGCTGAATCCTCTCATCGTGTTCCCCAGGTAGCTCTGCCAGTGCCTTCCCCAGAGCAGCTTTGCTGGCTGTCCCAGCCCTACGTTTCTGAAGCATTTGGCAAAATCCACTTCTCTCTGCACTGCACCTTCTCTTCAGGGGCAAGTCCTCACACAGTGACCCACTCTGTATTCCTACAATCTCCTCCGTGCCTGGAGTGCCAGGCAAGACAACAGTGGAATGTTCCTTCCTTTTGATAAAAGGGGACAGGATTCAGGTGGCTGAGCTCATTTCCACTGTAGCCTTGAGCAGGTTTGAAGCTCCATCTCTGGTGTTGAGAGTTTTGACATCTCACCTGCTGCCTTTTGCTGCCTGCTCCAAGGTCAGACCTAGCAGAGAAGGGATCTGCACTCATTGTCATGGGAAAGAGGAGTTTTCAAGGTAGCTGTAACGAAATGGGAAGGCTGGAAACACAGGGCAAGTAAATTAGGCTGCTTTCACCTCCCCACTCAGTTTCTCTATATTGCCCATGTGCTGGAGGAGGATTCCTGGGCTGTGCTTCCCCCATCCCTGGGCTCTGAAATGCCAAGGGGAGTGGTGTACAGAAGCACATAAAAACATAATTGCTTTCAATTTTCTCTTTTGTAGTGAAATTTTATGATGAGGAAGCAGGGTGATCTGCAAGACAAGTTGGCAGAGGTTTTGGGCCAAACATAATTTGGGATTGCTGCCCCAGAAATTCTGGAACTAGATAGAGACATAAAAATGCTCTGAATGCAGGTTGAGAACTAAGTACAGTGTTTGTTATTCTGTCTGTCTTAGTCTGGCAAGGGCCTGGAATGATAAGAGGTGGGGAAGCATCGTTTCTGCTATGGATACAGCGTGATTACTTTTTCTTGGAATGTGTCTCTTTAGAGGAGGTGTTTAAAACTGACCAAGGCAATCTGCACATTCTCAGCAAAGGTCTGCAAAATTACAGGCTGCCATCTCAAAGGTGGAGTGGCAGAAATGCTCCAGCAGTGACTTATAATTTCTCACCAGATGAATTCTGCTGGTGGGGAGTGAGCAGGACAGGAGTGATGCAGTGGCTTGGAGGAGAGAGCTTTTATTTATGCACAAATACATTAATAAAAAGCCATTGTGAGAAATGAAAGAGAAAATTCACATGGCAATTTAATAGGATTTTTGGAACTTCTGATATACTTTTGAAGTTTTGCATGAATCCAAAAAGGGACTCCAACAAATTCCTTTTGCCCATTTTTAATGGAGGTTAAATAGATTTTAGACAATATTAGGGCAAATTTATTAAATATTATGTAGATTTTTAAAAATCCACTGGAGATTCAATAACAGTTTTTTTGGAGTTAGCTAATCTTTCCTTGTGATTGTTGGAGATCTTGGTAAATTAAACAAGGAGCCAGGTCTAGCAAATGTCAAAATTTAATATTTAGAGTCAGTCAGAATAAACCATGGGTGGATTTTGCAATGACGTGTTCAAGATTTAACAAATATTGTCTCATCTCAAGAAAATAAATGTTAAATAAGGATGAAGCTAATAAGGTTCAGGAAGACAAGAGCTCCATTTATGACTCTTTTATGTATTTAATAAATACATTTATTAAATGAAGTACAGTACTCATTGGAGATTATATCAATGTAAGAGATTCATCTCTGGTATGACTTAATAAGACTAATTCCCCATTTATTAAATGTTCTTGAGATTTAAAGAGTCCACATCAAGCTTAATGTGCATCTGGAAGGCTCTGTAAAATGTTCATAAGGAATGGCAGCAGTGGCAGCCTTGGGGTTAGGAAGAACCTTCTTCTTTTATTCCTGTGCTTCATCCCAGGAAAGGGACATCTGAAGGAAGGAGTAGGAAGTAATTTTGAAATGAAAATGTTTCTAATATTAAATTTGTGTGGGAGAGAAGCTTCTGGACTTGGTAATGGGAGATAGAGAAGCTCATACTCAGAAGTAGGAGGACAGTGAGTTAACTGGGGTTGTGGTAACTGTGAGATTATAGACTTGACACACTGGGACAGACACCAAGAATCTGGAACACTGAATATTCAGCATTTTTAGCATTAAGGAAAATATATATCCTGCAGATTGCAGTGGACTGACCCTTTAGCCACAGTCCAGGTGGAATAGCAGGGCAAGCATCTGTTAGTCATTTGTCTTTATGTTCTCTACCTGTGATTTCTATTCCTGGCCAGCTCAGCTCTTGGCTGCCTTGCTGAGACAAAGAGAGAGGTGATGAGTTGATCTGGTCATTTCATGTGTGGATGTCTGTCCTCTGTGAGCTCTCAGGTCATACCTGGGACCCCTGGAGGGCTCCTAGATGATCTCAGGACTCAGCAGCTGCTGCTCTGGACAATGGTGTGCTAAGAACCTGAAGGACATGCATAAATTTGAGTCCACTGATGACCCCAAGAGTGGTTTGGTGACTCAAAATTCCCATTATCCAAAATCTCCATGCTCTTCCCAGTGACAGCTCAGCAGCATGCTCACTGTTCCCAGAGCATTATTACTTCCATGAACAACTGCATATGGTGCCCTCAAGGATTGGCCATTGCTGTGAACACTGCGAAATTCAGGATGTGATTTGATAGTCCTGGGACAAATGTATTTGGCTTGTTTTTATATCTAGCAAAAGTTCTTGAGGGAAAAATTCTTAATGATGACATTTCCAAAGAGAAAATCTCAACTTTGGCTTGCCTTAGTTCAAAAGATGGTGTAAATGAAATGTGGAACCTTGCTACCTGCAGCATCTTTTTACAATCTCCCACCATTTCTCATAGAGGGGGACAAAGCAAGGGGCCCTCAACAGGGGAGGCCACCAGAGGTGCACACTTAATACAAACAGCACTATTTAATGCTGTCTGCTGCTGTTCCAGAGCAGATTTACCAACAGCAGAGAAAACATCTCTCAGAAGAGATAATAATCATAATTGAAATCAGAAAACCCTTAAGTATCTTTGTGTGTGCAGTAATAGCATGGCATTTTGAATCACAGTGGGATTAATAACAGGGAGCAATGTTCTGACACTTGTGGAGTGTTTCATTTGGGGCAGGGGGATGAGCTGTGCTGCACAATCCCCAGGGGTGGCTCTTGAAGGACTTCTCCCCCCAAGCCTCACTGAAAGTGGGGTGGCATCTGATTTGCCACTCAGTGGAAGAATGACCAGAGCTCAAGATGAACCTAGCATGAGGGAACTGAAGCTGTTTAACATTCTGGCACTCCACACAGGAAGAAAAGAGAAGCACAGGAAATCTAAGCTGATGCTCAGCTCACACCAAATTTTGCAGGAACAATTATAAAATGCAAGTACTCTGGACACTTGCTTAACAAAGCAAATCTAGCCATTACTTGCCTCTGTTCTTTTATCAAACATCCATTTAAAGAGAAAATTCTCCTCTATTTTTTTCCTCTCCCAAGGTCTGTGATGTTAATGCAAGTTGTCCATCAGAATCCTCACTGTATCACCATGCCAGAAGAAGCTGGCTCCTGCTAAATGCTTCTTGTGTCACATCAGATAACGATGATAACTCTGCTGGACATCTCCTTGTGCTGAGCAGCTTTTTACAGCAGGAAGGTTTATGGCAGGTGAGAACTCCTCATTTTACAGCAGGAACACAGAGAAAAACACACTTTTTGCCAGAGCAACTCCCACGTGTTGGCAGGAAGCCACAAACCAGATTAACCCATATGACCAAGCAAGATGTACTAAAGAAACAGCCATTGCCTGAGCTGGTCACTTTTATTTCTAAACCAACATTTACCTGAATCTATATCAGCTCTGACTACAGCATCACCTGCTGCTGATCCCTTCCCTCCTGGCCAGGGTCCAAGGGCAGCTTAGTCCCATCTAATTCAGAGCCTGTGAGAGTGAAAAAAAATCCTGAGGTTATTAAAATATCAAGCAAATATTGATAAACAGGCAAAAGACCTGAATACTGAAAAAAAAGAAAGAAAGAAAAAAAAAAAGAAAAAAAAGCTGTATACAGCTGGAGAAAACCTCTCCTCCCCAATTTTTTTCCTTGCTGTTAAACCTGCTTCATTCCTGGCAGTGTGGACATGCTGGGAGTCCCTTTCCAGGCTGGAGGCCCCTTCCCAGTTTGGGGAAGGTGGCGGTGCCAGGCGGCTCCGCAGCAGGTGTCAGCAGTGACGCACAAAAGCAGACAAGTGTCTCAGTATTCCCTGCCTGTCAGCCCCTCTCTTCCTCTGCCATCTCCATGGTGTGAAAATTATTAGAGCCTTTTGCTGCCATCAACGGGATTTTGAAAATAGACCATCCGAAATTAAGGTCACTTTTCTCCCTTTTCTGATTAGCATTGAGCTTCTTCCATATCTCAAGGGTGGGGAATAAAATTTAAATGAGTTTCAACAATTATTAGGAAATTTTCTTTAAGATGCCATTACGTTCTTGCTTCTGAGATCTATTTCTTCACAGTAATCAGATTTAAGAGTCACTATTTAATTTAGGTGACAGGTCCGGGGGAGTGAGACATGGGCAAATCTGAAGCTTAAAGTTGGAATAAAAGGGAAATCGAATGGAATTGGGTTTTACACTCTGTCTTTCACACTGGGCACATTGTTATTCACATTTATCACCATCTATAAAAGATGCACGAAGAGGAGGAAAAAAGCAGGAAATGAAATGCCAAAAAAATAACTGTCTTTAAATGATGAGCAGCTGAAGAAAGCCAGAGAATTCAGACTGGAAAGGACACCCTGAGATAAGGCCCTGAATGCTGGATTTGTTAAAGGGAGAGATGAGCCGGAAGACATAAAGATTGATGTGGGAATTTACAAAACTCTTCACGGTGAGAACTCAACTAATTCTTAACTCCCTTAATCTGCAGACCCAATTATCTTCACCCCATCAAAAAGTTCTCCACAACAAGCAAAAAAAGCCCAGGAAACAGCCCACCATAACATTACCTTTCCATTCCTACCAGTGTTTAATAGCAGAGTGCTCTGCTGAGATTTCCCAGCACTAAGAATCCATTACTTTTAACTCAATATGCCACATTACTTTATGAGCACACTAACTAGCACTGTAAATAATTGAAAATAAGTGATACTTGTTAAAATAAATGAACAAAGTGTATTTTGTAATGCAGTACCTTTGATTTTTTTTTATTGTGTTTGATTGCTAATTTGCAGAATTCTCCACTCCCAAATACATCTCTTAAGTCATTAGTGGAACTTGTTCTGATCTGTTCATGAATAGAAATGACTACATGGTTTTTGATATCAGTAAAACAGGGATTCCTCAGCTATGGAATATGTCAGTTAAATAAGAGGAAAGGACAGGAGTTGCTGCTGTTATACAGTTTAGGAATTTACCCTGCTTGTTCCCCATCCTATTGAAGCTGGAGTGCTCTATAAGTGGAGGCAACAGGAGAAAAAGGAGGTTGGAAAAATTGAAAGTCAAAGATATTTCTTTTACATTAAGTATAAATTTAATAAAAAACCAAATTTTTCCTGGATTTATTTTTCATGGGGGTTGAATGAAAGAACAATTAAATTAGTTCCTTTTATTCTGAATAACAGAGTAACAGGCTGAGCTGTTCCTTCTCTGTGTCAGTGACTCCATCACTGTCGTTTCAAGAGACACCAGGGTGAATGCCACCAGCCTGGTCCCACAATCCACACTGGCCAAAAGAGAACAGACAACATCACATCAAGAAAATTATATCTGAAGCTGTTTTATGGCTCTACCAGTGACAACCCCAGAGCCTGAGAAACCTCTGGGCTTCCTGACCTAGCAGAGCTCTGCACAAGCAGGCACCAGGCTACAGCCCACAGCTCCTTGCTGGGACAAAGGTTCTGTGTGTATTGACTCAATGAGGGTGGCTTTTCTTTTTATTTTTTGTGGCTGCATTTATATCCAATGTTGATTGCTGCTCACTTTCTATATGCTTATGTCTTCCTTCTGTTTCAAAACCTACTCATTATTTTAGAGCCTTATCTGCTTGCTGATATCAAACAGGAATGCTTTGCCCTATACAATTATGGGAATCACATTCAAAAGGGACTTCAGCAGAGCAGGAGATCCATTTCTCTGCCCCAAGGCTGGGTGAACTGTCCTTCTGTCATCCCTGGCAGATGTTTGTCCCTTTTAAAACTACAAGAGGCAGGGATTCTACTGAGTTCCTGGTGCTCTGCTGTCTTCATCACTTGAAACTTTTTCCTAATATCTCTTCTGAGACTTTTGTGCAATTTATTCTCACTTCTACTTACCCCGTTAACTGAGCAGAGGACAGATTACCACCTTTCTGAGTGTCTTTTTAATGTTATTCAAAACTTAAGTTCCCCACTGAATTTTCTCTTCTCTTAGCTGAACGATCCCAGGCTGTTCAGTCTTTGCTTGCAGGTCGTGTTTCAGTCATTTGATCTTCCTGCTTTCCTTTGGTCTCTCTCCAACAGCTCTGCCTGTCCCTTGAAGTGTGCATTAAAACCTCACAACGATTGCCTAGGAAAGCCTCCAACACACCAGGTTTCACTGCTGCTTAAAAGAGACTGAACTCATACCTCATGGCCTAGGATTTCTGTTTTCTTAGGATTTTCATTTCCACATTTCCAGCAAGGAGGTACAATGAAAGAGTCTTTACAGCACCTGGTCTGGCCACTTTCAATTGCTTGCTGTTCAGTCAGAATAAAAGTTAGTTACACTCACTCAAGCCAAATTCCCAATGAGCTGGAGCAGAATTTTTTGAGGGCTCCAGGATTTGACCCTCTGTCCCAGATCATGTGCATGACCTCAAGATATACCAGAAAACAGTTTGTTAGCTAAACCATCTCTGCATTTTTTTAATAAAGGACTAGTTCAAACTGAAAGAAGTCTAGCAGTGTGTCAAATAATTTTTTTCCTATGCATGAATTTGTATCAACCATATGGAAAGGAAGAGGCGTAGGGCACCAAATTTCAATATAAAGCCTTTTCACTGTGATAACAAGGATTCAAAATTCCTTTTGCAGGCAGAATCTAAAAGGTTAAACATGCCAGTAGAGCTGCCACTGTCACCCTCCCCAATTTTCCCCCCAAAACAACTCGGTTTTTTCAACAAAGCCAATTATCTGAAAATGACAGGAAATGATTAGTCATATTAATTAAAAATAATTTTCTTTTCCACTCCTAAAAAGGTCAGAACGTCAGCTGTATGGAAAATTGAGCCTTCATGCACTTTCATTTGATTTCCCATTCAAAGTCTAATTAGTTACAATTTGTTGTTAAAAGAGATCATTTTTTTGATAAAGTCGACATTTTTTATCCTCTCCCTAGTCATTATGAGGTTTATATTATTATTGCACTATATGTGTATATGATTTCATCACACAGGCTTATCAAAACAGCCTTCTACAATGGGCACAGAGGGAAAAGGCAGGGTGGAACTGATGAAGAGTTTGCATGTTATTTCTAACCAACAAGAGCTTGAGCAACACAGGGCAGTTGCACCAAAGGCCTCATAGTCGGGGTTTTGTTTCACCATCTCTAACTAAAAATAAAAAAGGGGTTTGGAATTACCATTAGGGCTGTACCCGATGTTGGGGTTTCAAGGCTCCAGAATGCAGACCCAAGAGAAGAGACAGAGAGGATGAAGTAGCAGCAGAGAATGGTGTAAAAGGTTCATTTAATTTCTCTTATAGAAGAGACAGGGATTTTCCTGGGCTGATTGATCAGCTCTGCCATTTGTGCTTTCAGTCATAACCTCACTCATCCCACCCTGGGTGGGCTGACTGGTGGCTTTATCTCCTGCATGCAGTTCACACAACCTGGCTGTTCCCAAATTTTATGTGATGATGAGATTAATTCAGTGAAAAATATGTTCTTCTGTCTTCCATGAGGAGTATCCTTAAGATTTTTTTTTCCTTTTTATTCCCCCTTTCAAGGAAAATAAGTCACATGATTATTGACTAATACACAGAAAATAGTGCTGAAGGATGAGCACTCACAAGTTGTTTATGTACAAACTCTACAAAAAGAGACAATGCTGGCAGAAGTGAACAATTACAACATCATCCATAACATATTGGCACACTCCCTAGACTCACAGAGACTTCCTGACAGGCTCTGAGTGATAAATACCATTTTGAGAAAGTCCTCAATAGGAGAATTGATTAATTTAAAGATTTCCAGTCTCAGTTCAGCTTATACTGGAACCAGTGCTCTGACCCTTTCTGGTAACCCTGGGTTATTCCCAAAGAAAATTGCTTTTTCTTTTAATGAGAATTTGTGCTTCCACGTCTCCTCCCACCTCCTGTGGGTGCGGCGAACCTGGGGAACAAATAGAAGTGTTATTACTGAAAATAACAGCTTAGAACAGTTTCAGACTAACTCCCAGTGACTTAATAGAGCCCGTCAACATGGAAAGACCATTGAGCAGCACAAGTCAAATGAGAAACCACTTAGCAGCCCAGCAGTGTGGGAGATTAAAATGCTTTTTTGCAGAATATAAAGGTCAGTGAGGCAGTAAACTCCTTAAAGGGGAAGACAAAACATTTCATGCATGAAGGACCGGGATATGTGTCAGCCACATGTGTCAATAATCCCTTCCAAAGGAAAATATATTAATAATTTTAGTTTGGGGACTTGATGGCTCATGGAGGCAGCAGGAGGGCTGTGGTCAGTCACAGTCTCCTCAGATGGGATGGGAACCTTCAGAGACAGACTTATGCCTGGTTTTCTATACCCTGTCATAAACCCACTTCTGACACCTGAGAGAGCAGCACCTGCCATGAGACACCAACCCACCCATCCCCATCCCCATCCCCATCCCCACTCCTCCCTGCCATGCAGGCTCAGCCTCCTAATGGGATTGCTCATCAGGTGGGAACAAAACCGTGTGTGCATGCTAACATCCATCCTAAAGAGTTTTAAATTGCACTTGTCATCCAGATATTTGAGTGAATCTGTGCAGCTCGTTAGCAGCAGTGGCCTTGTCATCCTGTTATGAGCCCACTTAGCTAACTGAAGTGCTGTCCAAAGACTTCCTTCTCCCCATCATCAGGATTACCTTTCTATTCTATGCAAATGGGGACAAAAAAATAATGGCAAAAGCCACAAATGAAGCATGAAGGGGTTCATTTTGATGTCATGCCAGGCAGTGGTGGCACGTGAATGAATTCACCAGAGTGGAAGAGTGAGCTGAGAGCACCTGATGTACTCATAAGTAGAAACACAAAGGCAAAGAGAGGTGGACAGTATTTTGTAGAGGTGAACTTTCCTCTCCTTTGGACCTCTGTGAATTCAAAACCATAATGCTAGTGGGCATAAAAAGCTGCAAAAGAATCTATCCTCTTGCCTCTCTTTTCCAGCTCCATTTCCTCTGCATATTATTGATAATAATAATAACAATAATAATAACAAGCTCTTAAAGCTTTTCCAGAAAAAGCTGATGTCTCTAAGCTTGCTGCCAGCAGGGGATATGGAACAGCTTGCTATGAGAAAATGCTGATTCTGAAAATCTGAGTGTTTCAAGGGACAGTATCAATTTCATCTGACTTTTATTTAACATTCTGCTTGGGTAAGGTTGAAGCACTTTGTTTCAGCCTCATTGTGTTGGCTCTCATATGAATTATGTAATTCACTGAAAAACATTGCAATGGGGCAATTTTAAAAAGCAGTTTAGGAAGGGAAAATTCATTTATTGAGAAATTTCAAAATACTGGGCTCCTTCTTCAGAAATCTTGGGGTTTTTTTTGCTTAATTTTCACTGTAAAGAACAGGAACTGGAAAGTTTGGGGACAATTGGCTGGCAACCAGAAGCTCCACTAAGACAGTGATTTTGAGAGTGAATTCAACCTATTTTAAAGGCCACAAAAATGAAGGTGAGGAAAGAAGACTGAAATTCCTGTAAAACACAGGAATCAGCTTTCCTGAGGAGATGCCTATGACTGTGTTTTTTTGCTATCTTTTTCACGAGTCCAGGAGCATCTTAGAACAGGCTCAAGGTTTCTCAGCAGCTTAGGCAGGACTGAGCAGTGCCATTCCGCACACAGGACACTGGGATATGAGAAGGAATTCAGAGGAGAAAGTGTAATCAAAAACAATGCCCAGAGTAGGGCTCTGGATCTCTCTCAGCGTGGGAGATGCAGTCATACAAACTTCCTGGAGTTGTGCAGTTGGGAAAACAAACCACTTTGTTCCCTGAAGGTACTGCCACCAGGACACAGCTATTAAATGCAGGCAGGCTTACATCTGTACCACTGGCCTGCTCTGCATCCCTTTAAGCATCACTTCATCTCTGCCTTCTCATCACCTTCTGGTTTTGTCCAATTTCGCTCTTCCTGAGGGCAAGAACTCCAGGTGGCTCTTTAGTGTCTAACACAACCTTGGTTAACGCTTTTAGGCAGAAATATGTTACAGATAATAAACCTGAGTGCTTGGATAATGAAAATAGCCTGGGGTTTTCATTCAATACTACACTCAACATGAGCATATATGAGATCAGATCTTGCATTATCTTAATCTTTGCAATGGGTTTTGTGGCACCAGGAACTCAATGAAAGCCATGAAAGCAAGCCATGAAGCACTGCTGCCTGCATCCACTCGATTTTGACTTGGATGTTAAATCACATGGAAACTCCACACTCACTAGAAATACATTAGGGAGACAAAACAGAATAAAAACATTTCAAGGAAATGGTAAATGGGAAAAAGGCTTCTGAATTTTTTAATAACACGTGCTCCGACTGAAGGGTTTGCTGTGGATCTTGTTTATAGTCCTGCAGCAAATAAAGTATTCTGAAATAAAAGCTGTTTCGTCCTTTCAAGCTAGCAGCCCTTTGTTCACAGCACATTACTGGAACAATTTTTAAATAATGACTTAATTATTTTTTTATTCCTTGAAAGATGCTTTTTTTCCAGTGAATCTGGTTCTTTGTTTTCCTGGTCTGCACTCTGATTCATTAGTGCTACTTGCATCCAACTTGTAGAGGTTTATTTGTTCAGCTAGAAATGGAACATTAACATTTTAAGAGAATGATGCAAAGCTTTTAGAGATAATATTCTCTCTGTCCTGTTCTGACGATTCTCTCTTAGAAAGTGTAGAAAGCCACATTCTCTCACTCCAAAATGATGAGTTTATTATTAACAGTCATCACCTGGGACACGATTTTCTATTTTTCCCCCCTCCAACTTTTTCTTATATAAATACTTACATTTTTCTGCGTGCACTTACTGATAAGTTAAGACTGGCAGTTTTGTTCAGGATCAAGGAAAAGGCAGGTAGGACAAGAACTTTTATTACCCCACTCCTGGAGCCTTTCTAAAGGCAATTCAGGGTCCCCCTGCCTCTCCTGCCTGTGCCCTTGTCCGTGGCCTGGGGCAGTCACCTCTGGCCAGGTCTGATCTCCCACACCTGAGTGTCAGCAGTCACTGCAACTCTGGAACGCCCGGATAGGGGTCAAGCATCAAATCACTCTAAGATATTGCCCCACTGAGGGAAGAATAAGCCTTGAATTATGTGAAAAATGCTGCACTGAAAGGGTGTTAAGGCTGTAAAATCAGGTACTTGTAAATTAAGCCATGCCATAGTCACAATGTCCTACACATCTGCAAATATAAGCACTGTGACATTCCACCTGCTTCTCTTTCTCTGTTTGTAGCTTGGCTAGAAAAAGGTTGGTGAAATACAAGGAAAAACTTCTATATCTGATAAGGACCATCTTCCCACCAGCATAGTACATTCCTGTATCTGTTTGCAGAGTATGTGGATGTAGAATTTTTCCACAAGGTTCCTGCTGGAATTTCTAAAAATCAGTAAAACAAATAATTTCTACCTCTTCAGGTACTAATACATGACTGGATGATGTACACAGTAAAATTTCATAAATAAATAAATAAATAACGTGATCCAAAATTAAAAAGGCAAATTTATCTGGCATAAAATGAGACACCTCAACAGTTTGTCATAAAGCAATAGTTTAGGAGGATATTGTAGTACCTACTTGTGCCTTTTTAGCCTCAACATTTATCAGAATCAAGTCTTTCTATATCCTCTCACAGGAACATGTTTCTATTTTGCTCATCCCAGACAGCCCTCAAACCTGGGAAATCTGCTGGCAGTGGCAAAAACTCATCTCCTGCCCACACCTGTGCTGTAGTTGTGCTACCCTAAGGCAAGTTGTGTGGTCCAAAGGTGTTCACTTCCATCTCCCCTCTCCCAGGCACTGTCTTTCCCTCCGCCAGCTTCCCAGCGCTGAACACATGGTTACATCTGCCAGGGTTAATTTTTGCAGCATCTTGAACTATCTGATGCCAGGAATTGCAAGAGAGGAGGCAGGGGGCTGTGGCTGAATGGTCAGAGCTGATAAAACGTGGGGCAGTTCAGGTGTGAGACTTGAACCTGTGAGTGGGGTTGAGACAAATCAGCTCCACTCCCTGAGCTGCCAGCATGAGCCTGCACATTCTTGGGCAAACCACACTTTTTTTTCCTGGAAAATCTCTCCCTTAACCCTTGGGTCACAGGGTATTTTCCATCTGGATTTGGATCTGTGTTTCCTAATATAATGGGCATAAAATGTGGCTGTGTTTCCTAATATAATGGGCA
This sequence comes from Thryothorus ludovicianus, assembly GCA_013397245.1. Taxonomy (NCBI): domain Eukaryota; kingdom Metazoa; phylum Chordata; class Aves; order Passeriformes; family Certhiidae; genus Thryothorus; species Thryothorus ludovicianus. The sequence goes on from VZTB01012421.1 coordinate 402,979, forward strand.
TGGACATATATTGGTTATTCTGTGACTGCACCTCAGGTCCTGCAGTCAGAGCTGACCATATTTTTAAACAAAACAATATGAGGATCGTGAGCTAGATTTGAGAATGATCTGGAGTAGGAGGAGGAGCAGGGCATCATTTGTGTGAGCAAATGTACTATTTAAATATATGCTCATACAGAGTGGTTCAACATCAAACTAAATTGACTGCACCAGCTACCTGGCAACAAAGGGACACTGAAGCTTCACTGAGACCAGATTTGTCAGACTGGACAGATTCAGGCAGAGCAACAGGAATAAAAATGTGATTCTCATGAATTTCCTGGGTTTTATCAGCTCATGTCATGCACAGTCCTGGTATCAAGTGAATCTACATTTGTATTTATTATCATCTATTTGGGTGACGGAGACTAAAAATTAATAATAACAGCAACAGGAATAGAACAGCTTTCTGAGCTGGAAAATATCTGACACTGATTAAACTGCAAATCTAAATAATTGATATTAATTACATGAAGTTTTTTAGCAATAATCTGCACAAAAGGACTCTGAAATTAGAGGATTAGAAACTAGAGATAATAGTCAGCAGCTGGTTCAGAGGCATTATGCAAGCACACAGTTGACATGAACCCAAGGAATGTGATTCACAGAGCTCTTCATCTTCCTTTGCTCATCTTAAACTGGCATTTGCAGAAGTAAGATGCCCAAACTAGCAGAGAAGGGATTACTTGGTCACTAGCATGTTAAAAAGAAAATAATTTTAACCTTCTGCCTTTGAATAAGCAAGCATTCATGGAAGATTTTTAGTAACAAGATCTTAGTTAAACATTTTGGACCCTCTTTTAAACAATTTGTAATCTCAGGACAGTGCCTGCACAATGACACACCATTCCATGGAGATTTGGGCAGTCAGTGAATTTACATGTCATGGACATAGCTTGGGCCTCAAAATCAGCAACAATTTTTTAAAAAATGTATATATCCTCCCTGTAAAGACAGTGAATCATGCTAAAGCTGTGGCAGTGAGAACCGGGTGGATAGATGTCAGGCACCAGCTGAGCATCTGGCCCCTTATTGTATTTTAAATGATACACATTTATAACTGTAAAGCAGACAGACAAGCGATACTGTCTAACATCACCATCACTAATAGCTCTAATAGCTCATGTATCCACAGCCTGCCTCATCCTGTCCTAGCTCAAAGCAATTTTAGAGACAATGGGCCCAGCTCTTCCCAGATAGATATAAATGAGATGTATGGAAAAGGCACAATTCCCCCTGCAACAGTCCAACAGTGCCTACCCCCCTTCCAGGCTGAACCACCATCTAGCTGTACCCTAGAGAGGAAAATGTCATGTAGAAAACCACTGGAAATTTTTCCATTTCTTTTTAACTCATTACTTGCGCCTTAGAAGATATTTCAACACTATCTTTTTAATTATTATTTTGGTGGTGCAGTCTTTTTAAGGAAAAGAAACCTAAAATGTGGAAATATGCAGTCCAAGCCTATGCAAATCTAACATCTGCTAAATCTTCCTGATGAGGGTGCAGTTCTCCTTGAAGTCAGCATGACAACAGCCTTTATCAGAACCACAGAATGGTTTGGGTTGAAAGGGAACTTTAGAGGTTGTTTAGTCCAACCCACAGTGAACAGGGACATCTTCAACTAGAAGGGCCCATCCCACCTGGCTTTGAATGTTTCCAGGGATGGGGCATCCACCCTGGGCATCCTGTGCCAGTGTTTCACCACCCTCATTGTAAACAATTTTTTCCTTATATATAATATAAATCTTTTCTCTTTTAATGTAAAACCATGATGCCTTGTCCTATCACAACAAGCCCTGCTAACAAGTCTGTCCCTCTTCCTGTAGGGAAGGTCCCAGAGTGTAAGGAAGTATGAATGTATCTTTACCAAGTACCTGGGAAAGCAGCCTTGAATGCTTTTGACTTTGAAAATCATTTTGCAGCTTATAAAGGGAGGTGTGCAGGCCTTAAATTTGCCAGCTGCTATAAAACTCGTGTTTTTCCAGCATCCAGCTCAGTACCTTTTGGGCTCCAGAAAGGGATAGACCAGTGCATCCTTTTCTCCTTGGACTGTGAGTGATAGGATGCTGGAATTGGCCTCCTCCCAGTGAAATAAAGGCCTAGAAATTCTCCTCTGGAAAGGAAAGGGAGGAAAAAGAAAAGGGGCTGAAATAATAAGCACTGGGAACCCATGATAGGACATGTTTTGGCTCTTTCCAAACCTAATGGAGTTTTTATATGTAGACGTAAAAGACTGCATTTTCTGACTCTCCTCAAATAATTACCTGATAAACCCCCACTTTTGGAGTTGGTCCGAGCCATCCATTACACCATTGCCATGAACTTTATTTCATACCACACCAGGGAGGAGACAGAGCAGTTGGAGTGCTCAGACACTGCATGTAATAACTGGCCATAAAAATCAATGTAAAATTTAATGCAAAAGGTCTGTGGGCACCCAACCATTGGAGTCCAGTGATAAGGCAGATGGAGAGCACCACTGTGCTTTCCAGCAAGTGCTATATTTTCTTTAATGTTCCTGAATTATAAATGCTGTTGCTGTTTTGTCCATCTACATACTGTTAAAATGTGCTGCAACCATGACATTTATGTCTCCAGGTGGTTTTTGGTTGCAGTTTCCTGGACTCAGGATGTGTTTTGTATTCTGGATGGGTCCCATCGCAGGACCTGGGAGGGAGAGCAGGAATATCTTCCCACTGTTTTCTCTGGAGCAGCCTGATTGATATGCAGCCAGTAGTCCTGCTGTGCCCTACTCTTCATGGGAGGGACTGGGAACAGAGTTGCTTCTCTCCATGTGTGCCTGACCCAGCCAGTCCTGAAGAACAAAGGTTGCATTTACATGCAAGCTCAGTGTCATGGGTGTCACTCAGCTGGTCTTCAATGAACGTTTGGTGCTCAGATGAATAATTTCATTTTAAATAACATCTCTCGTCAACCAGAGGATCTTCCCCAACTCGCTGGCTCCGTCACAGCATTCAGAGGAGAAAGGAGCAGGGGATCTGCCTGAAATATTAGAAAAGGGAAAATAATAGAAAATAGTAGAGGGTCATTGACCTTTGCTTTCAGTCAGACATGAACAGGCAGGGTTGAAGTCCCAACAAAGGGACATGTTTCTTCAGTTCCTATCTGTCCTTGTCACTCAGCATACAACGTTTCACGTGCATTCCCACAGGGATGAAGAAAGGAAGAAGGATATTGTTTGGCTGTTATCAATTTTAGCATGCACAGGTACTCAGATATTAAGAACTGAGACCAGAGAAATCATTGTTGCTCTGATGTACCTATAGAGGCAAAGAAACAGGAGCTCTGCTTCGGTTGTAATGTTAAGAATTACATTGTTCCTAACGATTTTAGCAATGGACTTATTTCTAACATCAGTAACCTGTAGAATGAGCCACTCTATTAGATTCCTTTTGGATATACAGCTGCAGTGGCTGTGCATGAAGTATATGAAGTCTGGGGCATTTTCTCTTTATTCTGGGAGCTGCTATTGATTTTACCCTAATAGATACTTGGGTCCAACATGTGATGAAAAGTCATTTAGAAGAGAAAGAGAAAAGAATTCTTAACTCCTCACACTTGTGATTCAAAACATCTCTGTTTAGGTATCACTGCAAAATTCCAAGGGAAAAAAATAATGGCCAGAAGAATGCATTGCAGGCAGGCTGGAAGAAGTTGAAATAGGATTTTGTGAAGCCATTTTACAGTGCAGCTAAAGTGTTCTGAAGTATTTATTAAAGCAAACAATTATGCTATTCTGTACTGTTTAAGGTTATTATAGAACTTGTATTAGACGAGTAATTGCCTCTGGATGAGCATATGGCTTCATCTGCTGGTAAAAAAAAATGAGTATTTCCACAGGCTAATGATTTCTGTGTAAGAACTGGACAGCAGTGATTCAGAGAATGCAATAGCTGATTCTTCAAGCACAATCTGAAAATGATTAGAAATAAGTCTGTCTTAAATGAAAATGTTGAGATGCATTGCTCTTGGATGCAGCACATGAAGTTATATCACATGTGCTAATGCACAGGTGTATGAAAGTCACTTGTGCACATGGACATTGATGGAGAGCACCTTTCCTGCAGGTGCACACACCTACCCAGGCTTTGCCCACAGTACCAAGCAAAATGATAAATTCTGCACCACCTGCCCACCTTAGTACATCCTGCTGTTGCTGCTTGGGGGAAAAAAAAAGGAGAAAGTTTCAGTAAATTCTACCTTGTTTTAATATTATTTTGCACTCTGAGATGGGCTGAGGCCTCTTTGAAGATTCCCCTGAAATCACCAGATTACTTCAGACTAACTCATTTGACTTATGTGGAGCTCAGAAGAGATATTTGATATTCTCATAAAGGCTTATTCCATCAATTGGAAATCTTTGGAGTGCCAGGATTGTTTATATTGAATCGAATCACCACAGTTCTGTTTCAAACAGAATGTGGTTTCCCTCTGTTGCTTCATGATTTATTAGCAGTAAAGAATTGGTTAAGCTGGGAAACCAGTTGAGGAAGGGATGGATAAAGGCCAGCATCTGGTGCAAGTGGTATTGGAACTCCCTTTTGAGGGTTTTTAAGCAGGGTTTAACAGCTGGAGACACTGAGCCTGGAGCTATGTGACAGAATAAGCAAATGACATTCCCATTTCACAGAAGGGTAAGGGAGCTGACTGGGTTGCTGGTTATCACACTTACAAGGTAGTAGTAAGGTTAGAGAAGTGTGTAGAGAACAACCTACAGCCTCATCCAAGAGCTCCCTGGATGGAGCATCAGAGAGAGAGGAAGGGAGCAGCAAGGACGAGGAGCAGAGGAGTGACAAAGAAAGCAGAGTGCTGTCTAAGTTCCTAAATTGTGCTTGGCTCTGGCACACATTGCCAGTGCCACGGCTATCTGGAGAGCACCATGTGACAGGGACATCGGGGTCACTGCCTCGGAAGAGGCTGGAGTGATGAAAACTTGCTGGAGGGCTGCAGATAGAGGGAAGCACTGGGAAGGAAGCCAACACCTCCGGCACTGGGAAGCTGGAGGCTGTCCAAGTGACGTGGATAGTGAGAGCCAGCGGGTGTCCTGTTCATGGGGCTATTTGTCACACTAAACTAGATTATCAGGAAATAAAAAGTCCAGCCTACATGTTTATAAATCCTTCCACATCCCAGCCACAGGGCTCTGGATGTGATGTGCAGGTAGCTGGCTAGGAGGTTTCTGAGTCATGACAAATGGGGCTCTATTCCCCAGCTGGGAAAGGGAAAGCAGTGTGGGGGTCGAACTCTCCTTGCAGCTGAGCTCTTCCTTATGCATCCCTCCCCTTTCCTCCCTCTACTTGGCTGCAGCGTTTCATTTACAGGAACCTGCAGGAGCCAAGGCTGTTCATCTCTGCCACTGAGCCTTCCTCCCACTGCAGGCACTGCCACACACGTAGGCAAAGGACCATTGTTACCATCAGCCACTGGTGGTAGCATGAAGAACAGTTAAACAGGCTGCACTGAATACAATCTTCTCAAGTGATGCTGAACTTGCAGTTTCCAATGTTAAATCAGTGTAGAAACACCCAATCCCTTTTTAATTTACATAGTGAAAGTTTGAAGCTGGAATGGAAAGCTCCAGGTAATTCTGGGATTCTTGTGCTCTGGAGTTACTTCTGTGGGACCAAGACCCTCAGCTGAGGGTGTTCCTCTGCAGACATCTCTGGGGAGCACTCTAAGGACCCACAGCAAAAACCACCCTGCAAGACAAACCTATCTTTGTGTCTATGGTTCTGTTCCTTAGATAAAGCTAGGACTGGGAGAAAAAAACCCACAGGGATGGCTAGGAAATAACAGAAAAATGATCATAAGTCAGGGAAAAACTCTTTTTGCTGATGGGTGAGGGCTTTGCTCTTGTTCGTGCCTCTTGTATCAGCTGAAAAAAAATTAAAACTTAAATTTTGTGTAAAAACCATCTTAGTTCTGCCAGACCTCACCAAGCAGGAAGTGATGGGCTGGTGTGAACTTAGGAACTGTGCATCTTGAGTAATGAATTTAATTCATTACTCTACAAAACAGTCTCCAGAGTCACATGGGGATAGAAAAGTCAGTGATGAATCAGGCCCAGCATTTGCTGCAAATTTAGACTGCTGTCTAGTTGGCAAATAGCTCTGAAACCAGTCCCCATGCTGCTTAAATACCTTCATTACTCTTAAGTACTGTATTTATTCAACAATTTGGACCAATCATTTTCAGGTTCATTAGTCCAAATTGTTCATTTTTCTCATGGTTCAATTGGTTTCTCAAACCTCATGGTTTTAGTTTTCCTCCAAAACTGAGAGTAGTAGGTAGAAAAGTGCTAATAACAAGAAATACACTTTCAGGAAAGTTGTTTGTTTTTTTGGATTTTTGGCTGAATAATGACCTGAACAAAAGCTCATTAAACTCTAGGGGTTTTGGGACATTTTCTGGATGCACCAGAGCTATCAAATTATTCGGGGAAAGCAAAACTAGAAATCTAAGATCAACTGAAGGTAATCCATTCTCTCAAGGCCACTTTAGATTATATTTGGCAGTCCTGAAATTTAACTTTAAGCTGCACTTTTTAAACACGTAACTCCTGAGGCCACAGTCCTGTCCTCCAGGGCTAGTGGCCCTCTCCACTGGTTTTCTGTGTTTCATCCAGTTAGGTTCACTTCCAAACCCTGACTTGGGGCACCACAGATAATTTGATCAAGGCAAGGGAGAACCAAGATGGCAGAGTACCAGCTCAGAGTGGCAAAATGGGTAGAAAATTATCAGAAGGAAGAAAAGATTGAAATGGAGCTGCCAATGATGCAGTTTCCATGACAACTGCCCTTCCACCTACAGTTTTAACCCACTTTTCCAGGCAGCCATTCCAGGAAGTGCAGGAAACCACACAACAGCTGCACATATCCTATTTCTAACACATCTCTTGATTAAAATAATTATTCCACACATAGGGATGGCTCTGAATGGCAGTGGCTGAAGGTTTTGGATAGCCTGGGGGAGGTGATTTCTCCCAGTGCTAGATGCTTTCTGAAATAGCAGGTATGTTTGCTGCTGTATTTGCTGGAGGTAGAGTGAAGAAAGCATGCCCCAAAGCCATTGCAATGGGATATGTCCTTTGTCCCTACAGAACTCTGTGTCCTGTGTGTGTCACCCTGATGGATGAATTCAAAACTGCTCTTGTCTGTGCCACAGCCTCTAAGCTGCACGTGCTGAGACTTTATTTTAGCAGAATTAGCAAGGGCCAGGTTTAAAGCCAGAGCACACGGCTTGCCTGTCACACTCCACGTCCAACATCTGTGGAGATCGATGAGAGCCCCAGAGCCACCCTCACCTTCAAATCGTCCTCGCATGAGTGCGAACTGATGAAGCATTTTGTAGGTGAATCATTCCTGTAATCCTGGTGGGACCACATGGTGATTGCAGCACTGTGTGGATTCTGTGTGGGGATTATGTGGACTGACATCAGAAGACAGTGAAGCCGCCTTTGTAGTCCTGAGGATGTTATCCCGTTGTCATCTCTGTTATTGTTAACTCTGCTCTCGTTTCTAAAGTGCCTTGCAAGGATACAGGTTCCCTTCTGCTAGATAACATGACAGGATGGGACAGAGATTATACCTAAGAGCTTGTAATTTACACCAACAGATTAAAAAGGAGTGGAGGGAAAGTAAAGTTTTTGACAGGTAGAGAAGTAAGGAATAGGGAAATAAAATGGTTTTCTTAATGTCATACACTAAGTTTGTGGCCAGAGCGAGTCCAGATCCCCGAGTCCCACTCAGGTCTTTTATCAGAATGATGGCTCTTTCTTTCCTGCACTCCCAGGCTGTCACTCTCATTTGTCCTATAGAAATATTGAGATAACTCTGGCAGATGCATTACCTAAAGGGGAACCTGTCTGAAATTACCCTCTTTTCCCTCCAAGGAGTGCCAAGGGAAGTCTACATTTCTACACAGTAACTATGTAACCACTTAATTCCAAAGGAAGCAGATAACAGGAAGATAATAGTGTGGGAATGGGCAAGTAAATAAAATAATATTTCTCTCCAATAAACCTCAATTCTCTGGGAATTATTTTTTAAAGACTTACAAAGAAGTCTGCCAGAACAGGTAATGACTATACTTAAGGGAGAGTCAATTGTCTTAAAAAACTTCATGTACTATAGTTATAGTGCTAGAAACAGAGATTTAGCCAATATGAGGGGGTCTCTGGGTGCCAACATCTTTGCCAAAGACTTCAGGACAAACTCTGGCACTTCTTAGCATTTAATATCTAACAGGAAGGTCTAGATTATGAGTTTTTGAATTTTCTGTCTTAATGCAAACTCATATTAGTTCCAATGTCTTGGAGAGTCCAGGGGGACTGAGAAACCTGACTCTAAAATCCAGTTGAATGATTTTGAAATAAAACATCTCTCTTTCTCAGAAATCACTTGTATTGGTACTCCGTGTGCAGTGATAGTGGATATTAGGATAACACCACGTTTCCAGCTAGGTTGGTCCAAGCTCATGCATCTTCCTGGCTTCACAGGGATGAGCAGGGCTGTGTGAGGAGTGTCAGGTTTGACTGAAATGAGTAATGAACAAGAGGAGGGAATGCCAGAGATGGGACAGTGGCTGTTGCCAGGTCACAAATAAGGGAAATTCTGGGTGCATTTTTTGTTCAGTTGTGTCTGAGACAAGGTTGTGGAAGACAAGTTCTGGGTGAATGTCACTCCATCAAGTGTTATTTGCCAAGTAAAATACGGAGAGAAGGAAAACTTATCTTGCACTTTCCAGTGTCCCCATTTCATAAATATGATACATTAATATTCATTATGCCACATACATTATCATTTTGGAAGGAGATTACTGGGGATTCACTACTTTCTCTCCATCATATTTTCCAATTAGGATCCCCTCTTTTGCAAATAATAATCTTTTTGTTGCCAGAGGCTTTGCAGCAAAGTTCCAGTCACGGCATTGGCATTCTGTTCAGCCTTGATTTCAGAAAGAAGTGCAAATTGAAGAACAATTATATTTTTAATGACAGGTTAATCTTGCTGTACTAAATATGATTAGAGAATCACCTGGCTAGTGTCACACAATACAGGAATTGGTAGGAATTATTTCCACAAAACTCTAGGGAAATGGGTAAGGAAGACTTCTCACAAATTCACCACTGAGTCAACAGGGGCTGATCAGACAAACTGGCAGAGACTTTGGAATTCCTGGAGGAGAGACAGGGTAAGAGAAGAGTGGAACAGCAAAGAAAAAGGGGTAGCCTGAGTCCTTGTTAGCCCCAAAATGAAAAAAAATCTTTTGGCTCTGTGGTTGTCTCACATGTACAGAAGCAAACAAGGCTGTTCTCTTTTAGCACTAGCAAGAAAGGTGGTTGGGGATTGTCCCCCCTACTGTTCCAGGCAGGGCAAGACCAGGACTTCACTTTTTGACCTCAGTAGCCTCAGTACTTCCTCAGAACTTGAAGGCCTTCCTTTAGGCTCCTTTGTGGAGTGGAGACAAACCCAAACACTGTCCTTCTTCAAAAAAAGAAGAAATGGTGAGGAAAAATGCAAAAAAGGCTCTCAGATGCTTAAGTGTCAGGAGGCTGAACACTAAATAATGCTTGGGATAAGCCCTGAGATCCCACACACAGACACTCCGTGGCTGTATCTGTGCATCCAGCAGCACATTTTCTGGAGAGTGCATTACAAGCAAAAGAGAAAAAGGAGAGGTTGGAACTCTACTCAAAATGTACAGGAACATCAGCAAATCCTTTCTCCATCCCTGATCCTCCACTGCCTCTCCTCTCTGTCCACCACCACGACTTTTTGCCTCATTCATGTGTGGCAGGAGGTGTCTCCAGGTGAAGAAGCCAAGCTGGCAGGTGATGCCTATGGTCCTTCATGCCCACCAGACCACATTCAAAGTGCTCCAACCTCCTTAACTGCAATTGACCCAACTATGGATTTCACCTTCCATTAGTACAAATTTGTAAGGGAAAAAAAAATAAAGAAAAAAAAGCCACAACAAAAGATGTGAAATACAAATTTAGCCAGCTCTGCGAGAGACTAAGTATTCCCTACACACACATACACATGCTAGTAAAACAGCCCTTTAAAGTTGTTGGTGTTGTCAGTTACAACAGCAGCATTTAACATTTAATGGTTGTTTTTGGTCAGAGCTGTTACGTTTCATTGTTTGCTAGATTTGTTCCTTAAATTTGCTTGGCTCTGTGCCATGCGATTCCTCCAGTTTTGTTTTATATGGTGCTTGAGGTTGAAGGATTTTTATAATTTTTCCTCTCTTTGAAGACACATTAGGAAAGGATTTTCATTTTTCTGTCCCAGTGCATTGTCCTGTCGTGTCTGATATTTATCTAGAGGGCACAGATGTCCCCTTACAAGCCCTGTTGGGATTCCAACTTGTTCTCAGTCTCCTCCTAGTTGAGACTCACCAATTGAAACAAGCATAAGACAGTTGTTGGGTTAATTATATTGGGAAGAAGTTTTCAGAAAAAATAATACCTGATCTGCTGATGCAGTAGCTCTTATAGAAGTCTAAAAGTAAAGAGACAGAAATAAGATGATGTCTGTACTTATTTTCCATTATAATAGGCTGGATTAGCTGTTCAATTAAAACAAATACAAAGCAAGGAAATCCTGCTGTGCATCTTGACCTTTTTTATAAACTTGAGCTCATTCCTGTGAATTGACCCATTATTTGCCAGGTCTGTTTTAATCAAAATTTCAGGGAGTGAGAGGTTTTCACAAGTGTTTGCCAGACTCCTCACAATTTAACAATTGTGACCGGTCATCAAAGCCTCATGATCCTGTGGTTTCCATGGTTCTTATTCTTGATTCCTGGGGGATCACAATCTTTATGGCAAGGTTTCAAAGGCAGGGCAATGTGATTTAGCTGTTGGGGTTCATTTCCAGCTGGGAAAGTGAAAAACATGTTCCCATCCCAGCAGACTGCAGTAGGCACTCAGTAAAATGACCCTGGCCACAAACTTCACCTCCTTATATATTAAATGTCTTTTCTCTATCTAGCCAGATACTTTTTCAGCTAAACAGTATTGACCTATAGGGTTTTGAGTTCAATTTGCACTCCTATTACATGTTTCCTGGCAAGTTTATGGTACTTCTAATTAATTATTTTTAATTGCCTGTGTTTTTCTCCCCCCTTTTTTTGTATCTTTTTTTCTTGTTTCTCTCCCAGCCTTAGTAACAAGATGTTGTCTCTCTTGAGGCTGTGGGGGTAAAAGTCTATTAATAAATAATTAAGTGATGAGACTCCAGCAGTGTGGAGTCATGCCTTGCCACCACATGGCTGCAGTCTCCATGGCGACTCACCGGTGTGGACTAAAGAGATCTCTTTGAGAGAAGGCAAGAAGAGGTTATACAGGGCAAAAATATGAGGAGTTAAATTATATTTTAAAATATTAAAGGCACCGTTGCACTGGCTAGTTCCCTAAATAACCTGGAAAGATGGAAATCTATTACCCCTGTTCTACCAGCACCCCCTCTTTCTGTCTACCACTGTCCCATGGGATTTCTCTGGCCCAGAGCCTCCAGCACTGAGGCTTTCCACTCTGTATGTGGTTCTATCTGCCCTGCAGCTTTTTTCCTGTCCCCATTGCCCCTCTGACCTGGCGGATCCACAGCAATCCTGCTGTGGAACTGTGCAGTCTCCATGATGAGGGTGACTGATCTCTGAGAATGGTGAGCACTGAATAGTTTCTAATGTGTCAAACCTTAAGGTCTGAATTCCAGAGGTTCCCACTTCTGTGCTCCTCTGTGTACTCCTTTGCTATCACAGCAGCATGTCACCTTTCCCTGGAGCTGCCCTGCAACCTGCCTTTCTGCAAGATTCACACCTGCTCCTCATTACAGCAAGATTTGGAGAAGCTTTTGCTGTGCTTTTCTCCTTTTCTGGCAAGACTTGGAGGCAGTTTCATGCGCTGGCACATAAAGTAGCCTTTCTATTTTTTCCCATCACATAATCCACCTCTAAGTATAGCAAAGACATTTCTTGCCCATTCAAAGCAGTAGTTTTCAAAGGAAAAGTGGTTAGCTCAGCAGTTCCAGCATCTGTAAAAGTGTGTCCTTGTGCAGCAGTGGGATGTGAAACCCCCTTAGTCTGTTATCAGCTTTCCATCTGTATTAGCAGCTACCCTCTCCACAAGCATCCTGATCCACGCATTTCAGCCAAGGTAATTTTCCCAAACCCCCACCTCTCCAACAACATTTCATGGGAACACAAGAAATGTTAAGCTTCCTGTAATGCCAAGGATGTAAATCACGCTAATTATCTCCCAGGCTTCAGAAACATCCTGGGCTTTCATTTCCTCCTCAAACTTCTGGAGCATTTACATTAACTTTTGGCAGGTAAATTGCAGGGGGCCCAAGCCATCCATCATATAAAACTGCATTGAAAACACATCAAATTCAGAGCCCTGACAGGCAGATAGGTCTCTGCTCTGAAGGAATGAAAGTTTTGATGTCACAGATCCCTTTCCCTCACAGGAGGACATGATATCTAAGCCCAGGATCTTCCTTCTTTCCACACATTGACAGCAACCACAATTTTCTGACTGCTCAGTGTCCACAGCCCCACATGGACACAAGCCTGGTGACAATCCTGTCAGCTTGGTGTTACTTTTGGTTTTCTTTAAGCTTCCAGGACAGGATCTGCTTGAGAGAAGATGGTTCTGGCCTTGTAGAACTGAAATCTGCTGCAAATTGGGTCTTGATGAAGCGAACAGCACCCAGTTCACCTTGGGAGCAGGTCTGTTCCACTTGGCTACCACTAAATTTCTGAGAAAGTCTGCAAAATAGAAAAATCTTTTCCATTCCCCTTCAATGGCCTGTTTTCTCTCTTTTTTTTTTTTTTTTTTTTTTTTTTGGTGGGGGGAAGTGGGGGATCCTGAAATGAAAGTGAAAGATGGTTTGAGTGAGGTTATCAGAGGGATGAAACAATACTTGAAGCAGCTTCAGACCCATTTCCCTGCTGTTCTCCTGTAGACACTGCATAGGTTTTAGGAAAGGCTTTCCCTGCCCTTTTCACCTTCATGTTCCTCTCCTCCCAACAGATTGAGGCCAGAGCAGAAGAGCAAAGTGGATTAATTCGGTTTATTTTCTTCAGAAATCTGGCATCCTATCTTTGCTTTCACACCTCTTGATATTCACCATGACCAGTGGGAAAAAAAGGAAGTAATATGAAATTCAGAGCTTGGTAGGTAAAATAAAGAATAACAAGAATAACTATGACAATTATGCTGATTCTGAGGATAAATGTTTTTCTCTTCTTTTTGTTCTTTTTTTTTTTTTGGTAGGACTGCCTATGGATTCTAACACTGACTAGGGATTTAAAATGCTTCATCTCTTCATCTCTTTTTAAGTGATGTTGGCAACCTAATTTTGACTCAATATTTCCATGATGCTGAAAGAAAAAGAGGAAAAGAATAATTACAAAAAACAAAATAAGCAGAAATTGTTTCAGTGAGGTGTTTTGATCACCCCCATGAGCTGTTTTCTTGCTGTGTTGAGCGTGACTGAAAATCAGAAAGTGAATCTGCCTATTACCAAATGGGAAGCTGACCAAACTGGTTTCATCAGACTGCAGCAAAAATAGCGAACAAAGGAAAAATAAACGTAGGTGATTAGAATTATTTCCATTCTGACAAAGAAACTTCATGAATGATACAGGAAAAGACTCCTGAAAAAGGAATTAAAACCCCAAATTAAAGTTCTCTGAATGGGGGAAGTTGAACAGGTTCCCACCCATGGTGTCACTGACTTTGGGTCTGCTCCCAGGGCAGTCCCTGGACAGGGGCTCCATCTCTCCCCTGAACCATAACCTGGGCTCTGTGTATGCTCCTCCTTGCTTTTGGAGTAAATTTCAACCCTGAACAAGGAGTAGAACAAACAAATTACTGCCTGTGCATGTGTGTTTATTAGGGAAAAGAAAAAAAGAACAGCCACACTGATTACTTGGCAGCCTGATATTTCATAATATCACAAAGGGATTTGAGAGATGAACAGCTAAAGCAAACCCTCCGTGAAAACCAATATCTCCACCCGTGGGAAATGCAAAGATAGCAGGCAATTGTGACTAAAAATGCAATTACTACAAGAGAAAAAGATTCACTTTCCTTCATATGCATAAAAATCATGAAAAGATGTTTTCATCCTAAGTAAAGAAGGCCTGAAGCTGGGTTTTATTTTGCATTTAGAACCAATAATAATCTTTCACCTATTATACATCTTCCTGAAAAAAATTTCTTCTTCTTCATCCCACCTAGAAGGTTCTCCACTTCTAGTCAATTGTTTAAGCAGATGCAAAGAAATAAGATAAAGTAAATATTTGACTTTGAGGCTTTATAAATCCTGTTTTCTCTTTTTTTCTGTCTGCCATTCAAGATCAGATTTCTATTGCAACCTGAGTGTGTACAAGACAGTCATCCTCGTTTTTTAAAGAAATATTCTATGCTTTAAACACTAGCAAAATTTAAGAGAAGGGCAAGACCATCCAATGCAGAAAGAAGGAAGACCCATCTTGCCCATTGTGGGATGGTTGGAGCTAATAAAACCCTACATAAAGCTTAAAAATCTCCTTCTCTCTCACACTGCATTTGTGATTTCATCCCTTGACCTGGCTGCTGATTGCTCTTACTTTGAGTAGAGAAGTTCAGCCTCCTCTCAGAGGGTCAATTTTCCGATTTTCCCAATCAATGACCAAAATATTCACATGCAAGACCCCCACACTGGGGTAAGGAGAGCTTTAGGAGTCTGATGTGCAATGATTGCTACTCTGCAGGATTCCTCTGCTGCAGGGTGAGAGGCTGCCCCTCAAAAAGTAGCCACAGAAGAAAAATTTGCTTGTGATCCACAAGAAGCTGAAGAGCCACAGTATGGCTGTGGTCACTTTAGCCATCCAGTCACTCCTGTGTATATCACCCTTTCCACTTCAGCCTCCCACTGATAGCTCCATGGGATGCATTTAGGATCATTGCCAGCAAATCTAAATTAACCTCTGCTTCACCCAATCTCCATTTGCACCCAGCCTTTGGAACTGCAGAGAAGCCCAGACCTAGTAAAGAGGTAATCCAAAGAAGCATGGAGGAGTAAAATTTCAGGATTTACTAATTTGGGGTTGGTGACTATGTAAATCATGAATATAAGTCCTGAAATTTTACAATCAGAACTCTTCAGGTAGATCCACTGCACTGTACACATTCCCAATGGCTTAGAGGGAAATTTCATGGGAATAAGGAGCCATCTCCACAACCCTAGGTCTCACATAGAAGCCTGGAGACTCTCTTCCATTATAGTTTTGCTTCGTTTCCTCCAAATTCAACAGTCTGACCTTCAAATACAGCATTCTGTCCTTCTGTCTGCAAGCCAATGTGCAGTGTTGACCTCCTGTGACTGTTCCATGAGTGGGGTCAGCTAAGGAACATCTCCTTAAGGTCAAGTGGGTAGAGGACTTGATTTGGCAGAAGGGACAAGGACTCAGTGCTGCACAGACATTGTCACAGAAAGCATTGCTCTCACACAAGAGAGACAGAGAGTGCTTCAGCATTCCTGAAAACCCTCTTTGTTCAGAAGAAAATGGCTTAAGAATGGAGACTGTTGCTCAAATCTGTCACTGAAACAAATACAGAGAATGAAACTATTGAAAATTGTGACAGTCCTTCCACTTGGGGTTTTCAGTGTGAGGTTAAGCTCCACCAGAGGTGAGGCGAAATGCCAGGGTGTGAATGGTCCAGTGGCTGGGATCAGCTCTCCAAGGCTTCCTCAGGATGTTTCAGGGTCAGCAATGGCCACAGCAAAGAGGACAGTGAGATCAGGTGAATTAAAAGAAAAACAAATTTTCCAGCCTACTTTTCAGGCATTGTGTTAGCTTGGGCAGAAGGTACAGCTCAGCAAAACCCTGTGACCACACCTCTGGCAGGTTGTGAATAACAGATTATCATCATTTTACAGCGGCTACAAATCATGGCTGTGCCACTGCATCTAGTGGGAAAACACAGCTGCTTTCTGAGCAAATAACAGCCCATTGAGAGGCAGCCCTCTGACTCAGGAGAGGTTTGACAGTGTATAAAGCCTTTCAGCAAGGAAACCGCTGTAAATCTTTCCCTGGCAGGCTGAAGTATCTGAAGAAATACTTACACCTCACTGATCACTGAACCTCAGATTTGTGATAAGACAGAAATCACTGCTGTCTGATCCACTAACCTGTGAGATATGAATCAGAGAGTCTATGCCCTGTCCAGAGTCGACATGATGTATCAAAATAGCAAAAAACATCAGTCTGACACCTCTGCTGTCAGCCTCAGGACGAAAAGAAAAGGATGGTGGAGTCCAGACTGTCCTCCAGAGCAAAGCTGGGCCTTCCTGGCAAGATAAGGAAACCCTTGCTAGTACTACCCCTCAGAACTGGAGATCTTTCATGACAATGCTGAAAGAAAATTACATACTTAGCTGATTTTAGTACATCATCCCCATCAGAGAAGTGCTTTGCACAAAATCAGTCAAACTGTTTCTTTCCTTTGCCACCATCAGCCCCAGCTGGTGAGGTTATAAAGCTTGAAGAATACACATAATAAAAGATACAAAACACCCTCCCCAGGACAAGATCTTTAAATATACAGCAGCTTTCAGTTCACCTTTCAGTTCTGAAATAGTGCATGAAACCGCTCTAAGCAAACTCAGCCCTTTCTAGAGTGTTTGGGGAGAAATTTTCACCCACACTTAAAAATATTGCATTTTACCATGTTTCCCCAGGGCTCCTGATGTTGCTGCTGCCCTGACAGACACTGAGACCTCCCAAATGAGAGCTACTCTGACCTCATGCACACTGACACAGAAACCCCTCTAAGACAATGCTTTATCTCAGAGGTGCTGCACATTCACACATGCACACAGACACACAAAATTATATCAGCCATTTAAGTAATCTTTGCCCAGCTGTCTTTTAAAATGCCTCTTTCGTCTTTTTGTAACCAAAGGCTTTAATATTCAAATGTTCACGAGAACCAGCTTTATTAAAATTAGGGCTTGGGGAAATGGTTTCAAAAAGGAGCAACGAATATTACCCAACCATTTAAAAGATGCTAATTAATGGAGTTTTGCAGCCCAGGGAGGCCATTTGAGGGAGCAGAGATTCTTCTACTAGACAGATTTGTAACTTAGCGCTGCGAGTGGCAGAGGCGCAAAGAAGAGACGAGCGAAATAAAATGCAAGTAGGTTAAGAAGAACAATCCTCCAGGTATTGTGAGGACTCCAGAGCTTAGTTCTGTGCCAGAGATTCGAGTTGTCTGCCCACCAGCTCTCTGCATGGAGATTTTTTTTTTTCCTGGCCCTGACACAAAACGGAGTTTGTGCCTCTTCCCTGCTGGATCTGCGTTGTGCGGGAGCAAGCGAGCGTAACCCGCACGGCGCGAGCCAGGGCTGCCAGCTGAGGCTGTGCTGCAAGAGTCACTGAGGGATGCATTTCGAGATAAATCTAGTCTTGAGGTAGATGGGCATGTTCACACACAAGTGCACAAGGAAAGAGTGTTCTACTGGGATAACAGAGAGACATCAGAATGGTCAGAACTCTCTGTGTAGGCTTTTTTATGATTGTTTCACCTGAGTGTGTAAAATCAGGGGCATCTCAGCAGAACCCCATTTTCACACTCCCCTAGATCCTAACAATCACTTCTCTCAGTAGAATAAATCCATATTTATGTACCACTAAGCATACACACTAATGTCCTAATTTTTTCTCTTTATCTCCTGCTCTCTACTTCCTTCTTGTTCTTGTCTCTTGTGCACAGATATAACCCTGGGTCAAAAACTGAAAGTATTCCATGGACTAGAGGAATAGATTTTTTTTGGTGGGCCTTGTATATAGGTGTCTTTTCCCGATTCACTGTAGAAAAGACATTTCTGCAGTCTGACAGTGATTTGTAGCTGGATCTTTTTCACTGATGCAGTTCTTGATGGGTCAATTGCTCTAAAAGAGCCAAGGTGGACTGGTGATTTGAAACCTATGATCCAAGAAGGAAACTAAAAGGCAGCAAGAGGGACAGATGCTGGGAAAAGCCTCCTCTCCAGCCTACCCCAACATGGAAGTGTCTGGGGAGGAAGGAGCATTGCATCCCAGAAGCACAATTGCCCTCCACAGCTGTTGACGAACTGGGTCAAGAAGGAAGAATTTGCTGACCCTGTTCTGTTTTAATTCTTCTGTATTTAATCCATCACTAGGTTCTCAAAGCTCCAAGTCAGGCCTATTCAGCAAGTAGATGAAAGAAGTTACCTGTATTCAGTTTCTTCCAAATGGGAGCTCTGTCCCTATCCTCATTATCTACTTATTTTCTTCCACTATCCTGCTTTTGTGCAGAGCCATTGAAATAGGTGGCTTTCCAGGTACACAATAAATAAAGCTTTTCCCACAACTTCCTATACTCAACCAAAGATTAGATTCCCTTCTTGCCTGGCTTAGCCCTCCAGGGTGACACTAATCCCTCTGTGTATCTACTGTACATTACAATTTTTGTAATGGGACTGCAGACAGACATCCTTCCCTGTCTACAGGAAGACTCCAGCCTCTGATATCCAACTCAAATTTTTGGACAAAATTAGGACAACAGCCACCAACACAGAGCAATCCAGTCAAAGTCTAGTGGAAGGTGTCCCTGCCCATGGAAGAAACATTAGAACAAGGTGATGTTTAAGGAACCCTTACAACCCAAATAGTTCCAATTCCATGAATCTATAGCAACCCACAAAGAGAGCTCAGAGGTGCTCATCCCTTGCAGCTGAGACTGTCACTGCCTAATGAACTCATTTGTGATTCATTTCCCATTTTCAAGCTCTCATATTCTTTCTTTTTCATCCCCAAACCAAACACTGCTGGTTCAAGGTAAGGTTCCCTACATTTTCCTGGGTATTCTTTGGAAGCCTCCAGAGTGCCATTTTCTAGGAAAGACACCCCAAACAAGTGCAGGACAAAGGCCATTTAAGTCTGTAATAATCCTTTAACATTTGTGAAGAGGCTGAAATCTGGACATTTCGAGTGTGCAGCTGAGGCCTCTTTCTGTAAGGGGACCATGTTTCAGTTGTCTTGTGTCTGGATTAAGGATGAGACACTTGACCTCAGTTTGAACATGAGTCTGTCCCGTGGCTTGTTGCCCCCTTGTGCTGGTGGAATGGAGGCTGCTGATCTCCCCATAGCTCAGTGCAATCTGTTTCCACTCCATTCATCTGCACAGGGCATGGTGAGCTACTGCTGCCTTCCCCTGACAAACCTGGGCTGGAGAATCCCTTCTGGCTGATATAGTGAAAGCTTAAGGTATTAGAAGCCAGAAGATCTGAGGTTTTGGGTAAAACACTGGGTCATGAGGCTTAATATGTCCTTTCACTTCAGCAGAGCGAAGGTACCTGTCCGTACATATGCTCTTTGCCTGGAGCTAATGCAAAATAATATGATGTAGCTTCACTTTGTTTCACTGTCAGCAAAGTTAAATTGCATTATTATATCTTTGTCATCGGCCAAGAACGTGTGCCCAGACTGCTACCTCAGCTCTTCTGATGTTTGGTGACTTGTTAAGTCACTCTGGCTTGATCATATGTCTGAGCTTGGCGTCCTTCACAGCTGCCACAAAGTCCTTGGAAGTCCTAGTTTTGTTACTCTGGGATATATTCTTATTTGCAAGGATTGTATACAGTGCAGATGTTTTACCCAGATTTTTTTTTCATGGGGTGTGACAGATTGGATGCTTTTTATCGGTCAGGAAAACCATCTGCCAAGAGAACAGCACTTTCTGACTCAAACCTTACAAGTTCTTTAATGAGAATTAAAAAAAAAAAAAAAACCAAAACTGAAACAGGTTCTTAAAGAAGAAAGATTCTGTCAAATATCTGATATCTGCAAGGCTATAAAAAAGAGAGATACTTTTTAAGTTCTTAGAGCTTCATTGTTTTTAGAGAGTATTGGGAAGAACATGAAAAAATGGAGTCTGTGTCTCCAGTAATATATAGATTGACCCTCCGAAATGAAGACAGTTAGCAAGAATGATATGATCTGAGACAGAAAAGCAGCAGAAATTCAGACTTTATATAAATGTATCTATTTAATTTATGTCTCAACTCCAGCAGCCTGCCATAAAGAAAATGAAATGCAAGCTGGAAACACAGGCTTGTTCTAATAGATGCAGGGGGAAGAATAAAGCTAACAAATATATTTGTTTCCCTGGTAATCCCTCTTCATTATAGGGCATAGCTGTTTTGCTTAATGGTCATAAATGAAACCAATATGAACTCAAACAAAAAGAGGTTTCTTTTCTGTTTGTAGATTAAATCATTTGTAAAAATATTTCAAGTGCATTCAGCATCAACAAAGTCAAATAAAGCCTCTGATTCCCACAAGTTAAAATTTACCATAGCTAGTGTCTTTCTATGACAAGTGGCAGGAGGTAATTTTTCCCTGGAGCCAACTTCCATTGGATCAGTGTTGTTCCAGTCTATAGCAGAGAGAGTTTGTGTTTGAATCTGTGTACCAGCACGCATAATAATGAATCACACCCTACATTGATTTAGTAAACCAATAGGTTTTATTAACTCAACAATGAGATTAAAATGGATTAAAACAGGGGAGGGGCTCTATCATTGCTCTAGTAATTTACCCCAATTCTACAGCAAGTGCAATTCACTTTGCTTTAATACCTGATTAGACTCCTCTCAGTACTGCTGAAATGTTTTCTCCAGGGGGAAAAGAGCAGTAGATATAGGAGAATCCTATACCCACATGTAACTACAGAGAGAGCAAGCAAACAAGACAACTTTAATCAGAGTTTGGACCTTTCAGTGTTATCCCAGACAAAGAAGTCAATGATTTCTCTTGGCAGGGAATTCTGCAGCCTCCTTTGCTGAAAAGAAAAGCACAGATAGAGCATCACTCCTATGGGGAGCAGCTGAGGGAGCTGGGGGTGTTTATTTCAGAGAAAATTAGATTCAGGGGAGACCTTATCACTCTTTACTAAACCCTGCCAGGAGTCTGCAGCCAGGTGGGGGCTGAGCTCTCGTCCCCAGTGACAAGATGAGAGGAAATGCCTTGCTGTGCCTGCCCTGCCCTCCTCACCCCATACCCAGCACCCTCAGCCCGGCAGGTACTGGGTCACAAAGTGCTTTGTGGCAGCTCTGGCAGTGCCCTGAGCAGCTGCCTGGAGCTGTAGGATCTGCCTGAGAGCAAAGCAAATCAGGTCAAGCAGAGCTGTGCTGCTCCTGGTACTGGAGTGGGCAGTTTCAGAGCCCTGAGCACTTCTCCCCTCCGTCATCTCCAGCTGAGATTTGTGCCTGTTCCATTAGTTTTAGCACATTCAGTCGCCATCCTTCTGCAGGATTCCTTTGGGAGTACCCTGGTGCAAACCAGTGCCTTACATCCCCCAAGGATGCCTGGGGACCTGGGGGTGTTTCTAATGGCTCTGCAGCGGGAAGCCATAAATCTTGCAAAAGGGAAATGCTTTTCACAGAAGGCTTAGGCTTGCTGGACAGGGCTTACATGGGGAAAGCATGGGGTTTTAGAGGACAACAAATTGGAAAAGTTGGAAAAACACTTGCACATAACTTGTCCTGGAGTCTAGGGAGAGTATAGGAGAGCCTCCTGTTTTGCCTGGCCTAACCACCTACCCAAATGCTCTTTGGACTCAAAGGGGGTCTTTAGGGAAATTCCTGTCAGAGCCCAGGTGGCTCTGAGCCCAGCCCAGGAAAGGCCAGTTTTGGAGGGATTGGCCTATGGGGTATGGAAGCATAGAAGACAGGGCTGGAGGAGAGCCCAAGGAAATATCTAGTCCTCCTCCTGAGCCAGGAAAACTAACATAATGAGTATTTAATTACTTTAGTATGGGCTTTTTGTATAAATTGTGTGTAATCATCGTTATGCAGTACATATGCAATAAAATTAAGCAAATATTCAATGTTTTTTCACAGATAAAGATAAAATAAATCTAGCTCTCCCTTCCTGAGTTAATCCACCATGAACAACTCGATCAATAACCATCCTTTTAAGCCATCATCCACCCACCTCACTCCTTCCCACTTTCTCCCGTTTTCTGGGAGCAGTTTGATTTCAATTGCCAATAACTATCCTCACGACCGCTGTAATTATGACATTCATTATGATTACTATTTGTTATTATATCAGTAAAGGAAATACTTTCTGTCTCTGTGGGAATTTGCAGATTTTTTAATCATTTTCCCTATTCTAGATTTATCAGTGTTTGTGAACCAATAATCTAAAAAAAAAAAAGTACAGATTGGATCAATGTACAGTTCATTTAGATACCTTGAAAATATTTCATTTACATGGTGGTGAGATTGTTGAAATTAAAAATATCATTTGGTTGTTAAAAATGAGGAAACACGATGTTTTACCATTTAAAAAAATTAAGGTTTCTTCAAATGAGGAAATTAATTTAAACCAAGTTCTTCTGCAAACAGCTTGTTTTGACCTACATTCACCAAGAGAAAAAACATTTAATCTAAAAATTGTCAGCTTGCCATTTACTATCAAAAGTTTATATGACACATACAAAGCTGTATAAAAAGTTACTGCTGTCATTGGTGTTCACAGAAAGAAAACTGAATGGCCTAAAGGCGTTAGGCACAGTCAAGGATTTCAAGTTTGAAACATCTTAGATATTTTTGATACCATCTTAGCCTCCAGGTCACACAGAAATGACCTATAATTCTGCAGCTCTAAGAGAGCTTTGCAGCTCCCAGAATTTAATTGCAGGATATACAAGTTTGGGCTTTATACAGTTACTATATAATCACCAAATCCCTATCCATCCTTTTAACCTGGAAGGTATTTATTTAGAATAAATCTGATGCTATTACCTTCACCCCAGTTCTGACAGTGGTAGTCAAGGGCTGTTCATCTCAGATATTCCAGATCCAGCCTCTCAAGCATGGGCAGCTGATACAGACTCAACTCATCCTGGACTTCAGTCAGTGAACTTGGCAACTGCATGAGCAAGTGACTCATGCCCCAGTTCATGTTTGTCTGTTAGCCCAGACACATTTCTCTGGAGAAGAGCTGTGGAAATAATTGGGTTTGGGGGATAGTAGCAATTCTCATTGCATAAGGATACTATAAATCACATTCAAAGCTGATGCCAGCTTCCTTTACTATCCTGCTTTAGAAAGGTTACATCTAAAGAGGTTTTCTTCCCATTTCTGGCATCTTGAACTTTACTGACCCTTTGTCTTTGTCTCTTTGCCCTAAAACCTTGGGGCATGTAAAGTCTTTATCTATCAACTGTTGTTCCTTCACTGTGCTGCCATTGCCTGGTCTGGCTCCAGCCTGATGATTTTGTCTGTACAAAACAGTGATTCTGAGGCTCAGTAGCTCCTTACTGTGAGCCTCAGCAGCATCAGCAGCTCTGGGAGGAGAACCTGCAGACCACCTGGTTAACCACTGAGGGATTCAGTGATGGCTTCAGCAGCAGCTCCAAGGGGCAGCAGAAAGTCCATTGTCCTGAAGAGCTTTTATGAGTTTTATGGATGCCTGTGACAAACTACCTCAATTCCTACCTTTATAAAAAAGGGGTTATCTCCAGCAGAGGGAGAAGGTGGTGATCAGCTCATGTATTCTGCTGGGGGCACTGGGAACAGTGACTTTACTGTCACTATGACTGTATTGTCTCTGGCACGTGAAGGAGCTGGGCAGAGTGTAGGAGCTCTGTGTGGCTGTGTGAGAAATCCAGTGTACAAAGGACACATCGTGGAATGGTTTGGGTTGAAAAGGTCCTCAAAGATCATCTCATTCCAACCCCCAACCATGAGCAGAGACACCTCCCACTAGAGCAGGTTGCTTAGGGGTCCTTCCAAACTGTCCTTGAATGCTTCCAGAAATGCGACACCTTTTCTGATAAAGGAAGGAGCTGGGCTGAAATTCATATAATGCAAGGAAAAGCTGTATATCAAAGGGGAAAAAAAAAAAAGTAAGCTCATAAAATATGGTTCCCAAAGAAATGATGTAATCTGAGTAAAGAAAAATTACATGAGACTCCAGCCTGACCATTTTCTTACCCTGGCACTCTGGTATCATATTAGCGTGGGGATTCAACACAGCCACAGCTGGAACCTTTGCCTCCGGTGAAGAACTGCAATTAGAGTATTTCCAATGCACCATCCATTTCTTCTTAAGCTATCTGAATTGTCCTCTTTTGAATAAAGAGGGCAAATCATATAAAGAGGTCTTTAACCCTGCTCCAAGCAGTAGGAGGAAAGGGGAATATTTCTGAACATACATACAAAGTTTGTGGGAACAGCCCGGGGAAAATCATTCCAACAAATGTCTGGTTCATAGCTAGGTTTTCCAGATGGCATCAATATATCATGGAGAGTCAGAGAGAGCCTTTCGGAATGCAAATTGCTATTCACATTTTACCTAATTTATGCAAATTAGCTCATTCAGTCTTCTACCTAATCCTCCCTGGAGTTCCTCCAAGGTTTGAAAGGAAAGATATTCTTCTTGCAAAATATATATAATCCATATTAATTGCTTCTGATGGAGATGAGTGGGATGGACAGCTATTCCAGCAGTTAATATTTTAATCACTTCAGCCCAGCAGTAGCCCTGCCTCAGGTGAACAACCCCTGAAACTCTCCACATTGCTGACATAAACCATGAACGGCTGCATATTGGGATGCTCCCAGTGGGGACTGGCAGGAAAGCAGATTTTAGGAGGAACTGATCAGCGTTGAACTGTTGAGGACAGAGCTGGTGTGTGGGCAGATCCGATAGGCAGCAGACCAAAATATTTTGGTTACCCAAAATGGGAAGAGGGCTGCAAGAGAGGGATGAGGCTCAGTGATGGAGCCACAAGGATACCCCGGGGATGTGGGTTTTGTGTAGGTATGCACTGGCAGAGCTGTGAGGTGAGTCAGATGGAACCCAGATGAGAAGTGCTGAAATGCAGCTTCTCACATCTCTGAGGAAGGTGGAGATGCAGGGATGGCAGAGAATAGAAGGGGTCAGCACAGCACCTCTATTAGCCTAAGTCAGAGACGTGGGAGCACTCTGGGGTCCATCTGGTCAATGGATATCAACACATCCTGAGTCCAGGCAGCACCTTGCCCCACTTTGTCCTAAACAGAAGAGGATTTGTAGAATAATGAATGGAAAAAGCAGAAGATGATTGAGCTGGGAAGTCTCAAAATTATCCACTTATTAAGAAACAATTAAAATATGTTAGAGCATATTGACTTCAGTCTGTCCTTGCTTTAATGTTTGTGTGTTATCTGGAATAGCTGTTCTTTAACCACACACTGGTGCTTATGGATTTCTTATCCCTGTCCTTTGTGTCTGGATGGCTGGGATCAGATACTAAGATAAAATAGCAAGACTAATTCTGAAGTCAATGAATTAGAGATTTAATGCATTGATATTTCATGGCTTATCTTTGTAGAAAGGAAAGGCCAATATGCAAGCAGTGAAATGGTGTGTTCCACTTGTGGTACTGACAGACCTCAGAACTCCCTCACATGATGGATTCTGTGAGGACCAGGGCACATGGGAACCTCTTACACCTGTACCAAAACCCGTCCAAATCCCCGAAGCAGATTCCAGGTGCAACAGGTGAGATTGGGTCTGGTTTAGATGTTCTTTATTGATATTGCCCAAGCCCGTAACACGCTTGGCCAAAGGTGGACCTGCATGGAATTACACAATCTTTTTGCATTTTCTGCTTTCCAGACCATGGCAAAGGCACTGACTGATGTGTTTCAGCAGGTATTTTCTTCCTGTAGTGCTGTCAGTAACAAGTCTCCTTCAGCCAGTCAGGAGAACCTGCCTCTGAAGAATTTTGAATTGACATTTCAAATACATTTTTTTCGTGTCAGGTCTGCAGGAAAAAAACTGAAGCAATTGATTGGTGACTTTCAAGAAATACATATTTTTTACTCTTCTGTAGGGAAGACATGGGATTTTCTGACAATGCCTAGGGACAGGCATATCACTGCACTGCACTGCACAGCTGCTATTTATATAACATGATTGATGCTGTCTGCTACATTTCAGAGGGATCCATAAGATTACAAAGTGCAAGGAGGTGGGAAGAACCGTCTTTTCTCTCCACCTACACATTACAGTGGAGGGGGCATTAATGTAAATAATAGCAGAGCAGTAATTTACATGTTATACCACCTGAAATGGAGCCTTGAACAAAATAGGTTGATCACTTTGATGCTAAAAGTGGCTATAAATATGTAATTTGTATAAAAACTCAGCAAGTTGAGTTTGCTTGCTTTCAACAAGGTGATTACTTATGGGTGTCCAGGGACAGATCTCACACTTGTCAGCAAAAGCAACTCCTCACTGCAGGTGCCTACAGGAGCTCAGCAAATCATTCATGAGCTGAGCCTGGTCAGTCAGAGCAAGCCCTGCTCTCATCCTGCTTGGAGAGCACATCTCATAAAACCAGCTTTAAGGCGACTTAGAGAGGAGCCTTGGATGGGAGATGCTTAAATGGATCTTCATCAATTTCTAAACTGATTTACTTAAATCAATACAGCTTCTGACCATTGCCAAGCCACGCTGCTTTAAAGCTGAGGATGCTTCCACGAAACAGCTCTCAGCACCTCCCCTTCCAGGGCTCAGGACTCCGTCCAACAAATCACTTAAGCTTGGGCTTAACTTTAAGTACATGAATACCTCATTAACATCAAGGAGACCACGTTAACTAAAGAATATGTGTAAAGTGCTTTGCTGGATTGGGGCCGTGGATGCTGCAGTCATCTTTGCTAGGTAGAAAAATAAGCCAGGCAAGGAATTTCAGCAAGTATGGTCTGGAGAATTACTCAACAACAGAAAACTGTGAGAGCAGGAAGATGATTGACTGATTACTTTTCTGATTCATGGGAACCCATGGGAGCATCTAAATCAACTCTTTTTGAATCCTGCAGGGTGACTTCAGTCCGGTGATTAGAGTTGAGTGAAATGTTTTGATTGAGAATAAATTAATTCAAAAGTACTGTTTTGGCTAAATGGAAATCTTTTCCTGCCCTATTTTGATTTTTTTATAATTTTCCATTTCCGGAGAAAAATCCCAAATGGAGTTTTTTAAGTTTTATAGATGTTTTTAGTCTAATGTATATATTTTTTTGTGTGTGGGAAAAGCTTCTTGCTTAAACGAAAACATTGTAGCAAAAAAATCCAGAGGAGAACACATGCTTTGATTTTTAGCAGTGTCCCACTAGGAAAAAATATTTTTAAAAACAAGGGTTTTAACTGAAAGATTCTTTTCTCTTGGGTAATAAAATGACATTTTTTAAAAAATCCACTTTGTTTTAAATGTGGCAAGTTTTCATCAAGGAAAAAACCTAGAAACTAAGTGAAATGAAGGACAAAGTGCCTCTGTTCTACATCTACACAAAACAAACTTTTTTATTCCCCAATATCTCTCAATAACTTGCAGTTATGTAAAGCTATTGAACTGGGAACTCACCTTCAAAGAACGGCAAGGAGACAACAATTTGCAAATGAAGGGTTTCTTCCTGTCCCATATCCAAAGGGAGTTTTTTTTCACAGATTCAAATAGCTTTATGATCAAACAATTTTTTTTTTCCCCAAAATCACAGGGTAACCAGTTCCTGTTATCAGGACATATTTTATGCTACAAAGAAATAAGAAAATAATATATAAGTTAACATCACTGCAAGTGTGTCTTAGGGACGCTCTTCCCTTTGAAGCACTATTTCCCTATAAATTCAATGAACCAAAGAATAGTCTCACCCTGCAGTATTCCTGTTTCAAGATGAACTGCAGTAACACTCCCCTCACTTGCCATGTGCTCACATTTCTGTGAGAGCTCACAGCTCATGGTGACACCCTCATTTCCTGACTTGGAAAGCCCCAAAGCCAAAGATGGGGCACCATCCTTGCCCCACTGGATTCTTCCCAGCTCCAAGTGCCCCAGCACTATTCAACCTACCAGGACTGTGTCTTGTTGCTCGTAATTGAATCATATTGATTTTTAATGAGTTTAATTGATTGTGGTTGTCTCAGGGGCTGTGCTGACAGCTTCTTCTCAGAGGCTCGATTGTGTGGTAGAGTGGGAGGGCACAAAAGGGGTTCATGAAAGG
The DNA here is from genome assembly GCA_013397245.1 of Thryothorus ludovicianus. Taxonomy (NCBI): domain Eukaryota; kingdom Metazoa; phylum Chordata; class Aves; order Passeriformes; family Certhiidae; genus Thryothorus; species Thryothorus ludovicianus. Next base: position 431,124 of record VZTB01012421.1, read on the forward strand.
CCACACAAGTTAATGGGGAGCTGGAAAACCAAAGGGAGACGTAGAATGAATACCTATGGAAGAAGCCAAGGAGGAATAAAGGCAAACAATTTATTTGACTTGAAGCAGGTTATAAAAGACAATAATTGTTTTAAATAGAAAGCTGTTGAATTATAATTGGAAGTAATTGAAACTCACCGAAATATTGAATAAAACATTAGACAATTTAAATTATGTTATCTTTACAATTATCATTGAAAATAATTGCAGTGAAGCCCATGAATTGTTGTGAGCAGAGGAGAGTCACCCAGGGCGCATTGTTTTCCACAGGCATTATGCAGGGTGTTTCATGGGGAGGTATTTATAAATAGGTGGCAGCATTTGTTTCTCATCTGGCATTTCACAAGTGAAAGCCAGTCCCATGACAGGTGAGGAGGCAGGTGAGCAAGACTGAAGCATCTACTATTTATTTTATTAAAGCTATTGCTTTAAAAACCAGTCAAGAAATGCCTCTCCCTTGGAAGATATCCTGCCTATTGATTGAATTTGAAGGCTAAAGACACATTCTCATGGCTGTGCATTATCATTCAGAAATGTTTTCCCTGAATATTTTCAGGAAAACGTGCACATTGTCCTTTGTCAACTAGAAAAGCTATTTGAAAACAAGGAGTGCTTTTCAGAAAAAAGAAAAAGGTGTTAATTCATCACAGCACTCAAAGGTTGTCTCATCAACATATGTAGCTATTTTTAGTTCAATATCTAAAGATGTAACTGCTTTAACTTCAAATACAATCATTCCACTGCAGAATTCATGGAAAACCTTGCACAGGTTCTCAGCTCTGACCTGAACATCTCCCTGGGCCACGTACAGTCCTCTGGAGGGGGAAAATTTGAATAATTACTTTATATCAGGCTATGGCTTCATAATGCGTGACATCCTGCCAGAATTTCTGGGTGATTAATATAATTACTACAATGGGCTTGATGAATTTTGAGACAGCAACTGTGATAGGAGCAAAGCAGCATTCCACCTACAAAAACATCTCCACAGATTCTAATCAGCTCCTGCATGGAAATTAGTTTGTTGAGTTATCTTCCTAGTTGCCATGGGCCATATTTTTCCAAGCAGATGTAAAGCAAGCAAGGAATTGAATTGCAATGATTTCAGGTTATTTTTGATCACATGGAAATAAGCCATTTTCCATCCCCTTGATATAGAACCGGATATACAGATATTAGCTTATTAATGCTACATTTCCTATGGACTAAACTGAGGAAAGAAGAGGAGTATCATTGAAGCATCAGTTGGGGAAAATTGCTGAAATGGAGAGGCAGATGAAGAGGATTGCATGATGTCTTTATCTATGAAAAGAGGAGGAGAAGGGTGAATATGGAACATGTACAGAGGAAAAAGCAGCTGAGCTTTGAGAGACTAACATAAGCTACAGCAGTCTGCTAAAATTCCTGAAGGCTCTATTAACAACAGGATGATTTTTCCACAGATGATCATCTGTTCTCTCTTAGATTAATACCTACCGAAGTCATATGTTGGGCATCTGGCTCCTTTGTGTGTCTTCTCTAGAAGGATAAGTTAGAAGGGATATTTTGCCTTCTAATACAGCTTACAAAAACCTTCATGTTCCACATAGGCAGAGGAAAAAAATGAGAGGCAGCTGAAAGGGAAAGGATTGGTCTTGAGATACCCCAGTCCTGATTCATCTTCCTAGGGAAACTGAGAGGCTTGGAGAAGAATCTGATGCAAGGAGCCCAGGCTGATACAAATGATGCAAAACTAGTAGAAGGATCTGTCAGTAATGGGAGAAGCTGGGGCATCATGGCTGATTGTCATGATACGATTTCAAAACTCCTCCAAGTTTGCTTTATCCTTTTTTTTTAATCTTTAATGCTGTGTGGTATATCTTTCTGAAGATTGTACAGGATGAATGGGGGAGCACACGAGTGTAAATTATAAGCACTAGTAAAAAAGGAAAGAATCACTTTCCTAAAGATGTCTAGACATCACAAAAAGTAATTAGTCAGGTTTAAGATTCTGCCAGCAAATATACACGGCAGGAAGCACAAACATAAGGAGAGCAAGAGCCACAGGCTTCACTTGGCTCCAGCGATTTCATCAGGGCTAATTAAAGTGTTCTTCCAAGTCCTTAAAGAGATTGACTATGACAGCAAACAATTTTAAATAAGATGCATTAGGCCAAAGAGGTGGTGGTGGTGGAAGCAATAGAGAAGTAGAAATCTGCATTATCAAATCCCATTCCAGAGTGTTCAGTGAAGAGCATCCAAAGCCAAGGGAAGCAAGGCCAAAGACAAGGCCAATGGGTGCTCTCCAGCTAACTTGTTTTACCATATTATTTGGTGGAAAGGTTTCAGCTGTTTGCAAGATTCTACCTGTGCTCCTCATGCCCGTGTCACTGCTTATGTCCTGGAGTTTTGCTGCCACATGGTACAGCTACAAAGGATCACAGGACACTGGTGATTTGGAAGCTACAGTTGTGGTCATGTAATGAAATATGATATATAATTGCAGTTCCATAAAAGAGGCAAGTGAAGTTTGTGCAGGCAATCCTACACACTCTGAAGTTTCCACTTTGAAGCCAATAAATGAAAATATGTATGTGTATAGTATAGATACATCAAAACTAAAGTCAAAGGTTGGGCCAAAATCAGGTTGGCAGCTTCACTTTAAACAGTTTTATGGATCATTAAGTACCCCACAGGAGGCTGACTACACCAACTATGTTTTATTGATAGTTGAGAGTTTCTTGCCTGAAACAAAACAATTATTCATGTTAACAAGAGGCTGGAACATACTGCCCCAGACCAATATCCCCTCCAAACACATGCAGACTGAAAATTCAGTCTCACATTTATTTATTGCTGCATTTTTCTGTTTACCCAGGATTATAATATTCTGTTGGATGCTTTCTTTAAACAGGTTAGCACAACTGTTTTCCTGGGAAGGTCTTTGGCAGGCAAAGAGACAGGATTTTTCACATGTGCTCCAACAAAATGTCAGCATATTCATGTAAGTAATACGTATTTTTCTAAGAAAATCAATGAAAATGAGCCAATCTCACCAGAGTAGCCAGCCTACAGAGTGTCAGTGTATCACACTTTCACATGAAGTTTTAAGTTCAGGACTAAGTTGAATAATACATGATATTTTTATTAACTCCCCTCCATCTCAGATAACTAACACACCAATTCAATGATACAAATCTCCAGGAAGTCCTGTAAGCATTGCAAATAATTTCAAAGGAAACAAAGATGAGGTAGAGGATATAAAAAGTGGTAATTTACTTGACCCTTAGCTCATCATTGGATGCAGAGGAGGTAGCTGAAACTGGATCTGCCAAAATCCTGATCATTAGATCAGCAGATGACCAAACAATTTTAACACTCACTGCAGCAGTAGCTCATTCTAAAAATCTGATTGTCATTTAACCAGTGCTAATCTGCTAACATCAAAATGAAAATGCTCATCCATATCTAAAAGTTTCATTGAGATATGTGTGAGATTTATTGCATAATCATGACATTCCTCACAAACACAGGGTAAAATCAGAAAAAAACCCTGGACAGGTAAGTGGAATGTACAAAATATTTTTCTCCTTGTATGGAAGCCTTCCTGTAAAGAAGCTAAATCTGGGAAGCTTCTAAAGTGATAAATCAGTTATGAAATGGGAACCTTCATTACAGTCTGTCCACTTAATTATTTGACAAGTTAATTAATCTCCCAAGCAACTGTAGAACTGCTGTTTCCTCAGTAAATGATGGAAACAAACTTTGGCAGATCCCACAGGTCTTGGCACTACAGTATCAATAGGACACTACAAAGTTATGTATAATAGACATTAAGTGAGGTCAAATTGCTTCTACAGGAGTAGCTGGAATTGCTTATTGCCTGAAGGTGTTTATGTTGCTAATTGTTTCATTGCAGACAATTATGGTTTGCCAGTTTAGTTGCAGCTCAGCTTTCAAGAGATGCCTCTCTTCCCCTCAGAAAGCCATCGCATCATGGTAGGGAAGGACAGAGCCTCCTGCCTCCTTAGAACAATGCCACTGTCTGCCTCTCCTCGAGAGACAACACAATTACAGCTGACACAATAATTGATGATGAAGTTTTCTAGTGAGAAAGATGGACACACATTATTATCCCATCAATCTTGTTCCACACGGTGTCTTGTGCTGCTGGTTTTTCATACTGTGGCAGCAAATTGACTGAAGGATGCTGAGCAGTCTGTTTGTGTTCCCAGGGGTACCCCGCCACGGAGTGAGGGCAACGCACAGGGCACAAGGAGAAAGGTGAGACCAGAGAAAAGATCACTCCGTGGGAACTGAAGCCAAATTCACTTCCAAATTCTTTATCTGTTTGTGTCTCCATTACACAGTATCAGTTCCCAAGGAAACAGGACATCATCCACTGCCCCTCGTTCACACCCAATTCTACCTGAGTTCAATCACAGATACCTGCCAGGTCTGCAAGTAAATGGAAACTGCCATGGAAATATGTTATGTATATATTAGAAAACTTTCCAGTCATCTAAACTAAGTTTAGGTTTCCAGAGAAGAAGAGGCTCAGGGAAGACCTTACTGCTCTCTACAACTCCCTGGCGGGAGGTGGTGGGCAGGTGAAAGTCAGGCACTTCTGCCAGGCAGCAAGTGACAGGACAAGAGAACTGTCTCAAGCTGTGCCAGGGGAGGCTCAGGTTGAACATCCAGAAGAATTTTTTCACTGAAAGGCCTTGGAACACACTGCCCAGGAACTAGTGGAGCCACCTGCTCTGGAGATGTTAAAGAAATGACTGGATATTTGTGCTGTGGTTTATTTGGAATGGAGGTGTTTGGTCAAAGGCTGGACTCCATGTCTTGGAGGTCTTTCCCAACCTCAATGATTCTATGATTCTTAAAATCTACTCTCTTCATAGATATATGAAAGACACCTGATTTCTACCTGTTCACTGCTTTTCTGAATACCTGAGCAGAAAATTATTTTCTTCAGTTGATGACAACAATTAGATTAGTCGACAAATACAATTGCATCTTTTGTTAAAAAAAATCAAAAAATAAAGTCACTAAAATATAGTGTTTGTCACAGCTGTATTATTCCTGTAATGAATAATCACTAAAGATATTATTGTGGATGCAGTTACCATGCAGCAATGTGAATAAAATTCTTTAGATGGAAAATTGTACTTCAAGAAAATGTATGCAATAGTACAACTATATTATTGCCCATTAATATGTATTAGTTCAATGAAAAATGCCTGACTGAGCTGGTTTACATAGATTAGGATGGCAGGCAGTGAAAGGAAGCACTTGGATTTGGTTAAATGGGCTGTGAAGATAGGAGGAACTCTAATCCATAGCAGAGGAGCAAACCACCAAGATAGGCTGTCCAGTTCCGTTGGTATGATTTGTTCCCTCTCTCATTCATATCAGTGTTTTTATTATAACTAATAATCTGCATTCTCTGCTCCTGATGCATTAGCTCTACTCAGCCTTCTTGAATCTGTATTTAAAAGCTTTCCATTTAAAAATAATAAAATAAGTTAATTCTTCCCAAGGTGGCTACTTAGCAGGAATCGTCTCATTTGCTTTAGTGTCTCCAGGAGGCAGAATTGGAGCTCCTGACAGGCATGTCATTGTCAAGACAAGCTTATTTGAGCCTAAAATACTCAAATAATTCACTCCTTACTCTAACTTCTGCACATGACACGCAGGGTTTGTTCCAGTTCCCCAAACTGCACCGAGTGGGGGCATTCCCTCAGCCCTGGAGGGAGCTTTCACTGAGACACATCCAGTGTTTCAAATTATGCCAAATGCATCCTTCTGTCCAGGCATGCTTAGTTACACATATAAAAACCAACAATTTTGCTTTCCCTTCTGGCTAACAGCCTTGTTATGAGACAAACTATTATGGCAGTCATATGCTCAGCATAAGATGTAGTTTTCCCCGAGTTTGTTTAAAAATACTCAGTTCGCCTCTCTCACCCCACCGTCTACACAAAGTCCCGTTTCTAAAGTGGGGCTGGCTGACACCTTCCTTTTCCCCTTCCTGTGCAAAAGAGGAGGCAATACTGGTGAGATTTAGGTGAAGAAAAGCAGAACACTCACTCCAGAGGTAGCCTTGGTTGGAGGACAAGGTGGCCTGGTGTAGATTGAGTCACCAGGAGTAGGGTGTGAGGAAAGAAGAAGAACCAAAAGAACTTGGGAGGCCTCTAGACTCAACATCACTGGAATATCAATAAACAGCAGAAGTTTGGAGGCAAAATATGAACATGATGGGTTTTGTGGACATAGAGGTGTATCCTGGGTGATTTTGACCCTCAAAATTTGTTGCATAGCACTTTTGTATTGGGACACCAGGATGTAAGCATGTCTTAAGACACAAAGACAAAAGAGATCCTTATGTTTAGAAAAAGATATTTATATATGACCTGCCAGGTCACAAAGGTTATCCAAATCAGTGAAAAATGATATTATAAATGACTACAAATGATTTAGTGTCTTCATTCCCCAAACATCCTCATAAATTTTATGTCTAATCCTCTGTCTTGACCACATCCTCATCCAATTTCATCTGCCTTGCATAAAACTTAGTAACCTCTCAACAAACACAGCTGACCAACAAGAACAGGGTTCATGTGGTGTGTTAAATCCCTTCTCTCCAATAAAATGTGATGGGATCTTTAATGACCACTCCTCATCTAGGAATGTTTAAAATTATGGGACTGCAGTGATTCTTTCCACCCATGTTTTTATGCACTTTGTTCCCAGGGCTCTAGTGACATTCTAATAGGTGTATTGAATTCTGAGCTATTCAAGGGATTTTGCTATTATTTATGAGAATGGATTGATTTGTCTCTCATGTGAAAGAATATATGTAAAATTGAGTTTGGTTGTGGTTGTTTCTTTGTTCGATGTCTCTGATATGATCATAGCTTCATAACAACTTCAATATATTATTGCCAGAGGTATCATAAAACAAGGAGACATTATCCTTCATGTCATAATTCTTTCTCTACTGGATAAACTCAAAAGCTTATTTTTGTTTGTTTGTTTATCGATCCTTACTTTGGAACACAGTAAATTAATGCTGATAAACAAGAGGCCAATTTCCCTTGTAGTTTCACCAAAATGGACTTCAATTAGCTATGCTTCTATGGCTGTGTTATGATGCTTTCATAAGTGGGTTATGACATTGACAGCAAATCAGTGAAACTTAAGCTCCTATTATCAACTCGAGGTAAAAATTGTGCATGCCTTTATCCCTACATAATGGGAGCTTCTGCCAGTGTGGTCAGAAATAACACTGACATGAAATACCTGCAAGTCATGGTGGTGTTGTAAGACAGATCACTCACAAAATAAGTCTGGAAAATGGAGAGAAGGGGAAAAAAAAAAGAAAAAAGCAGAAAATACAGGGTCTTTGAGATGTTCTAATTTCTGCCTTCCCATTGTTCCAGCTGTGCAGCAACAGGATATTTGTGACCCACTGTCTGACATGCCCTCAAAGCCAGTCTGCTGTGGTCAAAATTAGACACTCATGGACACACGAGGAGATTGTTTCCTTCTGCTATTATTTCACTGTAGAAAATACGAACAGGGAATTATCATGCACTAGCTCTTTCCCTAAGACAATGAGAGGTTATGGAATAAATTTAGTTGATGGCAAGTTCAAAACATTCATGAGGATATTGCTCTGCATTGCCATGAGATGCTGTGGATGCTAAATTTTTATATGGGTTTTAGAAGTGGCTAGACAAATACGGAGAGAAAATTCTGTAAGGAATTATTAAATAAGAATAGCTGATATAAGAATATCAGCTGTGCTTGGGAAAGTCCCTTACCTGTAAGCTGCCTGTCAGTATGAAAGGTGCTCTGACACTCTTCACAGCCAATTTGCTGCTAATGGCCAGGCTTAGAGGGTGCTTGATAGAAATAACATCTCAGCTAATCTTTAAATGACTTCTCACTTCCATAGCAGGGCCTGTGAGCAGAGAACGCCTTCCCTGATGAAAGGCTGAAGTTGCTGTAAAATGCAGCAGCATTATTGCCATATCTTCCTCTGCTGGAGACGGCAGGGACAGAGCCCTGAGTGCTGGGTAAGCCCTGTCCCGGTCTGCTGCTCTTAAGGTCGCAGCAGAACATCCTGATTTAATTTTACTTGGGTTTGCTCTATTCTTCTATTTACACTGCTCACTGTGCATTATCCTCATGCCTACCAAGTGGATGCCCAGTTCAGGGTGTCAAATTAATATTTTTTGTCATAGAATAGAGGATGCATTCTCTGTGTCTATATAGTTATCTCTGTTTATCTTACTGATGCCAATCTCACATCTTGTTCCCTACCACTCAGAAAAGGCACCCTTTAAAGCTTTTCTTTATCCTATTTTGAAATATTTTGTTGCTATTCAAAGATCATTCCTTTGTCTCGTCTTATTTATTTTTCTTTTTTTTTTTTCTTCTACTAATGGCTAAACAGCTGCAGCAGCATGCAACTTCGGAGCTCCCTGCTGCTGTTCTCAGAAACGAAACAATCTGTACTTAAACCAATTTGCTTGTAAATTCCTGCTTCCCTGCCTCCAGCCTGCTAAACTGTTCATGCCCGTCATGCCAATCTGTTTTTCCAATGCAGAGATCACTCTATCAGTGCCAGCGAACCCCCTACAAACTAATGCTGCAGGCTATGCCTAGGGAAGGAGAAATAATGTCTCTGAGCTCATCAGCTAACTACATTTTATTGGAGCAACACAATTTAGATTGACCACTGAGGCCTGGATGAAAGGCAAGGTCATTTTAAAGGGGGAATAATATGTCCCTGTTATTGGGGTGCAGGATTTACCTCTGGAGTCCATATTAAAGGGAATGCCATGGCACTAAGGGAGTTGTGAATATTGTATTTCAGTCTGAGAGCAATGTACCTAACTGCAGTGTAAAAATATGTGCTAGAAATCAACTTGAACTGGTAAGATATGAGACACTGGGAATGAACATAAATAATTCTAAGCCAAGGCACCAGCAGGGGACTGACAAAACATATAACCAAGAGACTGGCTGTTTGCTTCCTTTTTCATACTGTTTTATGATTTCATTTCTCTGTGCTGATTAAAAAGGGACTAAAAAACAATGCTGGAGACAGAATATTTTGGGCATGTGTTGTTCCAGTCTCCCCCAAACAACTCTGCCACAACCAATCCCTTTCCATCTTTAAATTAGCAGGTGTTTAGAATTCATAGAGTTTGTCCTCTGAAATCTAAGCTGAATATGTTTATGAGTATCTTTTACCAATAGGTATCTTCTCTAGGTTAAAGTTCTCTTGCCTTTTCCTGGTGTTTACAACACTACATAATTCAATTTTTAGGCTGTATAAGCCAGGTCTTTCTAATTCTGACAGTAGAAATCTCCATTCTTTTCAGCCAAGTTGTCCTGTTCTCCAATTACTCCACATTAAATCCCCCCTTCCTGATCAGCAGGCAGCACATCAGGAGATCTGAGCTTGCACAGCAGCATCCATACTTTTTCAAGTAGAACCAGCTGCTATACTCAAATTCCACATTGACTTTTTAATGATGACACCTTATTGATGGGTCATCAGTTGTTACACCAATGTTTTTCTTCTCACATGCCATTGCCAAATAAAGATCACGGTAAAGGATACTATTACTGTTACCTAACTAAATGGCACAGCAGTCTGCACTAGTAGATCCCACCCTGTTTCTGTTATTCCCTGTTATATTTCTGTTATTCTGTTATTTCCTGCTCTCAAAATCATCTAACTCTTCTTACAATGTTCCAACACTCCTTCCCATTTGTAAAGTTTTCCTGGTTTGTACCCACAGGTACAAATGTTATAGGCACTTTTATACACTGAGTATATAACAAAGAGCATTCATGACAGTTTAAGCCAGATTAGACACCTGGAAGCCCTTTTAGGACTGACATTCCTATCTTGTTTTTAACCTGATGCTTCTTCCTTTAAACAAACCTATTGTTGTTTCCCCTTCAGCTGTTTCTTTGTTTGCCTTTCAGTTCCTGTGCTAAACCCCAGATCTGCCAACAAAACTAATCATTTCTCATGCAGCACCGTATCGAATGCTTTACTGAAATCCAGATAGATTAAATCTACTGCTTTTCCTTTGTCTAGAAAATCAATTATCTTATCAAAGAATGAATCGAGTTAGTCTGGCACTCTCTGAGTCTTTGTTAAATCTATCTAACATTTTATCCCATTTTGTGTTTACTTCCATGTCTCTAATTATTCTCTCCTTAAGACTTTACTTGAAAGCCTTTGTGTGAGCATCTCTATTTGTGATCCAAGTGGTTTTGACCTTGATTTGCAGGGACCCTACTCAATGTGGTTCATTGTTCAAATTCAAGATGCAAGTGCCTGGACAGTATCAAGATATGCCCTCAACACTATCTGTGAAGGAGTGCAGAATGACAACTAGAGCCATGAAGGGATAAAATCACCAGGAATTCATGAAGATGTAAGGGAAGCCTCATAAACTTTTGCATTGTTTTTATGTTGGTTTTTTTAGATCAGTGCCAAAACAGCTGCCCTTGCAGAGATATTTTAATAGTTTCCTGACGAGGATGTTCTGAGGTTATCCTGCTTCCACCAAAATGTACATTGCACTGAGAGAAAAGGGTCTCAGAGGGTGAAGGTTCTGGCACGAATAAGCATCTGCAAATCTACTGAGATTGACTGAATTATGTCCTTTCATCTGTTCTGTCTTTGGTGTCCTATCCAAGTCCCACAGGGAAATTCAGGTGTGACAACAGCATCTTCAGAAGAACAGGACCAGTAATTGGTTTTGCTGGGGGAACACCTCAGAGATAAATATTGTTGGTTCTTTACCTCTCTTCTCTTGTCACTCTTCTGTTCCATGAAATATATTATTGTTGTCATACTGAGGCTGCTATAAATGAAACTCTTTCACTGCTGCTATTATAAGCTCTACTTTTAAACAGTTTATCATTCAAAGGCAAAGATTCATTTTCTCCCCTCATCACAATTGAAGCCGGATGTAAGAGTTCAGGCACAGGCTACTGTCAAAAATAAACTTCTTCTGAATTTTAAACACAGACATGAGCATTCTTGAGCAGAAATGGGCCAAGAGGACTCTAGTATAAAGAGACACCAGCATTTCAGCCTATGAATTCAAGAGTAATGCTGGAGTGCAAACTTGAGTCAGAAATACAGAAAATTGTAATGATCCTTTGTCCTGCAAACAGTCTTAGCTGAATTCTCACAGTCAGGCTCCTTCAGAGTTTGGAAGATACATGAACCAGATCTGGTTTTGTAATCTGTGCTCATAGAAAAAGAAATTATCTCAGCTCTTCCTAAAGCAGGCAGATATACAAAGATTTCCAGGAACCACAAGGAGACAAAGAGCAGAACACAGTGTCAATAACTCCACATAAATTCAAATCTCTGCACAAGCCTTTGGATTCTATTGGAACGAACAGGGGAGAGAGAGTGATCCAGGACTGAAAAGGAGAAATTTGATCTGCATCATAAATGGATGATCTGGTGGTTGAAGAGTGAATGTGGGATAGTCCAGTGGCAGTTAACCTCCCAGTGTCTGGATTTCTTATCTGCAAAATGATAGTAATGATACTTGCCTTTGTGAAGTACTTATTTCAAAGTGGAAGTGGTGGAAAAGTGATGTACAAAGACAGATATTGTTCTTTCAAAGGGACAGGGAATAGCAGGTATCATAGATCTGGAATTACACAATAGACAAATACTGGAAGAGGAACAGTGGGAGTCAGCTGTACCCTACAGTTTGTTGCAGCTTAAATAATATTGGTGGCTTTCCTGTCCAAGTGCTGTATTTCAGGTAATTACTCCTTTGCTCACTTATCAGGGAAGGGATTAGAAATAATTTATTTTGCTGGAAGGATATAATAAGAGCCAAACAAAATAACCTGATGCAGAACAATTAGCAAATTCACTTATTCTGTGCAGTATTCTTAGAGAAATTCTCAAACACTTTTGTTCACTTGGAAGATTTACCAATTATTTCAGGCATCAGTGACTTTCTGTAACGCCAACATAAGTTACTCTATGGGGTGAACAATTTTCCTTCCCCCAAATATCTACATGTTTCCTTGACGAGGATGGTGCCTTTCATATGATTCGTCATCAGGCTGAGCACACCCATATCTGCCTCTCACACATCACTTCCAGTCTGTCCCAGGAAACTGTCTTGGGACAGCTTCATCCTTTCCAAACACCTGCTGCTTCCAGGGATAGTTCCTGGCTTTGCATGGTGCCTCCTTTCATCTTCCCCTGTGCTCCAGACCACTGTTTGCTGATGGAAACCAGAATGAAGCACAGCTGAGCAGATTAATGCCCCTCATGAAGGGATGTGGGGAATATGCTGCTGTACAGACTGGATGCTGTATGATATGAGAGGAAAATCAAAGTGAAAAACACATGCAACAGAGAGACAGCAGCTAGAGTCCTTTGATTACTCTGTACAGAGTATGCCTGGGAAAAATCAGAGGGAATTTTGTCCAAACAGTGGCACTAAGGTCAGGCCACAGCTCACACCACTAACAAGCCCAAGCAGAGCACATCACTGAGCAAAGCTCATGGAAGCAGGCTGATGGCCTGCAGGAGGTGTAGGGCAGGAAAAATCACTGCAATGCATCCACTGCAGTGCTGTAAGTCCAGAATAACTTCACCAGTGCTAGCACATGGTCTTCTTTAAACCCCTGACCTCATGGCCATGGCTCAAGGTGTCTTTCAGATGTCTAGACATCTAAAGGTAGGCAAAAATTTCTGCCTTTGGAGATGTTGGGAACAGCAGTGAGCAGGCAGGGGAGACAGATCCATACAGGCACTGGCTGCCCTGGTGAGCCACCATCCCCGCTGTCCCCTGCTGTCCTGCCGGCTGCAGCACGGAGCTCCAGCTGGCAAATTGCCACCTAACGCCTGCACAATCACGGGCATTTCAAGTGGCTTTCGAAATCCCTGTCTGGATAATGATGGAGCAGGCACATCAGGCCAGGCCACCCCGCTGAGCTAAGTACAGGTCTGAGGAGTGGTGTCGGGGGAGATGAGGCAGCTGGGAAAAGCAGTTCCACCAGCACTGCTCCATTGCTTGCAGACCAGGCAGTGCCTCCTTCCCTCCATGTGCCCTCAAATCCTGATCTGGGCAAGGCAATGTGAGGTGTCCATGGTTAGAGAGCTTGGCTTCCTCATCTCCAGGTGTTTCTCATCCATACCCATCCAGGAAAGGGATTGCTGCTGGCTGGTGGCCAGTGGAGCTCCCTCCACCCTGCAAACTGGGCAATCAGCATCTGCCACGCCTTTCTACCTCATCCCCAGTCCTCCTCTGCAAAACCCGTGTGGCTCCTCCATCTGCACAATTGTACTACTCTGGGAAACCACTTTTCCCCCACTCATCCGCTTCTTTCACTTATATTTTACATAAGGAAGTATGAAACACTTGGGATAAAATACAAAACATTCTCATAAAATTTGTATTACTCCCTTCAGCCCTTCTCCCCAGATCAGAACTAAATATAGCAAAAGCCAGTCTGCTGGTTGGAACAAACACAAATAGCTGGAATAAAGGTATGACAAATCAAGGCCAGGTTGCTCTCATCCTGCCTTCTGGATGAGGTGACTGTTGTCTGTCTATGATGACACTAGAAGGATTTTTATGTTCTAAATTGCAAGGGATTCATGATCACTGAACAGAGATATTACTGCAAAGCCTAGGGGTGACTTGCTGAAACTTTAGCTAAAGCAGCTCTGCACTGTGTCCAAGAAACAGCTGCCTGATCTCTTGCATTTGTAGAATCATTTTTAGATCAGAAAGACATTTTGGGATTATTTTCTTTAAGTGGGCAATGCAGATTTGGTAACAGCAACTTTTTTTTTGAAATTTATATTTGCTTCACTGAATCCTTCTCAGAGGCTAAAAGGGGATTTTTGAAACTTCATTGTGACATTGAATATGTTACTCAGATCCAAATGTTTAATTTTGCCACTTTCAAAGAAAATGTTTTGATCTTCCCTTTGCAAATTTAGTTTGGTTAGAATTTGCCTTACATTTTGTTTTGAAAAGTGTACTCATAATCCAGCTGTTACTTCTGTTAAAGAGACAAAAGAAACGCTTTGCCCAAACTGAGATGTTGCTTTCTTTGCTTTACTTTTGGCTGGGAAAATAACCAGTCAAGAACAATACAGAAAAGAAGCGTTCTTGCTAGTGAACCAAAAATTCAATTATTCTCATTTCAGTAAATGTCTTTGTCTGCAGAGGGAGGTGAGTGTTCAGCACACTGCAGCACACATTTCTCTGTTGCATAATACCTCCCCTAGATGGATCCCTTCCCCTCAGGGCAACATTAAAATATTAGAAGTTAAGTTTTCCCAATCAAAGACAGATTGAGGCTTGGATTCAGTCCACTTCCCTTACCTCACCCAAGATCTGAACTGCCATCTGCACATGCCTGTTTCTCTTCTCTGGGTACCAAGGGATTCTGGGCCAACCTTATATCAATCAGGCTCCTTGGTAAAGACCCAGAAAAAAGGAATCCCAGCCTTTGGTGCCCATAAAGAAAGTCCTCCAGGTCTGAGTGACTACATGACTGCAATTTGGACCAATTGTTAAAGCATCAGTGATGCTACAAAACAAAACCAAAATACAATCTGCAGATTTTGGCACAACATCCTTCCTGTGAGATTAGGCTGCCTCAGGAAGGTTATGGAATAGTTTCTCATGAGCTTCTCCTTCAACACTTAAACCAAACAAGGTGGGGGTAGAGGATATGAAGAAGATTCAAACAAATTTCCACACATCAGGGCCCTTATCTGAGCTGGACTTGCTGTATTGCAGCAGACTGAGAAAAGTCACTTAGGAAGATGCTCCTAATTGAAAGGTTACTGTCATGACCAGGGTAATTCTGTGAGCCCAAATAATGATCCTGGACTTGCCTTTGTCATTTGAGTAGCATCTTCTGCAGCAGGAAAAATGTAATATTCCACTTCAAGACTTAAGAATCCCAGAAAATGAGGGATTTTTAAAAATTACTTAATCTACTTTCCAATCTAAACATTTATTGTTTAGAAACCTTCTTGCTTCTGACTCATCTCCTCGCATGCTCCACCTTGTTCATGGGATGAAACCTTAGCCCCATCAAGCCCTGTCATCCAGAATGTAGTCTGACAGTGAATGCCAAACCTCCCGGGAAGGCTGTGAGTGCAAGCAGCTGCTAAAGCTGCACTCAGGGGACTGCATGGAAATCCACACTCTGACCTGCACGCTGTGAACACATCACCCTTTCCAACACACCAGCGATGCTCTTTTGTTGGTCTGGCCGAGGCAATACCAGTGCCCCTCCCTGGCAGAGCTCAGAGTGCAGGGAGGAAAATGCAGAGGTGCTTTCCTTTTGGTCACAGCCCCATCCACGTCCTGTTTTCCCATCGACAGCAGAGTCTGCAGGAGGCAGGGGTGGAGGCTCTCTGCTCTGTGGTGTTACGCTGCTGCATCATCCCCATCAGGCTCAGATGTCAGCAATCCACAAGGGATTGGCACTTCTCATACTGACTTTTTTTCCAGTAGCTCACTCTGCTTTATCCGTGGAAATCACAGCAAGTGCACTGTGTCAAGTCCTGATCCCACTGAAGTCAGTGATGGAGCTCCAGTTGACCCCAGTGGGGCTGGGGTTTAAGTAGCACCATGTAATCTTGTGTACTTTATGAAACATATGTGCATTCTCTCCCTGCACGGTTATTTGACTTTCACACTCTTGATGGAAATGTGTCTTTATAAATTTACAAATAGCACAGCAGCTGTGTGTTTATGTAACCTCATTTGAGGGCCACATGTATTCTCACCCTTGTGCTATTAATACTTATACTGCCACAACCACATACACACAAATACTTCATACAAATACTCATGCATGCAGTGGAACAATAAGGAAAATAGATTAAACCCCCTTCTGAGTCAGCCATGCCTTTGCAAAATTCCATGGGAAGGCAGATCTATATTCTGGAAAGAGATTATGAAGAAAGTTTTTGCTAGATCCTGGCGACTCTGTGCAAACTTCTGGTTTTTTTGCACCATTAATTTCCACACAGCAACACCTCTCTCTGATTTCAAGTGACCTGAGTCCAAAACATTTTGTGGAGCAAAGTCAGATATTTCAGCCAGTTGGGAGACAGACAATTTATAGGCCAGCCAGGACTCCAAGTGCTGCAAGCTATTGATGGCAGGGCAAGGGACTCCAGCTGCTGCTGCTGCTTCCCAGCCAGGGTAATAGCATTGTTCAGAAGGCCACAATGGAGCTGGGGAACAGCTTTTCATGAAAATTACTTTTTTCTTTAGGCAAAAACTGCTGCTTTAGTCAATCTGTAAATTACCCAACTTGCTTCAAATGCAAACACGGAAAAAACCTGCAAAACATACAGCCTAGACATTTTATTTTGACAACTCAGATGAAACATTCTGATTTCCTCATGCTGAGAAGCTTAGCATTCTTGAATTTACCTCCATTTAATCTTGTCTGTTCCAAAAGATAAAACCTAGTTGTCCTATCCTAAATATTATTTTTTTAAGTTTCAGCTATGCTGGAAAATTGGTTTAAATAATGGTTTAAGGTTGACCAAGTGCAATTTCTTATCCTCTCTCTTCCACATTGATTTTCCAGCTCAGTTAAGGGAGTAGCTCCCTTTAAGGAGCTCAGTCCATCCCAGATTTTGAGACAAATGTGAAGGTGTGAGTAGGACAGGCTTTGTGCACCCATTTGCAGGGGGCAGAGAGCCTTGCTAAGTCTTCTCCTTCCCTTTTACAAGGAAACTTTGCTGTGAGCCCGCATGGCTGTTCTGATGCCAGCAAGTTCCCTGCAGATGGAGAGAGCAAATAAAAATGTGCATATTTACATTATACATGCAGATTAGATAGTGTGCATTCCTCACAGCCTGTCCCTGAAACACCCTCCAAAAGGAGCGTGGGGGAGAATGCAAAGAAGTTGAGTCCAACTCTGATCTCCTATTGTCTCACTCCCACACTATGGGAATTAGACAATATGTACCCCCAGCTGATTAACCCTTTCTACTGACCTGCATCATGGAGAGAACTCAGTCTCTGGTAATTCCTACCTTAGAGCAAAAAGAGGAAATATTTGCTAACAGAATAGTACTAAATTAAAAACTCAGCAGAATTATCTGCAGGGCAGGAATGGTAATGATGGGGAAAACAATTACTGCATTTCTGAGCCTTTGAATGATCTGGTCAAAAAAGACAGTGGGAGTGTGTGCACCCTTCTGTGCTCACAAGGAGCTATCCTGACACAGAGAAAAATAATTTTAACATTGGATTGAAGCCCTGTTGTATTTACAAAGAACTTTTGCAATCAGGCTGACTTCCTTAGACCACTTTACCCCTCGAACCTCTCTACCTCTGTCTCTGAACATCCTTCCTCCTCACACATAAGCCTGCTCCCTCTCAAAGCTGGTTTCAGGCTCTGTGTGTTTGCCTCCCTCATACCTCTACCAGACTCAACTTCCTACCGTGAGGTCAGTTTAGGGAGAAGAGAGTTCATGAAGGGAGTAGGAAGCCAGTGATGGGACATACAAAGTCTACTTCTGGAGAAGGTCAAATAAAGCTCCTCTGAGAGCAGTAGGAGGACAAACGGGAGAGCAATGCCAGACCCCTCTCTCCCCAGACCAGGTTGGAAGATTTTTGGACCCAAATCTCTTTCCTTCTGCTGACCTAGGTCTTGGATACCTGCCTGTGACTGAGCTGCTCAATCCCATCTGCATTGAGAGCACCAAGACCAGAGCTTGGGCCCATGGCAAAACACCCACCTTGCTGCAGGTGTCTCCTTCTTAAAGACCTTGAGTTAGACACTCACACATGCAAAAAACATTCTGCATGGAAAGAAGTCTGGGATCATGGTTTGCTGACAGACCCAGAGTGGGAGAAGCCTGGGGCAATCTGAGGCCATTGCCTGGGCCACAAGGAGTCAGTCACCTGCTGAGCCCACTGCTCCCTATCTCCTCTCCCATACTTCAGCATTCCTGTCTGCCCTCTCAAACGTGCTGCCTCAGGGCACTCCTTCTTCTGTTTCTTCATCGAGCGAACAACACACTCACACCTGCTCCCCTCACCCTCCCACGCAGCTCAGCATTGCAACAAAATTAGGAAACTATGCCCATTTCTCCCCAGAAAATCCTTGCCGGGCTCTGCCAGCTGCCACCTCGCTGACAGATGTTGTGCTCCAGCACTCACTGTGGTTTTTACAGAGTGGCAGCCTGGTTAAATATTTCACGCCTCATGACAATCTTTAAGTGCCCTCAGTTGGAGAGAATGGCATCATCAAATTCAGCCTGGGCCATCCACAACTTCAGGGTGCTGATTCCTGAGCTCTCCATGGTCTTCCTTGCAGGTGGGTCACATTTTTTTGTGTGGGAAGCAGTTTTCCTTGGAGGCAGGTTAATTCCAACTTTCTGAGCTGCAAGGAGAAGAGCCTGCACGGTGGCAGCTGCAGGAAAGGGCTTGGCTGAATATAAGATATGGAAGAATGAGAGATTCATGGCATTATCCAGGCAGATGAATACATTATACTTTTGGATATAATTTTAAAAGTGCAGATTTCCAATTTATATCCATAAACTATACATTACCTTTGACTTTTTCCATATAGAGATTGTTTCTGACACTGATAAGCTCATATGACTGTATGAGATCAAAGCTGTAGATAAACAAACAAACAAAATAAAAAAAAAAAAAAACACCAAAAAACTCCAGTTTTACGTCCAAATCAACTCCAAATGTGGAGACTTAAAATTAGGAAATTGCTCTTGCATTTTTAAAGAAGCTATTTGAACATCCAGTCCTCATTCACTTAGTATATACAATATTGCCCATTCAGAGCCTTGGAGCCCAGTTTATTTTAGTATTATATCAATTTGGTGTTCCAGCACTGTAATTCTCTGCTAGGTCAATGCCAATCCTGTTGAGTTCTTTCAAGGTGCAGTGTTTCAGTTCGCAGAAGGGCAGACACAGAGTTAAACAATTATCCCATTGCTATCCTAGAGCATAGGAAAAAGTAATGATGACCCTAGATTTTACTGTAGAAAGGGAGCCCCAGATGCAGTGTGTGATTGAAGCTGACAGATCACCGCATTTACGGCAACTTAAATGCAGGTCTGGAGCAATTTTGTGTAAAATTGAAGGAAAATAGTAAAGTCAATGTGTCACAAAGTACCATGCAAATGTTGTGAATAAAAGCTTCAAAGGGTACTAAAGTGCCATTGATTACCTCTGAGAGGTTCTTTAAGATCTCAAGCCCAAGAAAAAGAACTTACATATACAGTGCAATGTTAAACCATCATCTCCACATTTCTGGTAATCACCTCTTCTCCAGATGAATCCAGCCATTAGCGCCCTGTCAGGGGGTTCTTACTAAAGATACACAAGGAAATCGCAGCAAGTTACACCCCTGCTAAGATCAACAGCATTATGCCCTTCAAAAGCCACCAGTGGTCACCTCTGCTTTGGCAGCTAAGATTTAAAGAGGGATTAACATGTTTATTCTGAATGATGGCTTAATGTCTTGTGTATCCTGAAATCCAGTCAGAATTCAGAGGTGGTAGCAAAATGCCTCATCACCTTTCTTTATATTTTCACTGTGCCTCCTACCATGGCTTGTTTTATAGATATAGAATCTAATAAACTAAGATCATATACTTTTGGGGAGAGGAGTAGAGGAGAAAATTACATGCTTGGTTGGTAATGATAACAAGATTGCCATAGGAAGCGTGTCATTTTGAGGAGGAATTTAGAACAATGCAGGGCTCACATGGCATGGGTGAAGCTGATTTAAACCTGACAGTGCAAAATGGAGATGGGGAATAAAAAGGGAAATTACTGAGTGTTTCCATGTGTAACCTCCAAGGACTGGCATTTCTAGCTCTCAGATACACATGTCCATGAGAAAAGTCAGGCTTGCACATGTTTCTTAGCCCTTTTCAGACCTCTTCTGAGACAACAGGCTGAAGACAGAGAGGAAGAAGAGTAGGAGGAATGAACTAATAATGACTGCAGGCAGGTATCCACACTGGAAAGCTGTGCCCATTTCCTGATTTTTACAGTTCAAGAAAGTCGTTGACAAATGAAAAGTGTTTTGGGGAAAAAGAGAAAGGGGAAAGCAAAAAAAAAAAAAAAGAAGCTTTAATAATTGTTTCAAAGACAAGAGATGTCACCTTAGACTCAAATCCTCAAATCTCCATCTAGGTACCTTCCTAGGGGTCAATTGATTGGCTGACTTGGATACAATTTGGGAATTCTTACATCAGCAGCATTGTGGCAATAAACTCATACTGGAAGACAGAAATGGCCAGATACAACAGCCTGAGATAAGAGCTCGACAGTGCATTTTGGTACATTTAGCATAAAACACCCTTCCATCATAACTGCTTATCTCATCCTTCTTCTTTAGCACCTTTGCTGCTGTTTCAACCCTCAAGTGGTTTCTTTCATTTGTTTTTGACTCTTTGGGCTTGTCCTGAGCCTGCTGAGTGATGACATTCCCTGAGCTGCTTTACAAGGAGGTGGAGTGAGAAGGAATGACAGCAAGGCATGTCCTGGGAGCTCCATTCTCTGCTTGCCAGTCTCCCATGAACATTTTTAGGGTCAGGCTACCATCCAGGAAGGAAGTGAGCACCAGAGCCCCACTCTCTCTCTGTCTGTGTGGCCAGTAGCTCTGTGCTGTTAACACGTGGGCTGCACGCACTGGGACAGGCAGCAGCTTGTGTTTGCAGGGACCTCCGAGGAGAACAGCCTGGAAACGTCAGAACGCCTTTCCTTTACAGGCCCACTCTTGGGAAGTGCAGGAGGAAGCTCAGTCCAGCCACAGACTGCAGTAAGGAGGGTGCTGTCATGCAGAAAATCTTGGCAGAAGCCTTCGAGTGCTGAGCCCTCTCCCAGCACCACAAACCAACCCAGCCAAGCGAGCGACAGCTACTAACAGGCCATCTCCAGCCTGGCCCAGATCCGAGTGTCTGTCTGAGCCAATGCTCACTAGCACTGTGCTTTACCTAGACAGAGTCAGCCAGGTGGCATTGGCAGGGAACCAAGACAAGCAGTTCATTCCTGGGGAGTAGTCTTCCATCCGAGATGGCACGTGATAGGAGATGTGGTGCGGATTGGCAGAGGGATCAGGTGTGCCTTATAACAGTTTCTGAAGCTCTGGAACTAGTTCAGGCTTGAAATTTAGAGAAATTTGGTTAGCTTGTTCTGTTTTGTCTGAATAGCACTTCTTTTTTTCTGTATGTGGGATCTGGCTTCAGCTCCTGTTGGGAGTGCTGAAATTCCATCACAAAAGCTGCCTCATCACTTAGCTTTTTATTATAGTCTTTCAGCACCACATGACTGTTAGTGAATCTCCAGCCATGCTGGAAACGGGAAAAAACCAATAGCTTTTTAGATAATGCAAAAAGACCATGTGTTTCTGCCAACAGCCACCCCCACTTGAATTTCCCCTCTCCTCCAACTACCACAAAATGGGATTAACTGGAGGTCCCCATTACCTTTGGGATGATTATTTGCAGTGGGAGGTATTTTTCAGAGTGAGTGACAGCATTGTGGTGGGAGGGAGAGAGATCCCTTGAGAGGCCTCTAATAACCCTCTTTACATTTCCCATTCCCTAGTAATCACTCTGAAGTCCTGTCCTACAGTGTTGGCCTGCCTAGCCAGTAATTGAGTAAGGAATCAAAACACAAAGTATGGCAGCTGCAGGCATCCAATGGAAAAAACATCCCTGCATGCACATGCACGAGACTAAGGGAGAGAGGGAGAGGAGAGAAAGCAGATTAAAGGAAAGGCAACACTCTTAGCAGGCTGGTGTGTCCTTGACCAAAGGAGACATCAAAGACAGCTCCAGTGATTTACTCTTTGACAGGCTGACATCTCTGTGATTCACGGAGCTAATCAATTAGGTGATACATTCCCCCTCCCTGCCACCCCTTCATTTTTAACAGCTTCTTGCCAAGAGTGGAAATGCTTCAGAACTGAATGGGTATCCACATCCAGACCACACTGCAAGGCCTGACAAATATCATCCCAGTGGATCTGCAAGAGGGTCAGGACTCTACTAAAGGGAATTTGTCAATTGGACAAGGCAGTTTAGCCCATCAACAGTGTATGACACATATTCCTGGGTCATACACAACAGTCGATGTTGCAAAGTTGCACAAGCCCTCTGTTTAACTGGATTTAGCTCTATCCCTACCTCACCCCTTCTGTGCCTCATGCAGGCTTTGCAAGACATCCAGCACTTCAGACCTTCAGCCCTGTGCAAGTAAAGTGGCTTTAAGAAGCACCCCTCCCTCTGAACATACATATCTACACCTAGAGGCATCAAGAATGACCCTCCCTTAAACCCAGAGGGACTCCTCTTAATTCCTCCCCTCCTTTTTGTCTGCACATACCTATAACACACACAGGAGTAAGAGATGCACACAAGGGGCAGCCCTCCCCACACACAGGTCCCTCAATCATTTCCATGTTTATGATCTGCCACCTGAGTCACAGCTCAAGAACTTACATATGCAAGCACTCACCCTGAGTTCACACAGGCCGTGCTATGTGTGCTCCATCCCCAATGCTTGCACCAACTTTCAGGCAGTGGCTGCTCTGATGACTGCTAATGGAGAGAAATTAGCAAAAAAGCACCATTTTCATTGTCTGCTTCCTCCAGGTGGGACATAGGGAAGCAGAGCACAGCTTTACATCTCAAACCAACAGCATCTGCAATAACAAAACCCTTTAGAGCTCTTCAGTGATGAATCCTTGATATCTAATGATCGAAAATAAAACACAGCAATCCTGCATTTTCCAAACATGCTATCAAGGGATAGCGCTCTCCTCTTCATTTAGAAACATCATGTTGGTTGTCCTGTTGTAAAATGAGAGCCGCTGTCACAGCAGAGCAATTCCTAGTCCTGGGAGGCACAGAGGCTGGGGAATACATCACTACAAGCTTCTGGGACTGGGAGCTGCAGATGGCCCAGTACTGCAGAAAGAACCCTGCATTTAATGTTTGTTATTCTTCTCTCCTAATTAGAAGCTACAGAAATCTGGTCACAGTTTAGTACAGTCAGGGAGAGTGCAGTTCCAGGGTTTGGGGAATAAACCCCTCCACATATAGGATTTTCCAAAGATCTTGGTTATCCCAGGACAGAAATCTTCTCAGGGATACACGTAAGGACTAAACCATTTGGAGGCATAGCCAGAGGCTGAATGAGTTAGTCAGAGCTTGGGTGCTGAGCCAGTCATATCAGCACTTGCAGTGTTTAAAATTTCACTGAAGATAATATCAGAAATCTCTAGTTTTTGTGGCTGCAAGGCGTCTTTTGAGCATGGCGACTGTAATGCTCCCCATATGAATATGCTTATACATGGCTCAAATAAACAGTCACAAATTGATGAAAATGCCTCAGAAAAGAGCCACAGTTACTCCTGAAAGAAAGATTTCTCTCTACTTGTCTCAAAACCCAAGACCTGACATTATGTCAGGAATTATCTCAGGGTAATTCTTGCTGAATGTTCACTACTGATCTTTCCAGGAGAAAGAGGATGCCAACAAAATGGAGAGGACAGTGTTGTGCACTGGCAGAGCATCAGACAGAGGTTTGTTGAGAAGGTGGGAGTTCACACAGGTTTTATCTCCACTTCTTAGCCTCATGAGACATTACATGGTGAAGGAATCCTGACCTCTGGGTTTAGACTGGAGATCTCTCACTCTGGCTCCTTGAGTTCAGAGAATGTAGGCAAAAAGCTGACAGTCTCACCCCGTTCACTTCACAGACTGCCTTGGACATCCTGGGATGCACCCAGCCAAACCCTGGCTCCTGGCTCCCTTTTGCTGCTTAGAAGTGTCCTTTGAAAATAGAGACATTGTTGAATATTCTTTGATTTGATCTAGATGAAACCTCTCATCGTGTCCTGCTTCTCTACATGGCAAAATACCCACAGGTAAGAGAGTCCAATTTTCACCCATTCAGCTTCAGCCATAAATCTGCTGTTTTCAAAGTGGAGACAGCATCAGATGGCAGAGTGAAGGGGGGAAAAAAAAGTCCTTCACCAGCTGTGAATACTGCCCTTTTAATTTTCATGAAAAGATATGAGACAAGAACAAAAGAAATGTTCTGCTGGCTGTTTCATTCCTTACTGGTGCTGTCGACAGCGAGCATTTCCTTTCACCATTCAACTCTTAGAAGTCATTAGCTGCTGGATCTCTTTTTAGCTTCACTCCTTTCTCCTTGGTGAATTACTTCCTTCTAGATATCACCTCTTGAATTCACATTTGATTTGTGTGGGGCAAGTTTTATCTGTTCTGCTTGTGACATGAAAATTGTTTCCCCTTCTCCCACCCAGGATTGTCTGTTGAGGTAAATCCTTTACCTATTTCTGTAACTGCACTTTGAGGTCTGACTTCACATATAAGACTTACTGGTTTACATCTACACTGGATCTCATTAAAACTGTGCATCAGTCCAGATTTCTCCTCATTATAACAGTTGGAGCTTATGGGAGCACAGTTATAATGAGGCCAAAGAGTATGGCTCAAAAACAATTTCTAATAGCTCATTAGCAAGAGAAGATAAGTCAGATACCACTGTTGTTCCCTTTAAAGATGAGAGCCATCCCCTTTCCAGCCCATGGAGCTTAGCAACATTTAGTCTTCAGAATCAAGTCAAAGCTGTCTTCTTCACTGAGGTCTGTCTCACAGCCTTAGAAGTGTCCTGGACTCCTGTGTGCTGTGATAATATCTGCTGATGTTCAGGAATCACTTAATGAGCTCAAGGCTCATTTCCCACTTTCTCAGTGTTCCCACTATACCTGGGAAAGCGGCACTACACACTGGCACTGATGTGTTTTCCTCCTCTATTTCATGGTGGATCCACTTCTGCCAAATTCTGTGCCTTTGGTGTTCTGCTTCCTCTCCCTCTCCCTTGTTGAGGTTTATATATCAGCCTGACACAGATTTATTCCAAATATTCACCAGAACCTTGGTGGTGGGAACCTAGTCTGAGCTGATGATGTATTGCACACATGGAGGACTTCAGAATTCCCCTTCTTTTTACCCAAATAGACAAAACCAGAGAGAAGTGTTCAAGCTTGCAAAAAGGTTATAAAAGAGCTCATCTTGTCTTTTACTTCTCCCCTTTCTGGGTAAAATCCAGCAGGAGCTACTATAAACTTGGAAATGTTATTGAGAGCTACCAAGTCTTTCATCTGCAAAGGAGCAGACTGAAAGCCATTGCTTAGGATTTACCCTGCCGTTACCCAGGCAAGGTGGCTAAACACCATGGAAAATCTGTGAAAACCACCAAGAAAGGACCTTTAGAATTTATGCATTCATTCTACTGCATTGCTGGGACATTTCTCAGGATGAAGTGATTCACACTGTAAAATATCAGTGCACTAAAAAACTCAGGAAGAGCCTCATTGCATTGACAATCTGGCTCATATGTTCTTATTAGCTACTCAAAGTACCTATCAGAGAAAAAGCCTATCATCAGTGGTATTTAATGGTGAACTTTTGGTTCAATTCAATGCAGGCTCAAGATGTTGTATTTTGACAGTCTCAGAAGATGCTGTGTCTCCTTCTAGAGCTGACACGATGGGTGCCTCTTCTGGATGGGTGATGTCTGGCTGTGGAAGAAGGACTGTAGAGTGATGATGCCACAATTATGGAGTGCCCCATCCTTGGGAACAGCATGGCTGCCATCATCCATCAGGCTCAAACTCCTGTGCTGCAGCTGCAGGGCAGTGTGGGAGCTGCTCGCGTTGGGTCTCTGCGCGTGGCTGACAGAGCTGCCCAGCTGAAGTGGGAAGGTGTCATCTCCCCTGGAGGAATATGCTCCTCAGTCAGAAGCAGGAACACAACGATATTTGAAAACATTTTATTTTTAGCTTATCATTCATAATTCTGCTTGTGCACATCACAGTGACTCATGCTTTGTTCCTTCTTCCTTGAGCTGGCAGCTGCAGAAACAACACAATTCTTTGTTTACTGCATGGTCTCTCTATTTGAGGGCTTGTTGTTGCAGTGAGGTTTGGCTCTAGCAAGGGCTTCTTCTCAACCAAACACTATTTTGCCTTGAGAGGTTAAAAAAAGGCCTTCTTTTTTTCCCCTAAGAAATGTGGTTTTGGTGAAATGCAGATGCAGTAAATGCAGATGCAGTGGTCACAGCTGCCTGAATCAAAAAAGGCCTCCAAATGAAAAAGGAGCTATTAACACAATGGAGAGGAGCATCAAATACTGTTCCTCACACCACTGCCAAGCCCTCAGCAGATGTTCAGTCCAGATGATTCCCCAGAACATCTGTGCCATATCCTCTACCTGCTGCAAGCCACATAATGTCACCCTGCAAGGCCTCGCAATAAACTTCAGACCTTGTGTAGAAAAGATAAAACCTTCCAAACTGCAGCTTACTACAGAGAAAAATGAGAGACCAAAGGGAAAGAAAGGAGCAAACAGCTCCTAATAGTTACCCCATATGTTCTACATGCTCTGATACTGACTTTTCCTAAGGTAAAGCCATGGCACTGTGCTAACAACGAGCACTTTTTGTACCCTGGAGCTCACGGCTCACCTAAGCTTTCTCTGATCCCTCCAGTGAGCCATTAGTGCACCAACTGTTGTGAGGTTGTTTTAGCAACAGTTTGAAAAGTGATTTTTATGAGCTGTTTATTACCTTCTCAGATTTATTGTGTTCCATTCAGACTGATTATGTGGGGGGAAAATAAAAATCTCTGAAAAAACATGAACTAAACCAAACCAAACCAAACCAAGAAGGCTATATGTCTTTTCTTCCTTTATTTTTCTCTTTTCCTTACACATTTGGAATAAGTGTCAGAATTAATTTAAGTCAACATTATGAAAAGCAATAATTGGTCTTGAATATTTCAAAGTTTGAGTATTTAAATTAAGGTTCTTGTGAGTGAATTTAGTTGAAGAAGGTGATTTGTAGATTCATTCTCAGTGATTACAAGGTGATTACCTGCTCCTTCCTGTCTCAGGAATCTGTGTCTCGGACTTGACATGTAAAAGTGGATATACCTTACATTTTCAGAGTTTGATGACACTGATGAGAACTTCTCCACAGCCCAGACTTCCCAGGTGTTTCACCAAGCAGGGGCTGTGGGAAGGATTTCTTCTTCAAGGATGTGGGGCTGTGCAAATTAACATCAAACTGCTCAGAAGCATCTCAGCTAGATGGTAAAGGAGTTCTTCTGCCAGTACCACCAATCTCCATGGCTGAGCTTTGGATAAAAGCTGGTATGTTGACAAATTAAGGGTCTTTATTCTTCTTTTTTTCTTCTTCCATGTTTCTTTCTATCATGGCTCCAGCCAGAAATTTCAGCAAATTTCCAGTTTTTGGTGCAGTTATAAAATGATTGTTCAAGCAAATGTGCAAAATAGGTACTTGGCCTGCCAGTCCCCCAACACTGCTACAACAAGCCCAGTACCCATTTCTCCCAGTTTCAGTGGCAAGGGAGTCATGCCTGTGGGAGTTGGTCTACTGATTGCAAAAAATGCTCTGGGAATTGCAAGACAAAGTCCAAGGAAATCCAGTGAGACTGAAAGTTGGACACACAGCTGAAGATTTTCCCTTTCCCCTGGCAGTTAATGGGAGGAAAGCCCAGGAGGATTCTTTGCCAGTTGTGGGTTAGGACAGGAATGTGGTTCCTGTGCAGTGATGAGCAGAGCACACGGGAGCAGCCTCCTGCAAGGAGGGGATAGCCAGTCCTCATGTGATTAAACACATCCCCTGGCTGTGTGAGGCACCACCGTGTTTCTGACTCATCACTCCTCTTGTGGATTTTTCCCTTTTTTTTTCTTTTTCGGGTCTGCCCATTGACTCAAGAGGCCACAGAGAATGAACTCTCCATTTGTTTTCTTAGGTGTAGCTGTGATTTCAAGACAGAAATTAAGATCTTCAGTCTTCATAATAACTAATATCTGTCCATCAGCTTTAAAATCAGCTGTGTATAATAAATGCAAGGAGCTAAACATCTTGCTGCTGAGACAGTGGTCACCCAGGCACAACAAGCCTCCTGTTGAGGGCTCATTCATGTAATTCCTCTAAAGGCCAGATGCAGCCTTAAGACTCTGAGAATTCAGAGATTTGCCCTGCTGCCTTGTTACCCTGCATGATCATTTCTGATAAGTGTTCTTGTTTAATCATTTCCCTGCATAAAGCCCAGGGTTCTCTTATGTTTGCCTATGTCATATTAATAAAAGTCCATTTGGGAGGACGCTGGGGGTGGAAATGATTTGACCGAGGTTAAGTAACAATTGTACAAAATTGTTTTGACATTATGTTAATATCTGCTCGTGCATTATCCTCAATTTAAAGTTAATCACCAAAATTACCATTGCAGTTCCCAAAATCTAATGAAATAAGATTTCTTGAGGTGTGAATAATACAGAAATTGAGAAGTGCGTAGTCACTATAAAAAAGAAAAAAACGAAATAAACTGCTGGCTTTAACTCTCTGAGTGCTCATATAAACTGAGGTGAGTTCACAAATTATATCAGTCCTTTTACACTTTGAAATTGTGGCAGGGACTGAGCAGGGTCTGGAGCAGTGTGTCCTGCTCGTGGGCTTGTGTGTGCACAGCAGGGTCTCACTCCTGTCCCAGCTCCTGGGGCATGGCTGAACATTTCAAGCTAATAAATATGAATTGGTGCTTTAACGGTCAGTGGGCTTCACCATGGCTTGGCTGTGCTAGGATGAACATATCTGAACTGGGAAGATGAAGACAGACCACTGCTATCACGAAAAAGCCTTTTTAAAAAAATGATTACCATAAACTCTAATAAAAAATCAGTGGGGAAATATTAGCACAAGGAATGAAAAGAAATGGAGGAATCTGTTTGCCTCTTGTGTCACACCTGAATGAATATGGAGAAAATAAAGGAAGAAACATCAATGTTGTATATGACAGTCTGGTCCACAGCTCACTGTTAGCTAATTTAGATAAAAAAAAATACAAAAATATATATTTTGAAATAAGTTAAATCCATACTCACACAGAAGCTTGGTGCCGAAAGAATCCAAAGAAAAATTATGTGCTGCTGGGAGAAAGTAATAACAGCTATTTTTGTAAAATTGGAAAATGGGAAATTGTGGTGGATTTGAACCAGGGTTTCAACCACAGCAAGAAAATATATAATAGCTCTGAGAAAGGGCAACCCAACAGCACACCTAGAGGCTTGCTGCCTTAGATGTGTGAGCGGGTTATGAGGGGAAGGGTGGGAGAGCTGCTGCAGGCTTGGCTGGAAGGGAGTCAGAGACACCACAGTGAGCATGGCTGGGTGGCTCAGGGTGTGTTTGCAGGGACAGTGATGCTCTCTGCTTCACCTGTGCCTTTTCTAGTCCAGGCAACAGGCACAGAAAGGAGGAAAAAGGCAATATGTGGGGAAAAAAAAAAAAAAAAGAAAAAAGAGAAGATAAAGACAAAATAAAAGGAGCAAAGAAAGGAATGGAGGAGAAATCAAACCCAGAAAATTGCAGCATCCTTCTGCAGACTTGCCACAGACATAATTAAAAGTTGTCACGAATTACAGAGCAGCATTTTCTTGTGTCTAGATTGAAGTACAAGAAAGATAATAAAGAAGAAAGAAGAAGAAGCCATAGATGATTCAGTTTTGATCCTCACTTCACACTCCAAACTGGCTAACTTACTGGGAGAGGCAGTAAAAATCACAATTTCTGATAGAAAACTCCAATTTTCATGTGCAAAATGAATCAGTCTGCATTTGCATCTAGTTTTCCTAAGGCTGAGTGTACAGAGATCTAGTCAGTCACGGCCCAACCTGTTCTGGCACAGTAATTGCAGCCAGTTTTGTGGATAACAAGTACAATTTCAAGTGAGGAAACAAGCTTGAAGGAGACTGAAGACCTGATCCTCTGTTTGCCTCAAAAAGCTGCAGAATAGCTGCATTGTTGGCTTTAATAAATTCCCCATGGAGATTTCATATCCTCTCTAAAGTGGTTCCACAAAATCCTGTTTTCAGCTTCTTCACCTACCATTATCTGTAAAATGATCCTTGTTCTTCTGGTATTGGGGCTTTTGCTGTGACATCCAAATGAGAATGTTTTGATTCATAGAGGTGAAGAATTAAAGATGTTTTTCTCTTTTTTTTTTTTTTTGTTGTACAATGGAGCCAAAAATCTATCAGGACAAAATTGATAGCTGCTGCCAGAAATAAGAGAAAAGTGCCCAGGCATAACATACTTAGTTTGTGGATGTAGCTGTGTTTCAAAAGGAAAACTAACAGATTGAATTATCCCAGAAGCTACTGGAATTTGAAGTAAAACAATTGCCACAATGGTTAAGAAGAAGGTGAATTTTAGAAGTGCTAGTACAAAGGAGAACCTTCCTTCTGAAACTTCCAAGTTCTAAGTGCCATGAGAAAATTGAGCTAGGGGCCATTTCTTCGGGCAAAGTGTCATTAATGCCGAGCTGTGTGTGACAATGTCACCCTCTTGTAGCTAGGAAAATAACTGCAAGTGTCAGCCTTGTAGTGGCACAACCACCTATGGCCACATCAAACTGCCTGCAGCCAGTCCAGGCCCTGGAGGACAATTAGTCCCAGGCTGGGAGTGCAAGGAAGGATTGCAGACTCTGAGGGGTCAAGCTGAGAGCTGGGATCATGAACACAAAGTAAATATTCGACCACAGAACAAAAAAATCAAATAAAAATAAAAATAAATAACAAGCTTTTGATCAATGGCTGTCACAGGCAGGGATCAAAAAGGAGTCCCACAGTGCATAGCAGGGACTGAATTAGCCAAGGGGATGGGTATGTTCGAGGGAGCAGCTTCAGAAAAAAAAGAAAAAAAAGTCCTAAATCCAAACATTAGACCATAAACAGACATCAGGAATAGTTTAGTAGATTTATGATTTAAACTCCTCTCATTTTAAAGTGTCACACTTTAACTGTCCCAATGCAACTGAATATGTTCCATGGGTTGATACCTAATTCCAGCAGGGAAGAGTTAGGCTCTTCCAAATTGAACCATAAATGTAGCTAAGTCTTTCTATTGCACGATCTCTTGGAATAAATTCCATTTCTAATATGGTTTAGTTAGCGTACAGTTTTCCAAACTCCTCCGAATCAAAATGCCCACTGGTTCTTAGCAATTGCTAATTAGACAAGATCAAACACCGTGGGAACCTGTGCTTTATCCTTGACACGACCATCTTGCTTTTAATTGGCAAAGGCTTTGTGGGCAGACTGATGCCTGCTCAGACATAGTTGTCTGTCCTTTTCTGATTAACAATCTCATCACTCTCTGCATTTTTGTTCTCTTGAAGAGGCTTATGGGATGTTACTAAGAAACTTGGGATTTTTTTGCAAGACTGCTTTACAACACCACCTGACACACATAAGATTATTTAATGCTTTAAGTTTGTTTAGTATGCTTGTAACTAAAATTTCAAGCTCTGCCTTCCATATAGGGGTAATTGCTTTTAAAGGTAGTCAACAGCCAGTGACAGCATTTTCCTGAGCAATCCCAAACTTCTCATGCCTTCGGGCACAGACAGGCTGTTTCAGCTTTACCTTCAACCAGCCTGCAGTTTGTGTGGATGAGTCTGGCTTAGCCTCTTCCCACAGAAAACACATCATCTGCACACTGAACTCAGGCCAGACTCGCAGAATGGTTCACAAAGTGTTCACTTGGCCTGAAGCTGGGATTTGTGTTTTCTGAGCCAAATTTCAAGAGAAGCAGCGAGGGTTTCTAGTGCTGGGAGGGTGCCAGGCAGGTTGTGGAAGTTACAAGCAAGAGTTGAGGCCTGTTTCAGACACCGTTTTCAGAGATGCACACTTAGCAAAGTGAAAGCCCTGAGAACTGAAAATCTCATGTAGGTGCCCAAGAACT
Source organism: Thryothorus ludovicianus (assembly GCA_013397245.1). Taxonomy (NCBI): domain Eukaryota; kingdom Metazoa; phylum Chordata; class Aves; order Passeriformes; family Certhiidae; genus Thryothorus; species Thryothorus ludovicianus. The sequence goes on from VZTB01012421.1 coordinate 463,058, forward strand.
GAATTTACAGCTCCCTCACTGCTTTTTCCTCTGGGATCTGGCTGTCAGCTGGGGCCCATTTGCACATAACCTCAGATTTGCAGAAACAAGGAGCAACCTCTGCTCACAGCTCTCCTTAGTCATCTCTCCAAGTTACTTTGCAAGCTTTATGGCTTCTCCAGAGACCCTGGGCTGCTTTTTTAATAGTTTCCATTCCAGCCTGAGAGCTGCCTGAACCACCATCCAGCGTCCTGCACAGAGGAATTAAATGGTGTCTTGAAGTTCTGAGCTCTGCTGTGCGTGCTCTGCCTAAGCACTCCCGTGCTTTCTTGAGCTCTGCTCTCTTTTCTCTGCCTTGTCCTTGTCCTTCCTTGAAGATTCTCATGTTTCACCTGCAGGATCAAGGTCCTTCTAGTCTGAGAACATAAGGCATTGAGATGCTTAAAACCACAGGAACACAAGCGAATTTACAAGTTCAGCCCCTACACAATGAGCCTTAGATTTCATGGCAGAGAGAGACAAATTAGATGGGAAAAGGGACTTTGAAATATTCTTAGTCTTAAGGTGAGTCCTGCTTTGTGTCATTGGCCTAGCATACTCTGCTCAGGGGAAAAAAACCACCATATTATTCCCAATATTAATATAGGATCAACAGTAACAGACTTTTCATGTTGGATTTATTAATCCATTTTCTGTTGGTCGTCTTGCTCAAGGCATTCTAAACAAGAGAGCTGTGTAGCTTGGCTGGCTGTGGGGCAAAGAGGTTAACACTGAAGACTACACAAGTTTCTGCAATTAGACAATTTCTTTGTAGAATAATGTAGGCTCCAAGCTGACCTCAGAGGCCTTTTTTTGCTGCTGCAGAAGCATACTGGACAAGTTTTCTCAGCAGCTGTGCATTAGTGTTCCGTATTAAATGGGCTGATTATACATTACAACAGCTTCTCTGAGATCTTCCCATCACTTTGGATTTCTTCACGGCAACTTTCTTTGTCTCCTTCTTTTCCCTTGCCTCCAAGGAGTGCTTTGTAAATATGTGCCATCCAGTGGGAAAGCAGATGGGGGGGATCATAGAAGTCATGCTTTGGGGATTCATAGGAAGACAGTTCTGTCCTGTTTCTCAAGAAAGAAAAAAAAAATTCTTTTCAGGAAAAGAGGTTTGTGTGTATGGAACTCACAGCCATGGGAAAGATGGAAGTGTGCACACACCACAGTATCTGAAGAGAAAAAGGAGATATTTTAAGACCTTATTATACAGGCCAATTTTTATTACAATTATTTTAGTGCACCATTCATTTACATTCTTTTTAATCTCTCCAACCTGTACTCTCTCCTTCCACAGAACAACAAGTACAACATGTGATGGATTTCTGGTTACTGAATTTCTGGTTAAAGAGTAAAGAGAATAAATTTGGGGAGAAGGGGCAGCTGCCTAGGAGAGGACACTCAACTGCTCAGCTGAGGGCAGGGACTTGTAGATCAGCAAATTGTCCCAGGTGCTGGGAATCCTTTCATCCCTCTCCTCAGTTTCCTCTGCTCACTGAAAAGGCCTGTGCAGGAGGATCTTTGGTTTAGAGTAGCTGGAATAAACAGGGGTGGGGGGTTGATTGGATTTTGGAGTAGCTTGCCCCCCAAACTCTATCTGACTTTGACTGTAAGATGTGTTGCTGGCTTTTATCCCCTTCAAATAACTTCTGTATTGCCCATGGTGGTTTTCTTTCTCTTTTGTGGTATTTCTGGGGAGAGTTACGTGTGAGGACTGTAGGTCTGGTGTGAGCAACTAACAAAAGCTGCATTCTGATGAGACACATTTAGAATTTCCAATTGCTTTCTGGGGATAGCTGGAGTGTCTGTGCTTTCTTAATTAAGGTGTGATGCTCTTTGTCATGGAGAAAAAGGAGCCCAAGCTTCTCTTCAGCTTGTAACTCCCTTATCCTGTAATCAATAGCTTTCATCCCCACTTGCTATATGGGCCCCAAAAGTTTTTGAGTGGTATGATGAATTTTCTTGCAAGAATTTATGGCTCTGTTGCTCTCATAACTACCTGTTGAGAGTCCTTAGATGTGGTCTGTGGATCCCAGGAGTACTTAGGCAGTGGATTGAAAACTTGGTCTGCAGTTGTTTGTGAGCTAAGCTCAGAGCCTGAGTATTTTGGCTGACTTCTGAGCTTTGTCTCTTTCTCTTTTTTTCCTGTTCTCCCCAAAGCATGCACCCATCCCAAGGGACCTGGAGATTCACAGTCTAATTTTAAGCAGCTAAACTGAACCGTATGTTTTTATAATGGTGCTGTAAGCTTTTTGGAGCCTGAAACACAGCAGGAGGGTTAAGCTCAGACAACCCAAAAGCACATTTCTTAACCTGGCCTTTATGTTAAATGTGAGCAAAAGAGTTTTTAGGAGGAGATGAGGGGAATGTAGCACCTCTGAGTTGGCTGAGATGTGAGGGCATGAAAGAAGCCCTCAGATCTTAGGGACAGGCATGGGATTGGGGCTCTCCAAGCAGAAAAACACTAAAAAGTCAAACTGCTCAGGCTGAGACTGAACCAGTGTATTTTAAAGCTGCTGAGTATCTGTTATATGTACTCTGCTCTGAAGCTGGCACACTGCAGATTCAAGGAGCATTTTGTTCACAGTTTGAGGAAGGAAAACCCACAACAATACTGATTGTTAGAGGCTTTTTAGACTAGTGAAGAAAGTGATGTAACAAGATCCAATGTCTCTGTTTGTCTAACATTGATTTCCAATTGTGAAATGAGCTGGATGTTTCTAACAATGGGATGATGAACCCCTGGAACAGTTGCCTAAGGGATGAGGCAAGTTCTCTATTACTTAAATCCAATATACCAAGTTCAGATCACTTTTCTGAAAGTGGCATTCCAGCTCAACTAGAAATTCCTGAGCTCAGTATAGGACCACCAGGTGAATTTTCACATCCAGAGCCAAGTGGGAGGTCAGACTAGAAGATCATAACAGTCTCTTTTTACGTTCAGAGTTGAAATCCTTGAGCATATAAAAGTGAAATCAAAGAGATGAGAAAGGTCTTAGGGCCAAATATTGCCTGCCAAACCCAATTATCAGAACTGCAGTTCAAAGTGATCTGTGCCTTGCTGGGCCAGAAGCATTTGACCACTGATTATGGCAAAGGATGTAAGTGTTAGGAGAAGTGACAGGGCTGCAAGAAAACAGTTTCAAGTTCAGGAAACCTTCACTTTCCCCATGTAGAGAAGACTGGAGAGACTCATGAATTGCCTTAGGCTAAGCTAGGCCTGTGTTCCAGAAGGGAATCTCCCAAAAGCATGTACGACTCTGTGTTTTCATGGTATGGCTGCAGGGAACAGGAGCAGGAGTTCCAAGAATGTCACAAGGATGGGCTCTGAGCATGGGAAAGGATGAAATGAGAGATAGGAAGTTAATGCCAAAATTATGACGTGGTTTGTAGCCCCTGCTTCCCCTCTTCCCACTGCAGAGGTGGGCACAGAACAGGTGAACTCACGCTGTCATTATTTCCCTGGGATCCCCTGCAGCACAGAGCAAGGGCCCTCATTCCCCAGCACAGAGAGGAGGGAGCTGGCAGCTCCATTGATGAGTGCTTGCAGCCCAGCCTGCCTTGTATCCAATGCACTGCATGCACACAGGTTATGAACGATTTCTTCCCTAAGAAATGAGCCCAGGTTAAAAATAGCTGCCTGCTGCCTCCTTCCTGCTTGCCGAGGCCGGAGATCTCTTGAAGTGCTGGCAGTCATTTTTAATGTGGAAATGTTTAGAAGCCAAAATTGTCTGGCATCTCCTGCCAGTATGGGGAGCTCTGGGGACAGCTGGAGGGCAGTCAGGGGAATCTGGTTTTCTCTTCACTCTGGCCTGGAAGGAGGGGTAAGTTCACTCTGGAGACAACTTCTCCATTCTCATTCTCCATTCCAGCCTTGACTCACTACTGAGCTTGTTAATGAAGGGCCAATTAACACTTGGTAGTTTTCTTATGTGTCACCTGGGGCTGGATCAAAATAAAATATTTCCAGCTGCTACACTACAGGCAAACTGAGCCTGATACTCTGCCTGGTGTAGGGGACAGCCTCCTGCATGTGTCACCAATTCCATTACCTGGTGAACTTGTACAACAAGTTATGTGTTTGGAGGGTTATATGGCAACCCTTTGTCTATCCCTGCTTCTCTTCTGTGGGATTATATCTGCAAAGAGCACGCAAAGCTGGAAGGGTTGAGAATTTAGGACCTAAATTACTCATTTCTCATTAATTCTCAGCTCAAGGCTTGCAGGAGTTTGCCACCATTTGAGAAGCAGGGGCACAGAGAGCTGGTATCACATGATGATTCCCTCATCACCTGCTGACCTGAAGGATTGACTAAAGCCTAGAATGGCACTGTAAGTAATGATATGTTCTTGCAGTTTGCAATGAAATAATCAGGATTATGCCCAAAGGCATGATTAAAACTATGCAGCTCATACTGTGGTGTGAAGAGGATGAAAACAATCAGGTATTTACTTACTGAACAGTTAATGCAGTGGTTTTTACTCTGATTAATCAAAGCTCTTGGGGTGAGCAACGTTTGTCAGATCTTGCCTGAAAGAGATGGAGATTTCTGATCTCTGTGCTTGCAAGGAGAGAAGGAAGGGGAATACAAGACTATAAACCATCTCCTGCACCCCAGATGTCAAAAAACTCAGTGAGGGGTGTGGTGTTTGAGCTTCTGGCCTAGAGATTTCCACACAGACATGATCAATCACTGATGGATGGCACTAGGAAGGTGAGAAATTTGTTTTATATGCTGACTCCAGCAGAGCCTGATCTAGAAGATCATTATTGAGACAGTTTAATTGGAGCCTGAAGGAAACTGAGAAGCTGTGACCTTCTATCCATATTAACAAGGCCATTGCCAAGGCAGGAGTTGTCACCAAGCAATCTCCTTCCTCTTCCTCCAACAGCTTGAAAATGAGCCACAGTTTTCTTGATTTCAGACCTTTTGAGCCCCCAGTGTAAACCTGAATGTCATTCCCTGCTCATCAAATGCAGCTGTGCCTTTGCTGTGTTGGCATCTGGAGCATCCTTTCCATGGTGCTTTCGAGCCCTCTCACTTCTTCCCTCCCTCAGCTGCCAGAGCAGTGTGTGCCCTCAGGTCTCTGACTTAGCCCTTCTCCCTTTTCTGCTCCCAGCCTCAGTGACTCATTATAAAAAATGATCCAGTTTTCAGAAGTCACGAGGTTCTGTGTCTTCCACTTAATTATTGTTTTATTTTAATAAGCAATTATGTTTTGAAGGCACCTCAGGGCTCCAGGCATTAACCACTTATCACCTGCTGAGTGATTTAAAACTGGTGAAGCACATCCCATTTACAGGTTGGAATAAGGCCTGAATCCTATCAGCAGACAAATGAGTTCAGGAATACTCCACGTTTGTAACTCATTGCTGATGGTTTCACCTCCTGCTCCTCAGAGAAGGGCTGGTTATGTGCTGGAGGGATGTCTGTTCCCTTGCTGTTCTGATAAGAAGCAAGGGGATCATTAAGGGCTGTGAAAGGGAGAAGACTATCTGTTGGCTGGTTTGTACAGTTTACTTTGCCAAGTATCTTCTCCAAGTCTCTCTCCACTACATACCACAAAATCCCAGCTACTAAATCAACCCACAGCTCGGGATCCCTCGTGTGAGATGCAAATCTGCTCTGTTGTGAGTTGTAAGAGCAAGAAGCCTGTGAGTCTCAGCTCCAGAACTGACACAGAAAATAAATGCAGTCTCAAAGGGCTGAGGTATTAGGTGCAGTTGCTGGTTTGCCTTCAGGACTTGTTATTCCCTACCAAAAGGCAATTTGTTGAGCCCACTCAAAGCAGGAAATTCACTAGATGTAGCAATTCAGAGGAACAAACCCTGAGCATTCCTATAGGTTGGAGGATGTCCTGGGAAGCACCATCTTGAAAAACAGATATCAATGTGTTATCAATGTTGTCTGGCTATCTCCTGAAGTTTTTATAACCTAATGGCTTGGTTTTTGTCCTCCCACATCTCCTTGACTTCCAGGTGGCACAGTAGGAAGCTTATTTGAAAACAGAAACCCATTGCATCTTTCTCTATTTTTATGTTGCACGTTAGAAATACAACCCAGGCCCACACTGATCTCCTCTGTGGAGCTGCAGCCCAGCTCATGTGAGCATCATTACTGACATTATCCCCAGAGTTAGTCAGCAATGGGCCATGTGCTCCCAGGTGTGCACTCTCCACAGATTGCACAAGTCATTCAAGGACTCCAGGGAGGTTTAAATGGATTTAAATGCCAGGGGAGATTTAAAGGCACTGTAACCCACACCAGCCCTCAGCTGCTGAGGGGTGCAGCTCTGGTGGCAGATAATCCATGGAGGAATGCTCCCACATAGTGCACAGGGGCCTCCTGAACTGGGGAACCTCAGGGAGCAGAGAGACCCACTGGGAGCTGGTGATGTGATGGGCTGAGGTTACCTGTGCAGGGCTACAAAAAAAGGCCTTGGGGTGCAAGGAGAAATGGGAATGAGCTGAGGTGAAAGTGAAGGTGGTGTCCTTGCTGCAAAGAAATGTTTCCTTCTCATTTGCTCTCTGATGAATCCTAGAGGATTCATTTTCCATGCTGAAGATGTTTATTTAAAACTGTAGTTTCTTTGAACAAAGTAAGGGGGTAGAAAAGTGTAAATGTGCAGTTACCCACAAATGTATTCCCTGACCTGACTTGTGCTGTTCCTCCTTTTCAAAGTTCCAACCTCCTGGCCCATGTAGCTGATGCATCCTGGCCACTTTCTTTTCCACGGCCAGAAATGGGGACAGCAGGCTTTCCTTTTGGAGAAACACAGCCATTTCTAAAGAACAGTCAGCCTGAATTACATGTCAGAGCTGCTCGTGTTATGTTCCTACCTGTGCATCATCAGAATAGACCCAATAAAAAGCCTCGTTTCTCTTTATTTCCTTGTGATTTCACCTCTCCTGTCCATTTGACCTTCTGTTGTCATTCTCTATTTCTTTCTGGCCCAATGTTAGCTCTGATTTAGAAACTGATGGCTCCAGCACATCTCTCAGAGGAGGAGCAGGACATCCAGAAGAGTCTCTGTGTCAGTGTCTGGAAATGTGGAGTTTGCAGCTCCTTCACTGCTTTCCCCTGCAAAGTCTGGGCATTACTTGCTCTGTGTCTGCTTCATCAACTTCCCTGGAGCTGGACTGGGATGCCTCAGCTTTTTCTACAGCCCTTTTGGTGTTCTTATCTTGGATTTGGAGCACAGCTAATCAATGTTTGCTTGTCACATCCCCACCAGGCTGGGGACAGCAATGCAACAAATTCAGCAGAGCTTGGTGATGGGATTTGACCCAAATCACAGAGGGGAAAAAGAAACAGCTCTGCAAAAACTGAAATTCTTCTGGATGATAAATTCTATTAGAGGTAAATAAATACACAAGCCAGGTACGAAAGGAGCATATACTGATTTTTCTCTTGTCTTAGTGTGATTTGAGCATAATTTGATGGGGCTCAGCTAAGCAAGCAGTGCAGAGACCCTGAGAAATGAGGCTCTGTTTGCTGAAAAGTCAACGTCATGCCTCCACAGCAGTAAGAGAGGAGGTGTGAATGAGATTGCATAGAATCAGATCTCTTTCTCCCTGTTGGAAGCTTAAAGAGATTGGAAACACACTTGAAACCAAATAGACAGAGCTGGACTTGCAGACTGTGTAGGCATTTTGATTTTTCTTACCCTTCTCGGGGCAGAGCTCAATGAAGATATCAAAGAAGATGCCCTCAGACAGCTCTGTGAAGATGGGACTGGGCTCTAAACTAGCATACAGACCTTCTGGGTGGAGATGGTTTGAGGCAAAATTAAGGTAAAAAAATAACAAACTAATTCAGGTAAAGTTCAGAAGTACCAAGAGTTTCTTAGGTAAAGATATCCAGCTGCTTGTTACCAATACTTAGCATATGATCTATCAATATTTATGAGCACATCCCTGCTTGATGTAGGGTCTATGCATTCTCCCCAGTCTAGTTAGTTTGTTTCCCTGCAACTAGAATGCAAAATTTCATAGAAATAAGACATTTTTCAGACAGCTAAAGGATTCCCTGGCCACCTAGAACTTGATGGGAGAGTGAAATGTTAATAATTCAATTGGACAGGCTTTTAGGGCTGAATTAAGGAGCAGCAACCACCATCCAAGTGTGGAACAATTATGTCAGTTTATGCCTGAAAAGCCTGAACTTGTACACGTAATATAGACAGAGATACAGAGCTTGGCTTGCCTAGTGATGGCAAAAGCTGCATTCCTGAGTTGCACCAGAGCATGGTCCAAAGGCCAGTGAAGGATACAGCCCTTTAGAGTTATAAAATACATATATTGGAACGGGAGGTGGGGTCTGGTGATGGTAAATCCATCTTCCTTGCACTTGTCCCATTGAGGCAGTACAAATTTCTCTCCTGGAACATTTCTTCAAGTGTTTTCTTTCTTGTTGCTGTTGGAGTGAGGTGACATTTTTCATGCATAGCCTGGTGGATGTGCCTGAGGCAATGCTGAAACATAAGCCCTCCATCTCATCTGTTTCCTCTGTTCCTCTACAAGTCTTGGGCTGGGGGATGAGCAGTAACTCAGAGTTTCCAAGCCACAGGGGAATGGCTGGAAATTAGAGGGACACCTTGGGTAGAAGAGCCATTTGAAGGAATATTAATTATCAGGCAGCAAGTTCTGGACAATTGAACCACAACTCCAGATGTTCCCATTCTGACTAAATGCTTCAGCAAAAATGTTTAATTGATTGCTATCTTGTGAGCTCTGTGTGTGTGTGATAAAACCCAAGACTGCTGAGCTAAAGGGATTGTGTGATGATAGCAACAGAGTGCACGGAGTGTTTCTTCACCTTTTTAAACTTATGCCTTTTTATCATAGGGAATTGAGGCCAGGTTGAAAAATATTCTTTAATTTATGATCTTTATTGTAGTATCATGGAGCTGATTGAAGTCATTGGGCCCCACTGTACATGGATGCCTTTAAATAAAGAGACATTTGTGTTTGGTCTGAAAGGCCCCTGAGTCTTGTTTAATGAGGGATTGCAGATTCAAGGCTTTCTTGATTTCTATATATCTATAGAACAGGTGCAAGGACAGGAGGGCAGCTGAAAGAAGGAATAAGTCATTGAGATAAAATAAAACCAACCTGAGCTTTTACCCCAGGCTGTAATCGCACCAGAGCTGAATTTCAAATAAGAAATTATTTTTCCTCCTTTTTTTTTCTTTTTTTCTTTTTTCCTGGCCTTTAATCTCCAACCAAATTCATAAATGTCAGGCAAGTATAAGGATGTTCTACCTGATATTTTGGGGGCTGGTAGAACACCACAAGGTAAGGGAAGATGCATAATAGGTAAAGTGACACTTTGCAATGAAATTATAAAGTCCCAAAGATTTTACTTATATTCCTGAAGCTGAGTGGGAAGAGCTTTTTCTTGCAGACCAGATCAGATTCTCATGAAATCACAGTCATCTTTTCATTTAAGTGAAAGATGGCATGACCCTAATGGAGATACTTCCCACCAAAATGTTCTTTTTGTGATGATTAGTAGACTGGTTGCGAGTTGATCCAAGGTGGTTTCTCACAGGGGCAAACATTGATTTCAGTGGAAATATCCTTGACTTTTAGGTCCCATTCCTTTTCCATACTACGAAAGCTAAACTGAAAGTAGTGGAGGAAGTAAATTAGTCCCACTCTTCTAAGAACAGGAATACTTCTGCTAAAAATATGAGAAGTACTTAATGAACAAGGTTTTGATGGGAAAAAAAAAAAAGCAGTCATATTGCCAGGCAATACTAATGTGCTGTCATGAGAACAATTTTATGTTTTATTTGTGCCTTTCCTCTCCTGAGTTTCAGTGCATGAAAATCTGTTGTGTTAAAAACTGTTACAAAGACCTCAGTGCTGCCCATGACCATGGGAAAAATATGGATTTAACAAGGGGAAGAGACGTGGATGTGTTGTGTTGAAATACCCAACGATTTATTCCTTGGTGCTTGGTTATGCTGAATGCTTTTGCTCCAGCTGGGGTTGCTCATCTGAGAGCGACAAACTGATGGCACAAAGAGTCTGCACACAACCTTTGTGTTTCTCCATCTGTGGCTTCAGAAGGTTCACAGCTCACTTGATTTGCAGGCACTGCCTGGATGTGCCAGTTTCTGCCAGAACTGAGATGTGTGGAAACAGGTAAATGAAAGGGAAAAGCCAATTTAAGGGTAGCTGTAAAGTAGAGACTTAATTGTTTTAATATGGAGGAATGTAGAGGTTATTAATTTGCTGTTTTTAAAAATGGCATCTATTTTTAACTCTCAAAGGTGGTTGTTTCCTAGGGAGTAGTGACAGGCCATGCTGCCAAGGTGTGTAGGCTGATTTTGGAGAAGCTTCCAGCCAGCCTGGATGGAGGCTGATGTCTTGCAGACTCCCTAGAACACCCTGGCAAGGAGACACTTCCTATTATACTTGGCCTATAAACACTACAGATGAACTTTTGCTTTTTCAAGACTGTCCCAATCCTGCCAGCTCAAAGGGAACAGCATCTCTGGAGAGTCCAAGATTCCTTGGCACTCCTGCTAAAGGACAAAATGAGTATGCTTCCTTCTGAGAACACTGCTGCAGGCCTTCCTGGCTTCAGGATTTATGGAACAGTGGCTATTTATGTATAAAGCAAAGGAAAGGATTGTTTCCATCTGCATACTTGATCTCATTTGAAAAGCCACTGATCCCTGGCAGAATTGTAACCTTTCAGGCCATGAACTGACTGGCTCACAAGGGACTGGAACCCAAATACCCGGAATGTGATGGACTCTGGTCTGGGCATCAAATCTGAGCTTGTGGCAGGCAGGAATCAAATTCTGGCTTGAATGTCTTTGAGTTTGTTAGTTCCCAGGCTGAAAACAACAGACGGTTCCTGCAGCTCACAAACTGCTGCTCCAAGAGAAGGAATCAGTGGGAGCAGTTGGGCACTGATGAGCAAAGGCTGAGAGTCTGCTCTGCACTGTTTAGAGCTTTGTCATCATAATTAGATCTTAAAATCTGTCAGTTCTGCATGAGACAATTCATCAGCGTGGCCCAGGAGCACGTTTGCTTGGGAGTGTGAGTGTCTGTGACTGGCACCAGAGCTATTTAATGCAGCTGGGACAATGCATTGCCATATCCCAGTCTGTGGGCTGTAGGAACAGGATGAGAATGATGAGAGAAGGAAGGACTCTTGCTACCTTCTAATTACCACTGCCTTCAGTTCTGAATTTAACAAAACCTACCCCCACAGAGCAGCAACGAGCAAAGGCAGTGAGCATAAGATATTCAAGTAAGAACTTTCCTTTCTCATCATAAAAGTTGGCTATAAATTGTCATTTGGGTGTTTTTAGAGAGGAAATTTTTACGTCTGTATTATTTTTGTTTCTGCAACTTCTCTTGTCTCAAAGGTTTACACACTAAAGAGCCAGGAGGCTGCTCCCCCTTGGGAAGAGGAAATGCAGAGGTGACCAGGGATGATCACAGAAGCAGGGAAAGGAGAAATGGTGGCATGAAATGGATTTTCTGGTCTGAAGTCACACCCTCATCATGTATCCATGTCATCCAGGGATGGCATTTCTGGAATACTCCAGCCTCAGAAAGACAAATGCTTTGTCACTGTATTAAATCAAGTCTCCTACACAACCAGGTTGTGGTAGCATGCAAGTTGCAGAGTCTTGGAAGATGGGAGAGCAGATGAGAAAGGATCTGAGGAGATATTAATTTTATTTGTGGGCTTTAAAATATATGTTTCCACCCCTATGGAGAAAGACAAAATGCACGTAGCTTATGGAGCCTGGAGGCTGCTGAATTTCACATGGATTTGAATGCCATCCTCATAACTGTGACTTGGGAACTCATCAAGCCTCAGGATACAAGAAAATTATTGATATGTAGTGCCGGAAAAGTCAACTGTGACAATGAGCCTCCCCCAGAGCAAGTTATAACTTACCTGGCCACTGCCACAGCAGTGCCAGGAGTGCCATTTCCACTGTGACCCAGAGTTCATGATCCATGGAGGGAATCTACCAAGCCAGAGAGGGGCTGTGTTTCTGTCTTGACTGGATCATAAACAGATAATCCCATTCTGTTTTGCAAAATTCCCACTTCATTTATTTTATCTGTGAGGGGTACAATCTTCCCTTCTGGCATGCCACTGCTTTGGGGGCTGTGCTGGTCCCTGCTGACCATCAATTTCTAATAATGGAGGGCAGCATTTCAAGGATGAAACCAAGTAATTCCTCTGTCAGCTCATTGTGATATGTCCCTGGCTAAAAGCCTGGGAAACAATTTTCTTATGACCTACTCTTTGATGATAGTGGACTGTTTTATGCTGCTGCAGTCTCCCCCACATGCTTGGCTTTGAGTGATAAAGCTCAGCTGAGAGAGAAAATAAAAAACTCTGCTGATGTGCATTACTGCTGCTGGCAAAGGCCAGAGCCCTGCATGGGGCCCCCAAAGAGGGACAAGAATCTATCTGTTGAGATTGAGCCTGATTTAATTCTTCTTATAAAGCATCTTGGCAACTGTCTGGATCTGACAGGTTGATAATAAGTCTTTCCCTCAATGCAAAAAGGAAAGTAATTTACATTAGCTTCACACCTCTGGCAAGCAGGAAAGATCCTGCCCTACGTTAGAGGGAGTGGGGAGCAGACGTGAGAGCAAGAGCAGGCAGCACCAGGGGAAGGGGGAAGGCTCAGTCCATGCTCGAGCAAGCACAAGAAAATGCCATTTGGAAAATGTCAATGGGTGAGAGCTGGGCTTGGAATCAGTATTCTGACCATGGCAGCGGTTTGGAACAGCTTTCCAGCCAAATCCTGAAGGATCACTTTTATGAGGAGCAGCAGCAGCACCTGATTTCATTTTGCTCCATTTAGCCCGGCGCTCCTGCTGATACACTGCTCACTCTCCCTTATTACAGGCACACGAGCTCCAGCACCCAGCTGCACTGAGGTTTAAGTTTTTGTTTTGTCATTTCATTGATAAGCATCTGATAGCCTCCAGGGAAGGACAGTGATGCTCATTGAGTGGAGAAGGGCTCTCCAAGAGGTGCAAGGATGCAATTACCCAGCCTCTATCTCCCCAATTCCCAAGCACACACAGCTATTCCCACGAGATCTAACAAGCCTAGTCCAAACCTGCACTGTGTTCCACCTTAAACCTGCTGTCACACTAGTTCTGGTTCTGAGTAAGGGTCTTGTAAGTTGGGCTCTCAGCAGCTTTTTGCTGGTCTCATGCCTCCAAAACAAACAACAATAGGCAGCCTCTCCAAGCCTCATGCACAGACTGGATTGCCCCTCTCTGCAGTGCCATGGGAGGTAACAGTTCTGTGATGCACTTAAAAATCCTCAGGTGAAAGCATGCCAGGACAGTGCCATGTCCTTCAGGGAAATGGTATTTAGAAATTTTTGCTCTTCACAACTTACTAGCTTTAAAGGCCTCTGTCCCTCCTGTCAAAATTGAGCTGGGATGTGGTAGGGAGGAGAGAACTGGGTTTATGTCAAAGGAAACAAAAGTGGGTCGGTGGTGAGCATTTAATTTACTTGTTCCCTGGCCATTGGGATCTTGCAGAGGATTTTGTTCTGTGGCAAGGCACTGTCTGGGCCCTAGGGCTCTTTCTATTGGAGTGGTCTCTGTTACAGGGATGTTTTTTGGAGATCTCATTATGGAACATACTCAGCCCAGGGCAGCGTAGGCAGAGGGACTCCTGAGAGCTTTTGAGTGCCCTGGCCAACCTTGCTTGATGTGGGAAGGAGGACACTTGGGTGCAGAGGCACTGAAGACTCCTAGGAAGCAGAGCAGAAGAATACTTTATTCTGTGGGAACACAATAACTAGATTGTAAGTTTGTTCTCTGACCCCTGATTTAATCTGTCTTTAGAGGAAACTTGTGTCTAAGTGTGCATTGGTGTATTCCAGCTTTGAAAAGTGTCACGCAGTTGCTTTGGGGAAAGTGAAGTTCCCACCTCAAGGTTGTGGCTGATTTAGGATGCTGGAAAGAGTGGGTAGGGTCACAGAGTAAGGGATGGTGCCACATGGCAGGTGGAAAGGTACAGGTGATGGGAGATCTGAAAAGTGGATTTCATGGAAAGGTGTTTGATGTTGCCTAGAAGGTGAAGGGAAGGTACATGGGCCATTTTGGGGTATATAATCTCTAAAACTCAGGAATAAGAAAAGTTGACTGAATATTAGTAATAATATTGGAAGAGCAATGCAACTAGTTGTGGAGATTGCATCCATATCCTGGCTGAGCTGTGCTGGAAGGGCAGGGTGCCTCGTTCAGGGGTCTTAAACACTGCCTGTCACTGTGCCAGGTAAATACAGGACCCTGAGAGGAAGGCTCAGCCCTTACAACAATCCTTACAAATGAGAGATCCTGCCTGAAAGCAAAAGAGATGAAATTAAGACAAGAGCAAAGCACTCCTCTGGGGCAGGCAAAGCAGAATACACAAACACAAAACAGGGAATACACAATGAGGCATCTGGAGAGGGCCGGGGTTGCTCTGGTTCACAAGCAGAATATGAATCAACCCTGCAGGGCTGCTGCAAAACACCTCATTGTATCCAAGACTGCATTAACAAGAGCGCTCCTTGCCAGACTCGTGAGGCAATGATTACAACCTGCTTGGGGCTGACAGGGCTTCAGTCAAGTGTGGGTGTCCAGAACTGATGTGGAACTTCATCTACACCCATTAAGGAATTTGGAGAGCCCAGGTTGAAGAAAAGCCTCACAACAAATCAAGTGAATGATAAGAGGTCAGGCAAACAAGTCCTGCAGACAAAGATTGAAGGCGCTGCATTAGTTCATATTAAGAGTGAAACCATGGAAATGGGATGCAGTCAGTCTTCCTCACAGAAGGAGTACTTATAAAAGGGCTGATGATGAGTCATTTTCCATGGTCACTGGGGTAAGAAAAAGAAAGTGATTGAAGTCACAGTGAAGATTTAAGATGTTTATTAAGAAACCCCTTCTAATCCTTGGAGGGGTAAAACAAACAGGCTGTCTAGGAAAGATGTGGCATCTTCTTTCTTAGTGAATTTCAGGAATGAGCTAGACAAACAACTATTGTTAAAGTACATTTGACAAACAACCATTATTTAAGTTATTTAAATATTTTTGATCCTGCCTCTGATGATCCCACAGAATGCCTTTCTGCCATATGTATCTATAATTAAGCACAATATAAAGACACAGACGTTTCCTCGAGGAGTTAAAAACCTATCTATAAATAGAGAAAGTCTTCATCTTTTAGTGGTAAAACTAGGTTGAACGTGCCTTATGTGACAGCTCTGTTCATATATCATTGTGGAGCAAACATCAGGAGGAGAAGGAACTCTTTAAACCAAAGAACAGCACTGCTGTAACAACATGAGTATAAAACTGGCCAGGCATAAATTAGGCAGGAAATTGAAAGAAAGTTTCGAACTGTCAGAACAGCAATGTTCTGAAACAGCCTTTCATAATGGGAATGCTAGAGGCAAAAATCAGAACTTGTTTTTAAAATAGAGCTTGCTAAATTAATTCAAAGGATATAGAGAACTATTGCCTGTCATAGCACAGTGCAGGACTAGGAGATTCCTTTTGTTGCTGGATTTTAGGAGCTGAGAGGAAGAGAAGTATTTTTCGTGCCAGTGGGACTGTTTTCTGCTCTTTATTGACACAAATGTGCCTCTTTCATCCCTCTGCTTTTTCATGTGTGAGGCAGTTACTGACATTCCTTTCAAGATCTGAAGGTCAAGTCTCTGTTTAAAACTACATAATTGCATTAAGGTGAAGGAATGAATTCCAAATTTCAGAAGATCTTCTTGGAGAGAACTGAGAATCCTCAGTTGCTGGGTGTCCTCTTGACTTTTCCAAGGCTGCACTTTGTGCTGATTGGGCCAGTACCATTTGGGGTTAATGTGAGCAGCTGGGAGAACTGCCTCAGTGAAGAGCTGAGCCAGTCTGATAAACTGGAGCCAAACCTCATGTCCCAGAGGGAGCTTAGGTGGGGCAAGGTGAAGTGTCAAAGCAGGGCAAGAAACTGCTGCAAAGTGTTGCAGTGTGCCAAAGGCAGCTAACAGGACAGCACAGGCCCTGTGCCAGGAGAGGAACTTAATTTCCTTGCTGACAAATGAAACAAAGATGTGATTGGAAGTGCCACGTTTTGGAGGTATGAGCAATTTCCCTATAATCAATCATCCAAACCAAATTGTTTTCATTTCTTTGCATTATTTAGCAGCTTTTTGATGGCAGACAATATGAGCTAGATTTTGTTTTTCACCCATCCCTAACACTGACGTGATTTGTGGGCTTTGGCAGCAGGATGCTGGGGTGAAGGGAGGCTGAACTGGGCTTCTCCATTTAAAAAACTTGGCATAGACAGTGTCTGTGATTATCAGCTAATCATTCAGAGATGTTGTTTGTCTGCTCCTATTAGGTCTGTGAAGTATCCAGCTTCGAGAAGCTGACAGTGAAACATCTCCAGGAGAGGATGTCTGAAGCAAGAGGGAGGCAATGAGGAGGTGATAAGGTAGAGCTGAATTTGATAAGAGCCCCTGACTCCTGTAATTGCAAGAAAGGTGAGACTGATTATTAGACCTATCAGCTCTCCTGGGTATTCCCAGTTATGTGAAGCTTTTGATGTGGTTAGGGACTGTGGAAGGAGGGCTGGTTCATGCATCCTGGCCTGAACTTTATGCAAGGGTTCTCTTTCTTTTCCTGGTGGGAAATGTACCTCTAAAGTCTTGAGGGCTATTTTACTGTCCCTTGAACAATGTGGGGAATTTCAGAGAGGAAGTAATTAGCTGCAAGCATCAGCATAGATGACTCCAGTGACAGATTTGTTTCCTTACGTGGGTTCTGCAGCTGAGACTGTTGAGGGAGAACTGCTTGGTGCAAATATAATGAAATGGAAGGTTGTGAGGAGATATATCAAGAATAAATCTCCTACAGAGGAAATACTTTTCATCCCTTTTAAGTCTGATGACTTTGGCCCCATTTCAAGTCATGGCTAAAGAGCCTGTTTGTACTACACAACATGTCAGCTAGAGCCTGATTTATAGAAGGGCATCCTGCAAGGGTCAAGTAGCACCTTGTGTTTTTACATGAGAGGAGAATTTTTTTTCCTTCAAGCAGGTTGAGCAGGACATTCTCATGCATTAAATTCAAAGCTGCCCTTAAACTGCTTTGTACCAGGGTGTGTCTCTGGAGGCAGCATCACAGCTCATAGATGAGATACAGATCTGTGTGTGCATGACCTGTGATGCAGAAATGTCCTGAAACCTGCAAATGGAGCCTGTCCCACTCTGTGATGCTCCCCAAGGCATGCTTGGACTGGGAAAATGTGATCCCTTGGTACGTAATTGGTGGGTAACACTGCTGGAAGATCTCTGCTCAGCACATCCCAGAACAGCATAGTTGGTTTTGGTTTTTTTTGCACCCCATCAGGATGCAAGAGCTGTCTTTCAGAGAGAATTTTAAGATGGATCGAGTTGGAGATCAGTTAAAGGATTCATTTTCATTTGTGCTCTGAGTACAAAGGCTTGTATATTTTGTCAGATATCACTGGTGTGTTCCAGTTTTGATTTAGCTGGTTTTCTTACAGTAACTGGTGGTGTGGCAATCATGGGAGTGTGGGGGCATTGGGGTTGCTGCTTGCTGCTAAATCTGAACAAATACAATCCTGGGAGCCTGTGCAGTTAACTCTGGGACTCACAAAGGCATCAGGACCTCCTAGCATGTGCAGGCAAACAAGAAAGGCATGTTGGTTGTACCACTGACACAGCACACGAGCTCCAAGCACACACTCACCTCTCTGTGGCTCAGCTCCCTGTACAAGAAACAGGGATCGTGATGCTTTCCCTCCTGCCTTTGTCTGCTTTGCCTGTTTGGCTGGTTGCTCGTGAACAAGGAGTGTTGCTTGTGGAGTTTTTGTACAGAGCTTTGTGCTCCCGCCCCTGATCGCAGCGGGGGCTCTCGAGTGCCACTGGGTTGGAGTGAGCAGAGATGTCTGAACCCTGCTGGAAGCAGCCCTGTGCAGCACCAAGGTGCTGGATCAGGCTTGTGCTTGTCAGACTGTAATGTAGTCAAATCCCACTGTAATAAATGTTGCCTGTAACAAACCACCATTTACAGGCACCCCAATGCTTATTTTTCCACTGCTAATTAGCTCTTGATAGGGCAAATGCTTACATCAAGTCGAATGGATACAAAGATCTTTGTTTTCCCAC
This sequence comes from Thryothorus ludovicianus, assembly GCA_013397245.1. Taxonomy (NCBI): domain Eukaryota; kingdom Metazoa; phylum Chordata; class Aves; order Passeriformes; family Certhiidae; genus Thryothorus; species Thryothorus ludovicianus. Next base: position 481,274 of record VZTB01012421.1, read on the forward strand.
ATTTTTTCCCTAAGGGTACATCTTCTCTTCTCCTTCATGTCTTTATTTTCTTTTTAAAATGCCATTTAAATGTTGAGAAGTGCAAAGCCTCCAAGCACAGGGTATTTATGGACAACTCATATTGAGTGTTTTTCCTCTTTTTCCTCATTATTCTGGGATGGTGAATTCCCTCAGCTTTTATAGTTACTGTCAAGGTATAATGAAAACTTACTTGGGCCTCTTGATGGCCACTTTGTTCAATACCAAAAGCCTTTATCTCTTCTTTTAGTTCCTCCATCATCTTTCTCCTGATCTTTAGCAAAGCATAAATCTCACCTTCTGATCATGATGCTTGATATTTCTAAGTTCATTTAACTAAGCCTGTTTTCCCTACATTCTCCTCAGCCACACTTGCCACTTGTCTCAGAGGTCAGATTTGATGGAAGCAGGAGAAGCTTCAAACTTCAGAATTTATTCAGGTGAAACCAACAGAAAATGTGGGGTCTTCAGAAACAAGACTGTTTGCTTGTGAGGAGTTGGAGGGCGGGAGGAAGAGCAAAAGCCATTTATTTCATCTAAGCAGAGGAAAAGTCAATCTTCCACACACAGACAAAGGATGGAACTAGCAAAATGCTTAAATAATGTTTGAGGTAAGGCATTGTGTTTGTCTGGGGAGTACTCTGCAGTGCCATGAAAGGAACATTTCCCTTGTCTCTGGGCTCTTGGTGAGGGTTGGCACTTGGGTGGAGGTAACCGAGAAACAGAGATTTGCTTTGCCAGGCTGGTGAAACAAACCATGCTGCTGATGTTTTTACCATGAAACCTTACGTGGAACTACACAGTCAACAAGTCTTTACTGTTATTGGGATGTGGAGAGGTTTAGCCATCACTTTGGGTCATAATTCACTGAAGCCCTGTTGCCTCAGTTCAGAGTTTGCTTTCTTTTATTGGGAAGCATGTGGTAGGAATTAAAAATGAGGAGAGGTTTTTCTGTGTCCCATCCCTACTGGGGATCTTTCTTCTTCCATAATGCCCTCTGTGCTTGGCTGATCTTTGCTGGCAAAAGTACAGCAGTACTTAAATACTGTACTCAGGTCACTTTTATGAGCTCAGAATTAAACTTGGATAGGGATGGGCTGGCAGAAGTGGAATCAGCATGTGCTGGACACTTAACTGGGTGTTCATGTGTGCTCAAGGAGGTTGGTGTGCATTTGAGCAGAATGAAATTACTGGCTTTGCTCTTTCCCATCTCCTCTCCTGTCCCAGTGATCAAGCCTTAGTAACCACCAGAGCCAACACACGAATAGAGGTCCTTGACAATCACCTCCCTTAGATGGAGGGGCAAAAAAATTCCACCAGCTCCCGCTGGCAGAGTCATTAAAATCTGCTTTGCTGAGCTTTTGGTAGTAGAGAAGCTCATCCTAAGATGCTCTGTGAGAAAAGTTCAAGTCACAATGGCTGCCACAGTCTGAGCAGCTTTACCTCCTGGTGTGAGCTCGTGATTACACGGCAGTGATGGAAGGCTTAGTCATAGCAGCGGGTCTCCAGGAAACCTTGTGTGGGGGAATGCTGCCTTCAGGCTGCAGACAGTGCTATCAGAAGCCTACCAGGGACATATGCAGAAAAATGGGAGCTTAATTGCCAAATTTTCCCTTTATCTTAATATAATTAACAAGCTGGTGTCTCTGCGGCTCTGGTTTAAGGAAATGCTCAGAAATGTGTTATGGATGTGTTAAGGAGGATGGGAGTTTTGTTACTGTGGCTCCTTTCATAAAATATCTAAAATATTACTGAATTATTATGCTTTCTTATAAAACATGCCAACAAAACAGAAGCTTTGCTATCGACCTTCTTGTGTTATATACTCCTCTCTCCTCCGGCACTTGATATGCAATGAGGTTTAGTTGCTCATTTTCTTGCAACAAGAAAAAGGCCCCATCTTTTCGGATGAGATGTTCCTCGTAGTTGGGGCTGGCAGCTCTCTGTGAATGGTGACTCACAGACTCATCGGACAGGCGTCCACACAAATAAAAAATTCAGCAGACTGGTCACAGCGTAAGGTGCAATGAATGGGATGACTCAACACTGCTGTCTTGCAGCATTGCATGCAAAGCACCCAGAGATGACGCCTGGCACCACCAATAGGAGAAGACTTGAGGTAAAATGACTCAGCTCAGGGTCAGGTGGAAATCCACCAGCTCTGACAACTTGTGCCTTCGTATCCTGCAGTCACAAAAGTCTGCTTGGTGTACGACCCAAGAGGCATTTTACTGTAAGGGCTCTCCCTCTTCCCTGTTCAGACATCCTTGCTTTGCAGACAAGATTATTTGTTTAGCCACAGCAGCAAGAAGCAGAGCTCTGGAGGGTGAAAGCCAGCTTGGCTGAGCCTGGGTGCAAGTCAGGTTCAAGCAGGACTTATCTCAGGAGGGGCTGGCAATGTTTTTGAAGGCAATGCACTCCCAGCCCCTTTGAAGCCTTATCGAGGATCTGGCTGTTTTATCTATAATGACTTTTCATGCAGGATGGCTCCTGTATGTTGCTCATGCATCGAGTATGCACAAATCATCCTGGTTCACAGAGCGATAGGTGGAATTGCAAAACTGCTCTTAATGACTGAGTGACAGCCATCTGTGGTACATGCTCTCAATGTGATATTATGAAGGATAATTTTTTCTCCTGCCTGTGAAGCTGAAAGAAACAGGGTGTGGGGGGGGAGATGATCTCTTGGGTTTATTTGCTTTGCTTTTAATTGATTTTGGAGATTAAAGGTAGAGTGAAAGTATCAGCTTGAAAGCCCTGAGTACTGAGTGCTTCTGTTTTTGTTGAAGGATGTGCATGGGAAGCATATTGTCAGCCTGCCTGGGCCCTGACCAGAGGCTGCCAGGACAGTGTTGGTTAGTGCAAGTGATGTTGTTATGGGGGATGTGGTGTTGTTTTTGCAAGCTCAATGGACTATAGAAGCTAAGTGCTTGAGATGTAAAGCACAGAAGATAAGAAAGTGTTCACAGATTTTGAATCTGTCCCTCACAGACACAGGCAGGCAGAGCAGGGACCCTGCTGTTCTGGTGTTGCTGTAACTTAGTCTGCAACGGAGCGTCTGCTGTGTTAGAGAGAGATCTGATTTTTTGAAGAAGCAGAAACCATTCATGTGGCAGGTGTTTATCCATTTCTTAAGTGTTCACCTGTCTGAACACTTGGGTGAGCACAGTGATGGGTTTACAAGCACATGGATAAGTTCTTCCCTTGCCACTCAAAAAAATCCTGTAGAAAATTTGCTCTCCCCTCTGCCCCAGCAAGCAATACCTGCCCAATGCTCCCTGTGCTGGAGGTGATGAGATCTTAGGAACACAGTTGAGCATTTGTCTGTGAAATACAGGCATGGAGATAAAGCCCCAGCCCCTGAGCTGTCCCTCAGGGCACATTAGGATTTTGGAAGAGCTCCAGCTCTAACTTGAGCCCAGCCACAATTATAGCTAACAGAGGTGGGGAAACTACATTTTGGGGAAGGTTATCATAATGAAAGCTTGATTATTAGATAACTGGTCTCTCATCTTCATTTTATTGTTATCATGGATATCTTTTCTTAAATGACTTTGAAAGCTGGCTGGTATTTTAGGGTTTACAGCACTTGTTTTACACCTAGTGCTGTAAACCCTACCCCAGTCTACCGTGTATCTAATAAATGAACACTGCAGCCATCCTGCTGGGGAACTGACTTTCTACACCCTCTGCAAATACACACATGCAAAATGCTCTTTTTCTGCTCTCTTGATGATTTTTAAACAGAAGGTTATGCAATTACAAAAGCAAAATGCTTGTCCTTTGCAATTTGCCCCTAAAACTTCCCTCCCGCCTGTCCTGACTCTATTCCTAACCTGTCTGTTTTTCTACCAACTTCTTTGGGCATCTAGAAGTTATTACCACCAATTAGAACACCTTTGAAGGGCTTTCTCCTAACTATCAAAGTGTTACTTGCAATAGCATCAACAAAGGCTTCCCAGTGAGAGGATGAAATGGCTGTTGTGCTTTCTTCCTGGGCAAACAGGGCCCTGGCTCAGATTTCAGTTCAGTGACGTTTCTGCTCAGTTCCTATTTCACATAGGAACTCCATCCAGATGCAGCTTTTGCAGAAGTGAATGCCTGCATCTGTACACCCTGAGCTCTGCTTAGGCAGTGAGATAAAGTGCTTTGAAGATCAGAGAGGATGAGTCTTTGTAGCTCTGATTAGGATGTACCCCAGGGCAGGGAGTGTTCCTTGGCACTGCATGTGGAAGGTCTGGGAATCCTTGGTTGACCAGTGTTTAGAGATACCATGGAAATATCAAGCTGGAGGGCTATAAGTGAACCCATCTGTCACAATAATAGCACAATTTCCCCAGCAATGGGTGTTTTCTCTGTATTGTGCTGTGGCCTGGAGCTGGTCTGGAAAGGATCCAGGATCACAGCAGTCAGCAGGTGAGGCTGGAGTCTGCTGACTGATGTGTGTGTGTGTTGTTTATTGTTGCTTAGAGAGTTAGATCAGGGCTTGGCATAAAGAAAGAGGGCAATATTTATTACTGTGTTGATAATTTGTTGCAGGCTGTATGTATGATAAGTTTGTCCAGGCCTTTGCCAGGATGGTGAGGGTACATGCCCTGCCAATGACTGTCCAACCCATGACCTGTGGGAATTGGTATCTCCTTGTGAGGGCAGCAATTCATGCTCTCTCATCCTGCTCTTGCTCAGTTGTTTTGGTGTTTTCCCCTTCAGCCATTCACTCCAAATCTCTCTCCTACATAATACCTCTTTCACTGCATGCCTGGCAGGTCACAGAAGGTGAGCAGGGCAGGTTTCTGTGATGGGTAAGACACCAGAGTTATTCCAGGGCAGAGGAAACAGCCTTAAATGATACTGCTGCTGGGAGCTTAGTACTGTAATGGTAATGGCTGCAATAACCTTCATTTTCTCTCAGGAGGGTGATGCAGTGCTCCCCCTCAAGAATTTGAAGAGTTAAAAAGAAAGAAGAAACAACATTAGGGTGTTTTTTCTTGTGACACATGGCCCTTGCTCTGTGAGGAAGAAATGATGTTTTCTCACTGTGTCTGTTCCTGCCATACTGGCAACAGGCTCCACACAAGATCTCAATTTAGCATCCCCTGTGTGTTTCTTTAGGCTTTAAAACAGCAGAAGTCCTTTCCCTGAGCTGCTGACAGGTCAAGCATTCAGGCTGATGGCTGTGCAGTTAATGTGAGATGTCAAGGGGCATGCAAGCAGTCTTCTCTTGATACGTGCCAGTTCCAGCCTGTGTGACTGTCAGGGACGTTGATTAGCTTAATTTCTTTGGGAATCTTGAAAAAGTCATGGGTGATTCTATGTTTCTCTGAAGGTCCTCTGGAAACCCATTTTCATGATTAGCTAAAGTTGCACTTGCAAATGAAAATCCTGTTCTTGCAGGACCATGGATCACGTGGCTGTAAGCAGCCATCCTCTCCAGGGCTCTAAACACAATCTATGAACACACAGCCCTTCCCACCTGGAATTCATTCTCAACTGCTCCTGTGTAATGCATTTCTCTTCTCTGCATATCTCTCAGCTGTGACACTGCAGCTGTTTTGGTGGATTGCTTCTTGTAATCTTTCTTCTTTCTCAAATGGTAAGCTTGTTCCTGATGTAATTACCACGATAAAGTTCTGTGGCATGACGGATCATCCTTAACGGCACTGCTGCTCTTGACTTCAGACAAGAGGATATTTCATTTCGAACTTTTGTGGGAAGAGTAGTAAACAGTAAACAGTTTTGTTTTCCCCAGCATCATCTTCCTCTGCATTGTCTGGCAGAGAAGATGGTCCTTGCATCCATCTTACAGTGCTGAGGTTCCCTTGGGGCTTCTCTGCAGCCTGCAATAACAATAATGAAGTGCTGAAAAGTGCTTGTTCTGTAGGTGACTGAGGTGTTGTCATGGTCCAACCAGCCCTGAAAAGCAGTGGCTCTGGAATAACAGGGGCAATGCCATTGTGAGGATCATTTCCTGCTATAAGCAGAGGAAATCAAAGCACATTTGCAGTGAATGCAGGAGTTTTGTATGTACTCCTTGCCTGAATCCTGTGTGTCCAAGTGTGGGAAGGTCTAATAAGTGTATGATTCCATGCATTTCTGAGTAAGAGGGAGGTTAGAATGGTAGGAAAACAGGTTTGGGGCCAGTCTGGCACCTTCTCTCTTTTTACAAATGTCTGTGACCTAGCTTATCTTTTCCATGTAAAAAAACCCCAACAACTACTTACTCTCTGAAGCACATTTTCACTATTTGTTTTCGCAGTCTCACCTAACAACCAGAAGGTGCCACAACTACAGCTTCCCAGGCTCCATTGTACTGTATGCTCTTTGCAGTGCTGCCTCAGAACACCTTACAATAAACACAGAATCCATGGGAAAGAGAGAGAGAAACAGGTGAGTTTCTGGCATGATAGGGGAGCAAGGAGTATTCCAGGTTTCTGAAACACTATATTCCTGAGCAAAGGGGAAAATGGGATGGAAAAAACATCAAATAGTGGCAGTCTCGTGATGCATTAAGAATTTACCAGTTTGAAGGAAGCATTTGCAGGGTGTCAGTTTTTTTGGAATTTAGTGGGATCTATAGGGATTATGCCACTTTGCATGAGTGTGAGATCAAGGACTGCAGGTCATTTTGGGGTCAGCAGAAGAGTTTCCAGAGCCTTTTCCTGCAACTCTACAAGCTGCACAGAATTGCTTACCTTTCTCATGCCAAGTCCTTTCTTAGCCTACAAAATGTTTTTTTCCTGAGTACACATCCCTTCTGCCTGGGGAAAGGTCGATCGATTCCTGCTCAGCAAATGTGGCTACATGCTCACCTCCACCACTTCGTGGGAGTGTTCATGTCACCCTGCTGTACACTTTTAGGAGCCTGAGCAGCCTGTGAAGCCCAGGGATCCTCCAGAGGCCAATTTCCATTAATTTGGTCCTCTGATCCTCAGAACTGACCCTGATAACTCCTACAACCCCACCTGCAGCAGGAGGAGCCAGGGGAGCCCTCTGGTTGTATTTCTTCACTGACATGGCTCTTCAGCACTCAAGGACAGTAATTGAATGTAATGTCCAAACCCCAAACCAGCCTGCAAATCCCAGCACTGTGAACAGGAAGCTTCAGCAGAGCTGTTTCCATCATCTTATCTCTCACAGACAGTTACTGTGTTCTTGATGTAATTACAGTGATAAAACAATGTGACATAACTGCTGGCTTCTATTGTGGTATCACTGCTGTTGACTTAAGTGACAGGATAATAATTTTATAAGAGACCTTTCATTTTTTTTTCCCCTGGCAGCCACTGGCAGTGTTTAAGCATGGGAGCTGATATCTCTGATAAAGCACATTATGCACGTTCCACAAGTCCTAAAACTTTTTATCAGTTTTATTTATGCACTGCTCTTCCAGGTGAAATTTCCATCTGTTCTTGCAGCATCCAGGCCGTGTCTCTTCCCAGCCAGATCAGAGTCTAGTGTTTACACAAAAGCACTGGAGCTGCAGTGGCAGCAGTCAGTCATGGGTGGTGATTGGGAGAGGAGAGGGAGAAAAAAGCCTTTTTCTGCACAATTCCCTCAGTTTGCCATTGTTGGTGCATTGCAGACATGCCAGTCCCCCTACTCAGCTGGAGGAGGTGTCCTTGGGATGGCTTCTGTGAGAAAACCTGGTTAAAAATGAGCCATGTGGAGGATTAGTGTGGAGTCAGACACCTCCTGTTTTTAATATATCAAAGCCCTGACAGAGGATATATCTGTTGCTCCAACTGAGCTGGGGTGGTGCAGCCCAGAGGCAGACAGTGTGGGGAAAATTTCAAACCAATGGGAATCTAATCATATATATTTATGTCCCCACACTCCCTTGTCTCAGCTGCACATTTATTGATGTAGTGTCACAGGAGTGCAGAGCCTTGCTGATCTATGCTGCTGTCTAGGGCTGCCAGCCAAACCTCCCAGGGGAACACAGGCCAGCGGCTAAGGAGGGATGTGTCCTGCTCCTGGTCCATCCTGCAGCCACCCACACTCCCTAAAAATACCTAGGAGGGCAAAGCACAGATCTTCCCAGCGACTCAGGCATATGGGGAAAGCACTGCTCTTCTCCATGAATATTTCCAGGTGATGTAACTGGGCTGTGCACAAAGCAGGGCCCTTCCAGGAGCACTCATGGGATCAGATTTAGCTGGTAGAACTTGTAGGATATTTCCTTAGCCTGGATGTGAAGGTTCCCCTGGGGAATCCCAGTGACTGCTGCAGGGACATTGGCTCCCTGTCTGTTTTGGCTGGACAAGCTTGGGTATGTAATGCTAAAAGTTGGAGGGAGAGATGCTCTCATGAGCTCTATTTCACTGGATGCAAAACAGTGAAAATACATCTTGTTTATCTGTGCAGAGTTGTCAGGGAGGATGATGAACTCAGAAAATCTAGTTATAGGCAGATTGAGTGCTCGTTTGCAAGATTTTGGATATTCAGATTATTTTTCTACCTTCCTCTTTTTTTTTTTTTTGTACATTACAAGACATGATAATGTCTGGAAGAACTGATATTTGCATTTGGTGACAATCAAATAGAGAAAGAAATCATCCAAGAATATTAATGGGCAGCGAACCTTACAGGGTTTATGGTTTGAGCTTGTCAGAATGACTCTGTGAGGAGTTTTGACAGTCTGCAAGTTTTGAAGAAGAAGATATTTTTCCTTGTTTTAAACCATCCCAGAATGTTCATATGATGAATATGTTTTTCATTTGGACAGTTCAGAATTTTCTGGGGTTTGCCTCTCCATCCAACCAGTAGAGGACGAGGGGGAAAACTCTAACTTGGTATAAAATAATTTTTCTGTCTTTGGTTTCTCTTGGGAAATAATACTGACAAGCTGGGGTGGGGTAGGTGGACAGCTCTCTGGAGAAGTAGGGTGGACTCAAAATTTTGGCTTTATAAGCAGCTCAAACCATCATGATGTCTTTCCCAACAAGAGCGACCGGGAATGGGAACATTTTCCGAATTGTGAGAGAAATCCTAAAGCGAGCTTACAATGGTTCCTATCCTATCTTGCACTGGACAACCTCCTTCTCTATGTTTTACCACCAGCTCCAGGGAAGAAGGGAGGTCTCTGGCTGATGCAGGAGCAGCAGCAGCTGTGCCCTGTTGCCCTGTGCTGTTGTGGAGCCTTTCCTTGCTGGCAGCGTGGGGGCAGCGGGAGCTGCTCTCTGCTGTGCTTGTCTGTGCTGCTCATTTGTGACACAGTCTCCCACGGCAGTCCCTAATGACAGCCTGAGAAGTTGAAACAGGTACCAGGGTAAGAGAGGGATGTAACTGCTCTTTTAATGCTTCTTTTGTTGTCCTTTCCATCTGTACTGAAGGTGTCTGTTTAATTCCAGCTGACGACTGCCCTGACTGTCACTTTCTGGGAGATATTGTGTATAGGTGCCCTCCTGGGCTTTTCAGGCAATGAAATGGTGGCACATGGCTGCGATAAACAAATGTCTTTAAAAATTCCCTGCGTTGCTATTGAAGTGCTGATCCTGCTGGACGTGGAACCCGTCACACAGCGGAGCAGGACAGCTTTTCACCTGGCACTGTCACCCTCCCAGCCAGCAGCTTTTGTGTGACTCTGAGGTCCAGACAATGGAGAAAGAAATATTTTGACAATAACCCTCCCTGTGATCAGCCTGATGCTGATTGGAGCCACCAGAAAGGATCCTGGGGCTTATTAGGGCTGGAAAAGGATCAAGCCTGTTCTGGCTCTTGATTGCACAGGAAGTGCTGCTCATTGGAAATGAGGGGAGTGGAAAAAACTGGGAAATGAGGAAGAGGGGCAGACCTGGATTTGGGATAAATTCATATCATGTGGATGAAAGCTACCAGACTTCTCCCCCAGTTATTTCTTGGGCCAGCAAGAAATGAGATTGTTCCTTTCCTTGTGCTGAGTTTAGCCATTGATAAGGATGTGGTGGGATCATTCCCAAACCTTAGGCCTCTTAACAAGCATAGGCTAAACCTTTATTTAGCTCAGAGCTGTGGTTCATGAGGCCAAGAGCTGATGAGAAAAGTCAGAGCTCAAAGTGGGGTGTTAATTACTTCTGAATGCACATAACACAGCTGTTACCACCACGTAGGTGAAAGACACGGGCACTTCAAGCAGCCCAAGATGGAGACCCAGATGTGTTTTAGACCCTTGGCAATTTGTCTTGTTGCTTAGTCCCTGGTCTATGAGCAAAAATATCCCTTATCCTTTTCCCAATGATAAATATCGGGTGACTGGCAAAGATAGTGGCTGCATTTCTGTGTGTCTGCATAGAGAAACAGGGTGAAAAGCACTTCTTGAGAAGCCAGCAGCTCCTAGGTGAGAGGTGCTGTCTTGTCAGGATTCAAAGGTGCCACTGAGGAGGGAGCTGGTGGCCTTTGGCAGGATGCAGGATGCTCTCTGCATGCAGAGCAGGGAAACAGGAAAATAGCTGATGAAACTCCTTTTTTAACATGAATATAAACACCTTACAAATAGCATCAAGTTCAGATATTCTCACAACCAGTGCTGAAACCAGAGAAAAGCATGGCTGGTACAAGTGAGTGGGGAATGGTCAGTGTGTGAGCTCAGCATGGGGATGCTCAGGGGGGAGATGGAGACTTTAGCTCTTTTGTGCAGAGGCACATGAAGTGGGGACCAGCCCGGGGAGATGTGGGTTGATGTTCTGAACCACACCATGAGCATGTGGGAAGGCTCCTGCTGCCACCTGGATTTTCTTCATTCACTACCTCACCTGTTTTCTTCTCTCTTCACTTCCTCTCTCTTTATTTCCTCCTTCTTGGGTTGCTTATCACTGCAGCTTCCCTGGCCTCTCCCCTGCTGTCCCTCCAGCATGAAGCTCTGTACAAGAAAAGCCTGGAGCCCACAGGGATTTCTGTGATCTTTTCATCTTTTAGACCCTTGGTTCACCCAGCAGATGGGCTGTGGAAAGGACAGGGCTCCAGCAGTCCTTTGTCTCTTGGCAGTGATGAATGTCCTCTTGCTCCATTTCCACTTCCCAGGGCATGGATCAGCTTCAGGGACAAGCTTTTCACTGGTGTGTGTGTGGTAGTATTTAGAGTAACCTCAACCACATGAGTGTGTTTAATGGCATATTGCAGCATCTGAAAAGAGATCCCAGGCCTTCCTGTAGCCTTCCTCTTCAAAAGGAATTCTTTAGGATGGTCCTGCTGCTGAGGGAGGGCAGGTGTACAGTTCTGTGAGGGAGGTGAGGGGAACCAGCCTGTGTTTTAGTTGTACAGTGCAGGCATACTGTGTGAGATATATTTATGTATATATATGTCCCACAGGGATTACATACTCCCAAAAAGTGAAATTCATTCTAATTTCAAAATAACATTTTGTTAAAGTGGATACGGGAAAGTTTTGCTTCCTTCTTTTGAAGCAGCTTTCATATTTTTGGAAGGGAGGAGAAAGGAGGGAGTGATGAAGTTAATCCTCTGCTCCAGCTAAGCCAAAGCAATATCTCATTCTTATAAATATTTCAGCAGCTCTCAGTCACTCTGAGAGCATTATGCTTTGGCCAGGTAGTCCAGATTTATAAGGGATGTAACATCAATTAATTTTCAGTCACAGTCATCTGTATTATGTCACCTACTCAATCATAGGCCCAGGAGAGCTGCTGACCCAGGGTTCCAGCATCTGCTTTCCAGGTCAAGCAACAAGTCAATTCTAAATCTTTCAAACCTCTTTCCCTTTCCTGATGGTTTAGGGATTAACTTTTCATCTGCCAGCCCTTTGCTTTGCTGTGAGATCTCGTTTTTGTTCCTGCAAGTGAAATCTAGGATGCTGAAAGAAATGCTGTATTTGTTTGGGTGCTTTTTACCAATTTTCTCTTTAAAAATAAGTAAATAAAATAAAAAACAGCCTCTCTGCAGAACCAGTTCTGGTTAACAGAACCAACTGTTGGTTGGTGAGGTGGAGATGCCTGGGAGATGGCAGAGGGTCTTGTGCATGTGACATGGTTGATGAGCACAAGTCCTTGGAAGATTGACACATGTCCTGCCAGGGAGAGCCCAAAACAGGACCACAGTTTACTGAACCAGCTCTCCAGGTGTGCCTTCAGCACTGTGGTGCCACCCCAGGCCTGGGACAGCGGCTCCCAGATGTGTGCAGAGGAGCAGGCTCTCTTTAGAGAGATGTTTAGAAGAGATGGCTTTATTCCCTCTCCAGAAGGGCTGGGCTGCTCTGAGTCTGTCCATGCATGAACACTGGGGGAGACACTTGCTCCAGCAGGGGTTTTGCTGGGATGTTTTTGCCTGGTGGACCAGCTGTTCCCAATACCCCCAAGGAAAGGCAGGGGGGAATGGAGTCATCCTGTAGCAGGACAGGTCCAGAGACCCCCTCCTGGTTGAGGCTGCACTCTGAAGAACTGCTGGGCAGTGCCTTTTATTTCCTTTCTCCTGCACTGATTGCAGGAATGTGCTTGGCTGAAAAATGCCTCCCAGGGATAATTCCAAGTGTCTTCCAAGTTTTAATTTAAAAGCATAACAAAAAAAGGAGGGGTAGGGAGAGAGAGAGAGGAAGAGAGAGAGAAAGAGCGTGTCACTCCTTCCTATTCCTCATTATTGCAAATGTATATTTGATTTCCCATTTGGGTTTATCTGCCTTCATCTTTCAGCTGCAATTGGTTCTCACTACGCCTTTCTGTGTGTGAGCAGATACTTCTCTAATATTTGAGATCTTTCCTGCTGGAAGTTGTTATCCCCCATAACTATCTTTTTGATAAAGCGAATTGAGCTCCTCTTAGTCCCATGCAGCAAGGCATTTCCCCCACTGTATCTGGTGTTTTTTCTAATTCTCTCCAGCACCATCTCTAAGTGCTTCTTAGCAACCTTTGAAAAATGTATTTGTGAGAGCTGTTATCAGCACACCAGCATTGGTTTCACTCAGGCAGTCTGAAGTTACAAGGCACATTCTCCATCCCTTTGCATGTGACTAAAGGCTGTACTAGACACTACTGACTACAACCTTCTCTGGGAGCTCACAGTCAGTTACTTCTTTATTAGGAAATAGCTCCTTTCTGTGTGTGTGCTTTGCTTTCTTTTCTTCTTCTCACAGCGCAGAGACTCCCTCACACTTCCCTGCAGCTTTCCACCCACAGCTGGGACATAGATCTTCCTGCTTTGTTTGCACATAACTCTGTGTTTACATCCATTAAGGTGTTTGGCTTGGACAGATCCAGCATACCAGGAGGTCTGCAAAGCTCTGTGGAAGCTCCTGCTGAATTGCTCTGCGCTTCCTCACCAGCTTTTGTGTTGTCTCTAAATCTTAATGGCAGAGAATTTTATGCTGCCTTGCTGAACAGCACTGGAAAGGCTGACTGGCATCAGGCAATACTCCTGGAATTATAGTGAGAGTAGACTTTTTGGTTGCCAATTTCCTCACACTTCCATATGTCCAGTGTTATGATTTCAGCTTTTTGACTTATTCCTTCCTCCTTTCTCAGTCTAATATTGGTGATTACTTAACAGCAATTGTGGAGAAAACAAGCAGTGGGGTGAGGAGGGCTGGGTAATGAAGGGGGTGAATGGGGAAAAACTGGGTTTACAGGTACCAGGTCCATCTCTGTGTGTCTGTGTGTGTGTGTGTACGTGTTACAATGCAGAGCAGAGAAGCTTGAAGTCTCCTTTAGCACAGCCTGTAATCCTATTAGAAGGATTACTCTGTTGTCCCAGGCTATCTGATCGTGGTAAGAACTCATTTAGGTCAGCTGTTTAGGAAATTTACTCACACAAGGAAAAAAAAAAATATATATAAGCCTCTTGCTCTACTTCATAGGGATCGACAAGCTCCTTTCAGACTTTCCCTGTGCTAGTGATTACACCCCTGCCCGTGTCGTTTCTCTCTTAAACCCTCATGTAAATGACTCGCTTTCAGGTTTTTACTTCTGACAGCAGATATGGATAGACAACGTGGTGGCTGGACCCCAGGTATTTCCAGAACTTGGAAGGATTAGAATTCTAAATAGTAAAGCACTTTGGATTTTGCTCTCCCTCTGTGTATTTGTGCCCATTATAACTTCAAGAGCGAGAGTATGGGTAAGTCTGATTTGTGGGCAGAACTTAATGAAAGCTAAATCTGGTCTGGCAGCGCCCCAATCAGTTTAATCCCTGGTCTGCTGATTATCAGCAACGTTATAATTTAATTTGAAGCCTCTGTATTTAGAAGGTCAGTGAAGCACTCCCATGCTTTTGTTTATGGAGAGAGAAAGCAGGGTGGCAGTCAGTTCAAGTGCCTGTTTCCCTTGGTTCTGCTGCAAAGCCAGGTATTAAACAGAAGAGATCTTAAAACAAGCAACAAACAAAGCAGCTTGGGCACAGAAATATGATTATGCAGCCAGGTAGGAGCCCTTAATATTAGGAAAAAGTGTGGTGGAAGCCTTGCTTCCCAGACTGGAATAAAGCCATAACCGTCCCAAGATTTGCATTGTATTTCACAGCCTCCTCCCAGATCCTTGCTGCAGAGCTGGAAGGGAGGTGTGGATCAAAATCCCACCTTTTTCTGCCAAAACACGGCCCACTCATGTGGGACTCCACTCTGGTTATTGGCAGGGCTGAGTCTATGACAGGCAGTTGAGCTGCTTCTTTCCACCCAGTTGTGCTGTTTCTGTCCAGAGGGAAACGTTGTCAATGCACACAGAAAGGTGTGAATCCCTGTTTTTGCACAGAATTTTGGAACATTAAGCTCTCTTGGAGGAACATGACTTCAGACTAACAGGGAGATCCACGATTTGTGTCTGTCCAGGAGCTCCACATGTCTGGCAGCCCAGCGTGGGTCATGTCTGCTCAAGGTGCTGCATACGCTGCAATCCCAGTCATTTCTGCAGGGAGCAACCAGATCAACTGTGCAACGTGTGTTTGGGAGGTAGAGACCCTTCCAGAAAGCATCAGACATAGTTTGAATGTGCTATTGTGGATTGAACAGCTGGTCTGGGATACTACGTGAGTAACAACCCCTCTCCTCCTCAAGAATGTTTTTTTCCTCTCTGTGTCCCTCAGAGCAAAGGTCTGGTTGAAAGAGAGTTGAGTCTTTGCCCAAAGTCTTCTCCTCCTCTTCTCCCTCACTGGGATTTGAACAGCAGCCAGTCTGAGATCTTGTCAAGGTTGTTCTCTCACAGGGCCTGGGGGCAGAAGAGTGTTTGGTCAGGTGAAAGGAAGTGAAAGGTTTCTGTGAGCACAGAATCCCAGGTGGTTATGTTCTTTGGAAAACATTCTTCACTGGGAGATGTCCATTTAGGTGGCAAGTATTTCTCATTTGTACTGGCATGCAGGGCCCTTCTGAGAAGCCATTAAGGCATGTTGGTATTCAGGATTTGCCTGGGGAGGAGCATCCTCCTCCATCCCACCATTTATTTTCCTTGTCAGTTAAGGTTTGTGGGCTGGTAGCTATCTGGGACACCTACATCATCCTTGGTCTTGCTTTTCTTTCCAAGCTAGGATAGCAATTTCCTTCCATCCTTTCCTTCACCTCCTCACCTGGATGTCTTTTTCTGGGTTTATTCTGGTTCTACAGCATGTTAGATGATCCTTGTTAATTCATGCCCAGCCAACTCTTCCTTTGGCTAACCAGAGTGTTTGCTTTAAGAGTGGAGGTTTTTACTGCCAGATACCTGCTCCCTCCTCTGCATTTCCAGTGGAGTGCTGGTGACATCCAGTGTCTAGTTTGCCTTATCACTGGCATGCATGTGTCCTATGCTGATATCCCCAGGGGATGCTATAGATCTAAAGACTTGTTTTCCCCCTCAGCTAGTCTGCATTTGAATGAGGAATCATGCACCATGTCGGAGGTGTTTGTGACATCTGTAATTCACACATGAAGAAAAAGGAACCTTTGAGGCTAGAGCTCCCACTAAAAGCTGCCTTGAAGAGGAGAGGCAACTGTGTACAAAGAGAAATGAGAACTGAGAAACAAATCAGAGCTTCCATCGGAGATAATGAGAATCTCAGAGAGCAACACAACTTACTGAGGCCAGAGCAGTCCTGTCTCTCCACTCCCCAAGGTGAGGCTTCATGGTTTGTAATACTCACAGGGTCACTGCCTCCTTCCTGAAAACAATAATGGCCCTGCAGGAAAAAGGCTGGGAAAAGGAGCAGGAGAAATGCCAAGGGCCAGCAGCACAGGCAGTCCTCCACCCGCTGTTTTGTCGCTGCCTGGGCACATGCAGGGGGACTCTGTTTCCATAGCTGGCAGGAAAGGAGGCCAGTCCCCGTGGCATGGCTGCTGAGCTCTCAGCTGAGATGCAACTTGGCAAGAAGGACTTGACTGGAGCACCAGTGGTGGGAGGTCTGATACAAACCTGGCACAAGTGCTCCAGAACTGGCTAAAGGCAATATTTAGCCTCAAACCTAGTTTCCACCCCATTTTGTTAACTGAGGCAAACCCAGGCTGTGCCCCTTAAGCTTTGCTGTCATGGAGATTCCTGAAGCTGTGGAGTTGTTCCTGAGAGAGTAACTAGAAGCCCTGGTTGCTTGGGTCATTACACACAGTACAAAGCACAGGGGAGGGATCTGTCACTGTTGGGCTAGGGAAGACAGCAAATGGACCTTTCCATCTCAAAATGCTGTGATTTTCTCCACTCCTCATTTCCTTTATGAGATCCAGCCCTGAATGTAGTTGCTGCTCCCGCAGCTGTGTGCCCAACCCTGGGGGCAGAACATGCTGCTGCTCTCATTCCCAGCATCCTCTTTCTCATTTCACACATCCTATTTGAAAATAGTCCTTCCTCAGCAGGGTTCAAGGGTCACAGTTTGGTGTGAGCGCAAGAGAAGCCCTTGAAAGTCAGCTTTGCATTTCAGCAGTTTACAGATACCTGAACTCCAAATGGTGGGATTTGGCTTTAAAATAACAGAATTTTGCTGCACATTAACGAAAATGGGATGGACTGTGCCTCTCCTTGCTTTGAAGAAATTATGAAAGGAAGGCAAGTATTTTGAACCCTGAAGGGATAAAGGGGCCCTGGCCTGAGCTGTCAAAACCACTTGCTGCAGGACATATTCTGCAACTTCACCTCCCAAGTGGTCCTCTTCTCCCTGGCCCCTTCTGGTGCAAGCAGCACAGAGGAGCAACATATTTGCCTGCCCAAGGCCAGAGGCAGCTGACTCCCAGCAGGATGGTTTCCCTGTCATCTCGCTCTGACGATCTTAGTTTATGCTGTTTGTTTTCTTTAATTGAATATTTTATAAATTAACATGATTTCTGCATAATGTTTATCTTCCTCTCTGCGAGCCTTTATGACCAAGACAGCCTGGAGTGGGCTAATTAAAACACTGAACCATGGCTGAGTCCCTGGCCAAGAAGGGAGACGACCGTATAATGTATGTGGTGCTGATAGGGATCTGGGAGCTGGTGGAGCAGAGCACCAGAGGATCTGTCTGTGACCATCAGTCTTACTTAAGGAGCCTTTTCTATTCATTGCTGTTGAGGCCTGTCTCTTCTCTGCCTTTAAGTGGATGCTATGATTAAGAGCCTCTGGGTGAACATCATCCTTCCAGATACCCGTGCTGCCAGTGATGCAGTCAGGTGCTTGTGCAGGAGCTCCCGGAACGTGGAGGCGAAGCTGCACACCCTCATCACCTGGAAGGGCTTTTCCTCTGCACTTTACGGGTGAGCACTGCCTTGAGGAGCAGCTGAAGTTGTCTCCCTGTCCCCTAAGATGGGGAGCTGGGGATGTGCTTATCTCCCTCACCAGAGACAAGGCTGAGCTGTAGCTTTTCCCACCCTGGGCGCACAGAGGAACTGGGAGAGCTGTGCTGGGGCTGGAGGTGTAGGAGTTAAGCCTTCTGTGTTCAGCTCTGAGGAAGTCTTAAGGGGACTTTTCAGAAGGCTGCCTCCTTCCTCTACAGGCCTTTTTTCACTATTGTTCTTTCAAGATAAAGAACTTGGCTCTGTAAAGGAGTAAGCCAAGCACTGTTTTATTGCTACCAGCTGAATAGTAAAAAAGCCAAGCATAACCCATTTGCTGTTGTGCAGTGGTTAAAATCCAGCTTGGTACTTTGCATTCCAAGACATTCTGCCTCATCCTTTTTCATAGATTTCCTGCAAGCAGTAAAAATATCTTGCAAATGACTTATGCCCAACCACAAAAGCCCCCATGTAAATAAGCTGGTGCTCAGTTACAGAAGGGAAAGCATTGCACAACAGCAGCTTTAGGAATCTTTTTGTTTCATTTAAATGAGGTAATTGCTTTCTTCATCTGTAAAGGCACTCTAATGTTAACCTCAGAGTGCAGGGTGGTTACCTGCACGGATTCAGATCACAGCCACACTGGTGTTAATGCCTTAGGTCTTAACTGAACAAAAGCCTCCTCTGGGCATGGTCTTTTGAAACGTTTATGGTTACAAACTCTGTGTGCCTATGTCTGCAAGTATTGGCTCCTCCAGTACATAACAGAAACAGGGTCTAGAGCAGGCGGATATCAAAGCTTACTTAATGAACTGCTTCTCCTCCATCCTATCTGTGGTCATCTTTATCTCTGTAACCCATGTTCCCATGTTGAACCTCGTTATTTTGGCAGCCTTGTTCTGCAGGACAGCAAGGAGTGCTCTGTATTCACACTGACACTGAGAAGATGGACAAACTGGGAGCCTGGAGGAGGAGCCTGGGGACAGAAGCTCTCCATGGAAGCAAGGGGACACTGGTAGGATAGATGTCCTGAGCCTAATTCCTGCAAAGCTGTAGGCTTAAAATGAGAGAAGCCAGCCAGTGATGGATGAATGGTTCCCAGTGAACTGAGACAGTGGGAGCTGCTCTGTTTAAACTCATTCCTTGCCCTCTACAATGTCCTTAAGGTACCTCCTGAAGACCCTTAACATATATTGATGGGTACAAATTCTTCCTTTCACAATACATTCTCTTCTCATTTGGCTTAATTTCCAGTACAGACCTGCCTGGCTCCCTGTTTTATTTTCCATTTATCAGGAATGACTGTAAACAAATCTTCTTGTAAGATCAGCAAATCCAGTCCACTTTTCAGCTCGTTCTTCCCCTCAACCATGTCTGCATCACAGTTTGAGCTGAGCTTTTATTACTCCTGACAGCTGGGGTTGTGGTCTCTGCAGAATGGTTTCCCCAACCCCTGTGAGCTTTGTGCCAAAATTGGAGTTAGCTGTTCTCAGATTTAACAGCCTCCAGTTCCACGCTCTGATTTCCAGCATCCCTGGCCCAGCATTCATTCCTGCCATAGCTCACCTTGTCAGCACTAGGAGCAACCTAACACTCATTGTTTCAACCTGACCCCACTCTCTGCCTTTAAAAATCTACAAATAACCTTCCTCCTAATATGCCATTGGTAATGCCACCCATGTGTGAGAATAATGGAAGGAAAATAAGTTCACCAGGCTGTTTTCTGTCCTTTTTTCCTACCTGGGGACCTGAAGTGCATTTGTAGTTTTATAATTCATGTAAAACTAAGAGGAGGAGCTGCAAGTGTGACTCTGAACAGGGAAACAGCAGTTCTGCTCCTCACAGTCTGAACCCAGCAAGATGCATTTCTGACTGTCATCCTTTCTGCAGAGATGTACATTAAGATCATTGAACCCTTTAGAACCTATTCTGCCCAAAGGTTTTGGCTGTAGTTGCAGCAAGCAAGGGTTAGAGCTGTTGGTGAGGTCCCAAGCTCTTTGGTGTTCACCAATTTGTTACACAGACAGGGAAAGTTTTGGCAATCTTGCTGTGGTGTTGTCATTAGCATGCATTCATTTTAAATTAATTAAAAGCGAAGATGAGATTCCCAAACTCATTTAACTTCCTAAGCTTTGTTCTCTAGGGATTGATAGTGGAAAAACAGCTGGAGACCCAACGTGTCCTTTAGAAAGGATGAAATGCAGTTAATCCTGGTTATATCAAAAGGGAGCAGAAATGAAAAGTAAATTCCCCCTTGAGAAGAAGTTTATTCCCCTTTGCACATTTCCCCCACTCTGTTTTTCCATACAAGAACTTTCTTGCCCAGGAAGGTTGGAAGATATTTGTAGCCCTGGTTGTTTAAATATTAATCTGTACTTTAAGATTCGTTTGTGTGTGTGAAAGAGAGAGACAAGTGCAGTGGAAATCTTACAAATGTACATTCTCTCTGCTGGATAGAGCTGCTCCAGAGCATGCAGTGATGTTAGTCAGAGCCAGAGATGTTATATGCTTTGACAGGACCAGTCTATTATGGGTTTCAAAAGTACTAACCTGCAGCAGCCCCATAATATTAGATGGGGTGCCTGGGACCTGAGTTGGCCTAAAATCCAGTCATTACTGTCCTAACCTGGAAAAATTGCCTTCCTGAGCTGAAAGTCTTTTCAAAAGTGATATCTGTGTTACATAAGTGAGGGTGTTTATTCTGTAAAGAGAGGAAGCAGAGATCAGGCTGGGAAGGTGGGTTCCCAAGGTGCTGGCTCTGAAGAAAGAGGTGTCTGAACACTTTACTTGGCAATTGAAATGTGTGAGTTGAGATTTATGTAAATCTAGAGTCAAACTCTGCTCTTTCCCTTGCCAAACAACACTCCATGTAGCCGGTTATTATTTGGAAGCAATTTTGCTCTCTGATGATTCAGTGAGGGAAGCTGCTGAAACAAAACAGAAGTGAACTGCAGAATAGTTAATATTGTAGAACAGCACAGGAGGCACATATCTTCTTTACTTTTTGGGTCTCGGTCCTCAGTCAGAGCAGCTAAGCCTCATCCTGCCAGGGGAGTGTTGCAGTAGCTGTGGACTGGCTCTTCATTCATGCTCTGGCACTGATTATGGAGAACATGTATTCAACTACCTGCAAACAAGCTCTAGTCCAAGAAGGTAAAAATCCATAATCAGCCTTGTGAAAACATTTGAATAATGAATAAATAGGAGAGAGATGACAATTTATGCCAAGGAGAAACAAGCAAATATTTTCACTACATTTTTATTCATCTTCCATTAATTGGCTTTTTCCACTAAGGTAGAATAGGAGGCTGGAGAGCCAAAGATCACAGACCTGAGATTTGGGATGTCCCAGCAGCAGTGGTTCTGGGGACTGGCAGAGCTGCTGTGGCAGCATCATTCTGGTGCTGTGGGATGTGATGGAGCTGCACTGAGGCACTCAGTGTATGAGGAAGTTTTCATAGCACCTGCCCACGGTCTGCTCGGCTACATCCCACACATCTCAGGCTTTCACACTCAGCTTTTGCGGGTCTGCAGCTCTTCCAAGCAGATATGAATGATGGAGGAAACGAGAATTTCCTCAGAGAGCAGCGAGTTAATTAATGGCTCCAAAGCACATCATTATAGCAATGAGCTGATGCATTAGAAATCACTTCCAACCGGTGACTGAAGGTCATATCCATGTGCCATGGACCTTGCACGAATGCCCACAGTTTTCTCCATCTTCAGTGAACGTGGTGCTTCGTTAGCTGAATTTGGAATTCAGACCTTTAAAGTGAGTGGGCACAGAAGCCACAATCCTGAGGTGTTTGAAATAAACTCTGCATCTACTGCATGTCTGAGCTGTGTATCTAAATAGGCTCTGGTGAGCTCCCTAGGGTTTTGGAGAAGCCTTTCCAAATGGCTGTGAGTCAGATACCACTTCATCATTTAGGTACTGATGTGCATTGTTTGTTTGCGAGTTCTCCTTTTATTTCTGCAAATTGAATTGGGTTTTTTTGGGGAAAGGCAGGCACTGGCTTTGTTGTCAGATGTAACTGGTCTGCAGCTGCTTGTTAAAACTGAGCTGTTCTTCCTCGTGTCTGTATCAGTCAGAAGCACCAGCAGGCATCGCTTCCTGCGATGGAAGTGCCTCCCATTTCAGGCAACGGGGCATGAGGTGTTATTAGGGAGACTACAAGAGGAGAGGAAAGGGAAAAGTAGAGAAGGCTGTCCTAATTTTGACTGGGTTGGCACATCTGTTTGAATGAGAGCATGAATTTGCTGAGCAGACTCACTGTTTCAGTGGCTCGACTGCATCGTCCTCCTGCTCAGCTGTTTCTCGTGGCTGAAGGAGTTGGGGAGGATAAAGGCTTTACATCTCCCTTCAACAGTTGTGTTTCATTCTGCCTCATTTGTGATATTTGGATTGGAAATAAGTTTATTGCCACAGTGTAGGCTTTGTTTGACAAATGTTAATTTTATAGTCTTTGTGAATCCTGTAGAGAATGGCAGTGCACCTAAAATCTGAGGTGACTTGAAAATTACATTAATGAGCATTTGCTTTCCTTTTACCAACACAAGTAGAACTTCCAGACCTTTTCTTGAGACCAAATCTATCACAGTGCCTGACTCTACTTAATCCAAATAAAAGTAGACTCCTTTTGTAAAGCTAAAGTGGATTTGGAAGTGTTCCTGAAATATGAGAAGGAATAGATCAAACTAAAGTATAGATTTCTGGATGGGGTAAGCTGAACTGGGGCATCCACTGTTAGACCTTCAGGACCTCTGTACCTTTTATCTTTGATTTGAATCCATCTCATCTTTCCAGCAGTCTTTGATTTCCCAAGTGAATAAAAGTTCCAAATGTCACATATCTGAGGACTGGCATAAAAGGCGGTTTAAAAGGTCTTATTTTGGAGCAGTAGGAACCACATGCATCCAGCATTGAACAGCTCCCACATGCTGCAGCTCCATTTAATTGCTGAAATCAGAGATGTTGGGAATGGATTTCATCTGAAAGTCTGATCTCCTAAACTGAAAGGCATAGGACAACATTTGCTCATCCCCTGGAGATGCTGCCAGAAGTCTGTCTCTGATTAGCAATGTTAATGGAGTATTAACATAAGCCACGCCAGCAAGGGAAACTGTAGAACACATTATCATCAGGAGAGCCAGCTGTGTAAAGGCGTGTAAAGATGATGATAAATGTAGTTTGTGGCTTGGGGAGCTGGTTGCTGAACTGCTGCATCCCCTAATCCAGAAGGAATGGAGCGGGAATGGACACAGCAGCCTGCTGTTCTCTGTGCCATCGTACCAAAGAGCGATGGAGCAGGCAAAGAGAAGAACAGATGTTACCTTCACAGGGAAAGGGAGATGAAGGGGACTTCCCAGCCAAGTCGAGACTTTTGCTGTCACAGGTTGAATACTTTTGGCTCAGCTCCATCTTTCAGCTGTTTAGGATTTTGCCTTTTGCAAGGTCTGTGGAAGATTGATCCAGGATCTAAATATTGTGATGTCTCTGATTTCCACTCTAAACATCTCCAGAGATACTTTGCACTATTTGTTCTTGTTTTGTAGGTTTTGTTCCCCTCTTGACTCAGAATATGTGAATAATCTGGCCTGAGAGTGAGGCTCAGAGATGTTGTAAAGCTGCTCGTTTCCTTTATTGTCTTGAATCCTTCATTGTCAAATATCAGCCGTACAAGTCCTACAAATCCTCACACACTTGCCCCACCATATCCCTCAGGATGTCAATACTTTTCCTCTGATTTTGTACTTGAAATCCAGAACCTTCAAGGGGGAAACCCAGTACATCTGACCCATATATTGTGGTGGTTTCTGCTTTGCCACGTGGAGAGAGCAGTGAGCTCTAGATCAGCTCAGGAGTGAAAAGCTTGTGCTTCAATGTGACAGCACCAACAGGCCCTCTGCAAGACAGCACTGAATCTACTGACATGAGCTTGCTTGCACAGTTTTCTGGTGGAGCCACACATTTCACCCAATGACCTTTTTGACATTTTCCTGGTTTCCCTCCTGCAGGAACACTTCAGCGGTGAAGTGCCATACTCTGCTGAACAAACTTGGCATCTCATCAAGCTGACTTATTTGGTATGTATTTACACTTGTAGACTTTAGTACTCTCCTGGCAATTGAGCTTCCTTCCTGCCTACATAAATATGATTTCATTATTAGCTTTGTTTAGTTGTTGTTGTGCATCTGTGTGCTTTCCTTTCCCAAACTGCCAAAGAGAATTGCAGGTGTTGATCTCAATTTGCACCCAAAGCATCCTGAACTCTCTACCCCACCTGCCAACTCTAATAATGAGCAGCACTCTTGACCTCCTGCCTAAAACAACCCATGAAAACTCACCCCTATAATTCTTCACACTGAGGAACCGGTAAGTTCTGTTAGAGCTGTGGCCTCTGTGGTTTTGTTTGTTTGTACATAGACAAAAGTATTGGGTTTGTCTCAAAGGCGCTTTTCTGGCTTTTCCCTCCTGCACTTGGATCTGCAGTGTTTACTCAAAACACGGTCTGAGCCAGAGAGGTTGCCTGTGCACAAAGGGCCCTGAAGTGCGTGAGACTCGTCCTGTTTGAGTTCTTGTGAAGAGCAGGAGAAGGTGTTATGAGCACGATCTGGACAGGAAATAAAGCTCTTATTCCCACCATAAATGCTGTCTAGTGGAGCAGGTCAGATGAGAGATCTCATAAAATTGCTCATAATGTTGAGCCCTCCAAGGGTGTTGGCAGCCCCAGCTCCCACTGATAGGAGGGGTTGGCCATGCTGATCAGGCTTTGTGGGGGCAGGTGATATTTCCAAAATGCCTCCTTGCATGACGCGCTAACTTCTGCTTTGGGGAAAATGAAGAGCCCGTGGTTGGGTTTCCACTTTCTTTTGCAGTCTAGGCACTGCTTGGCTGTTTCTGGCCCAGGCTCTGCCAAGGCAGCTGGCTTTGGCACCTCAACAAAGAGGCAGATGAGCTACAAGCACACGACTTTCCACAGTTCTGAGTTAAACCAGCTGCTGTGCCTTTAGAAAGGAACGAGACAGTTTCTGCACAACCTTTGGACCATTCCTGTTTACTGGAGATAACCATAAGGCTCCTCTAAGCTCCTACATCACTTTCAGTCTATGAAACTTTTGCTGGTTAGAAAAAGATGTATATGTATGCCCTGGAATGGGGTTGCACTGAAACTGTGCTAATGCCAGAGGTTTGTACATGCATTATCTTCTCTGTGATCTCACATCCCAAGTACCTGTAGTTCTCTCCAGGGAATCTCAGAGTCAAGGGAGAACAGTAGGAAGTGTGGCATTCACTTCATGTTCAGCCTTTTATGGGGAAAAATATTGCAGGTGACCATCACTTGGATGACTATTCTAGATTTTCTTGCAAGCTTTTCAATGTTCTTGCAGAGGAAAAGATTTCCTGCTTATTTCTTGAAATTAATTTCTTCTGAGTCCCAGGACTATGTTTGAATCAAAGTAATTTTTTTTTTTTCTTCTAGAAAAAAACCACAATCTCACTTTACCAGTGGGGAACTTGGCACTGTAGGGGATGGAGAAGCTGCTGGAATGAGGATAGATTTGTTTTTTGCCTGGGAAGAGGCCAACAGGAAAGATTTTATGAGATGAAGGAGAGACAAAGAAAGAAAGTGAAACCAAGCAGTCAACTTGGTAGCTGCAATCTTTGATCTGTGGCTGTCTGCAAACAGCATCACAGCCCTGTGATTAGATGTACATGCTCATTACGTGTTGTACTCTCCAAGCAGGCATTGTAAATACAGCACAATGTATTCTGCTTCCTTCTGCCCAAATATCTTTTTTCATCTATATTGCATTAAATCCTTGAGGCCTATCATCAGGGAGAGAAAAAATACAATTTTCTTATTGTACAATGCATTTCATTCCCAGCTGCTGTATTAAATTTATTCCTATTTGAAGTGGTGTCTGTGAGTATAAATCATTTAAGTTTATATGTTTTTGTTGCTGTGGCAACTGTTTGACTAATTGAATTCCAAAGTGTCTCTCTGTATTTCAGAGCTATGATAAAGGGCACACAAATTCTTAGCAGCAGGAGTCTGAAATGAGGAGGGGGGACAAGCAGCCCTGTCAAAAAGACAAGTCCTCAATCTCCTGGGCACAGGCTTGGCACTGGTACCTTTGGCAATGGGTGGGGAGGAGGGCAAGGGCTGGGGAGGAGCCAGAGCTACCTGTGAGCTCTCACTGTGGCTACCATACTCAGAAGAGATGTTCATGCCCTTAGCAGGATGGCTAGGCCGTGGAAAGCCTGTAACTTGGCATTGGGAAGATCGTGTTTTACCTCTGTGTCTATTTTCCCCATAATTCATCAGTTCTCAGTGGACATGAAGTGCTGCTGTGCTTCATGGTTATAAACCAGCTCAGGTTGTAGTAGGTTCCATCTTCTTTCCATGGGGACTTTGAAGGAGCTCCAGGGGTTTATCTACTGCCTGAGATCATGCATGAGCTCCTGAAGGAGTTCTCTCTCTGTCGGTTTTCAACAGGAAAAGGCTCCTCAGAGCTTCGCCAAAGGACTAGGGAATACTGGAGTGTCCTGAATCTCTCCAGGGACAATTTCTACACTGTTCTCTCACTTTTTATTTTTTTTTCCCAGCTGCAAAGCAGACGAAGATGTCCTCCTAGACTAAAGCAGGAGGACAGAAGCATTAAACTTAACCCTTTGCAAGGGAATTGCCCTAGGTGGGTAAAGAGCATTTTCTTTGCAAGCAGAATGCTCCAGAGATGAACTGATCCACCTGCACCATTCACAGCTTGTTGTGGAAACTCCTGTTAGCCTGGAATTGGCTCCTTTTTTTTGTGTGTGTTAATTATTTAGGTGTTTATTACGGCCACAAAATGTTAGTAGAAACCCTAATGGAAATCATGCTGGCTAATGAGAAGCTCCTGAATGCCTGCTGCTTTTCTCTGGGAATAACAGAAGCCACAACTCAACAGGAAATTATTTGTCCCATTCCTGCCCTCCGCTTTTACCTTGTGATTACATCTTCTTGTTAACCTTTCATCTGACTCTCTCTGCAACCTGGGGGAAGGCCAGGACCTCTCTTTTCCCCCTGCCCAGAGGGCATGCAGGGGTCTCCTTGCCTTTCCTGCTTTCTAAAGGGTAATCTGTGAAGGGTTTTATGGAGCTTGAAAAGGTCACAGGGAGCCCTGAGCAGACTGAGTCCTTCCATTGTCCACTTCCCACAAGGGATGCTGTCCAGTCTGGGGCAAGTGCCTGTGGCCTGACAGCCTCCTCAGCTGCTGCTTATTTTGGTGTTTTATTTCCAGTCCATTTGATCCACCAGCTGCTGAATTCTCCTGAAACCACCTCATCCTAGATGGGCAAAGGCAAATTGCAACAGGTACTGGGAGCAGGCAGAACTGGGTGACTCCTAGAGAAGTTGGTCAAACTGGGATTCTTTTTGTTTTTCTTTATTGCATTCCAGCTGCTGGTTTATTATTCTGATGCTGAGAAAGGAAAGGGAGCTGTGTTTGATGAGTGGTGAGGAGAGGCCTGGTTCGGGACCCCAAAAAGCAGAAGGAATGAGTAGCTAGCACAGTATTTCCAGGGAAGGGAGCAAATTCCTGTTGAACAAGAGCAGGAGAAGGCAGAAGAATGGAGGTTTGGATTAGGGGATATGCGTGTATACAGGGTAGGGAGGGTGTCACACTGGGAGGCTACTGGTGAGAAAATGGGTGTGTGCTGGATTGGGGATGGGATGTGTTGACTTTTGGAAGAAAGGATGGATTTGGCTATGACTAAAGTATGCCTTTGTGTTCACCCACAGGCGGACAACACACACCTCTAACTTCCATAGGGGTGAAAAGGTGTCCCTAAGGAAAACAAAGACTAAAATGAAACAAAAAATAATTTGAAAAAAGCCCAAACTCAGAAGGCAAAATCCATTGGAAATACTGGAAAGCTGCATGGTTGAAGCTGTGAATGAAGTAAGAGACATTCCTCACCAGGCAATACGGTAACTCCCAGTTGGGACCAAGTTTCACATTTTTTTTCCCTCATGGGCAGAAATTGAATGCTTCTGCCTTTGCCTGCCAAAAATAATAGTTGAAAAAAAAGTGGCCTTACTGCTGCAGGAAGAGCCAAACATTTCCCTCGTGGGCTGTCTGAAAGAACAGTTGTGAAAACACCAGATTTCACTGTAAAGGTGGGATTTCTCAACGGTGAGGAGCTGCAAATGAGGCATGTTGCAGGGTCCATATGGAGTTGCTGGTAGGAACTCAATACCAGGCTCTTGGAAGCATTTCAGAAGAGGCTTTTGGGAAACAGCAGAAAAGCAGTTCAAATGACTGGCTCTCAGTGATACATAACGCTGTAAAAATAGCATCTGAGCATCTCCTTGTTACCTGGGCACTGGTACCCAGATCCTGCCGAGTGATTTCTCTGGCATCCATTCTCCCAGCCTTGACTTTAACGGGTTGTGCAGATTATTTTATGATCAATAAATATCCAGGCAGACACTGTGAAATTCCAATCAGAAAAATTTACAGCATTAAGGCAGATATTGTATAGCAGGATATAAATAAATAGAAATTGTCAGTCAAATTTCTGGCAGCTGGAGTCTGGTGTCAGTTGCAGTAAATTAAGTGTTACTTCACAAATCATCTTTATAGTTTTTTACAGTAAGTGTATCTGTGCAAAGAGGTTTTTTTTTATCAGCTTGCAATGGTAAATATCCTCTGGTTCCTGTGATTTCAGCATGAAGTCTGGAATCAAGGGGAAGCAAGCAACAGCAGTGGATTTTTCCACAATCCTGAGATTTGTTCCCAGCCCCAAGATTGGAGTTGAGTTTGGATGCTGAGCAATCCAAGCAGCAACAAGCCAACAATATGACAGGGAAGAGACTTAGTTGCTTTTAAGCCAAGGGGAAATTTCTACACTCTGGGAGGGCTGGTTGATGTAATTGTGCAGAGATCCACCAAGGAGGATGGACTCCTGTTGTCTCTACCAGGACAAAGGGAGCTGTGATTGGTGTAGGCTGCACCTGGAGGTAGGAGGGAAGGATTAATTGGATCAGTACAATTCAGTACAATTCTCATCATTTTCTGCAGTTGAGACAGCACTTTACCTACTGATTATTATTACCTTTTGTTAACAACTCTTACTGGCCTGACCAGCAACATAAAATTCCTAAAACATGATGTGAAGATTTCTGTACTGTTGGAATAGCTAAAAACTGCATAAATTTTAAGTGCCAGGCTTCTACGAATTAAAGCTGAAAGTTCAACACAGAACAAAGAGGAGGACGTGCTGGTGGTAGTTTTGTACTTTATTTGAGAAGAGAGAGCTACATAAACTATGTCAGGAGGGTACAGGTCTACACATAGTTTCATCAATCAATAAATGGCGTTGTTAACGTAACACTGAGGATATGATACTTTGAAGAGGACATAGACACATGACCAAGGAGTATTTACAGCTCTAACATACAATATATTTATACTTGAGAGAGAGATTCGTGTGCATCCGTGCACACAGGTACCACTGTGCACGCTCGGTGCACGCACGTGTACACGTAAATAGGTATAAAAGGCTTTAAAAAAAACCTTAGGTAATTCAAGAAATGAGTCTGCCCGTCGTTTGCAGCAACTGACTGTTTTCAAGGTGGAAATGGTTCCAGTTGGGGGTGGTCTGGAGCGGAGGTTTCGGTTTGAAATCTCTGTTCTCCATCGGTCATTGGCTGAACCTGAAGCAGGCGTCGGGAGCGTGGAACGCTGGGGTGAGGGAGTGACAGGAGATGTGTGGGGTGAATGGAAAGGAGGGCACTGGAGTTATGGGAAAGAGGGGATGCACAGCCTCTGGGGCTGGGGTAGTAACACGGAGATGAAAAAAATGACCTTTGGTGATGCCATTAAATCATCCTTTATACTAAACATAAATTATCGACACAGTTTTAAAAAAATAATTTTCTGTTTCATTTCAAGGCTGGGGAGAGAGGAAGGGCCAAAGCAGGGCAGGAAGGAAGGGAAGGTCTGGGGAGGGTAAATACCTCAGCACTTTGACAGGTCCCTGGACCTCACTGCGAATTCTTGATTTGAAAACTCTTTATGTAAGTGTGACCAATGCTGTATCAGTCGTCCCCTTCCAGGGTAGTAGTAAGCTTGATGCACATGATGTGGCAGGTAGAGGACAAGCAGGGACCCTACCCTGGCCAAAACTCAGACCAGAGTTCCCCGTCCTCTGAGCTGGAGACAGTGGTGGTGGGGTGGGCAGGCAGTGATCACAAGGTCCTTTCTTTCACCAGATTCTCCCGTAAGGGGTAACCTGACTTGGACTTGTACCCAGCAAGAGAAAATAGTGAATTTTTGTTTGGAGAAGGGGAGACTGTGGTGTGGAGAAGGTTGAGAATCATCAATTCACTTGCAGAATAGCAAATAGGACTCAAAAGATGCAAAAGAAGCCCCAGACTAAGAAAACGTGGATTGGTGCATAGTGTAAAAAATGTCTGCCAAAAAAATAGAAATCAATTCAGCATAGATCACCAGAGGATTTGTTTTCTGCTCATGCAGACTTTCCATGACATTAGCAGAGATTTAAATAAGCTGTTTTAAATAATAGTAACAAGCCAAATGCCATCAAAATGTCTTTCCTCTGAGCTGTAGCCCCCATCCTCCTCTCAGTACCAACTTGCCTGCCAGAGCTGGGGGGACTTCTGGGGGCCAAGCCTGCCTGCACAGCTGGGAGGAGGAGTAGTTTCCTGGAAATTAAATCTACCCTTGCAGATTTCTGGAGGTTGCATGGGTTTTCTGAGACCAGCACAGGAAATCACAGAGTGATTTTTCTGCCTAGTCCATCACACTTCCACACAAACCACTGATAGACAGCACTGCTTCAACACACAAGCCTTGGAGAAATTACCAGAGGCAAGTGCACAGGGCAGCCCCTAAAAACATCCCCAAATGCAGTCTGAAGACCCCAAGACAGCCTTCACCCAAGAAGGTTGTGTACCCTCAGTGTTTACCTGGGGAAACCTTGCCTCCTTGCCTGACCCAGAAAATTCAGAGGGAGTTGCAGCACTCTTGGAAACCTAAATAAATGTTGATCACTTGCCTGCCCAAAAATACTTCATTTCTCTTGAAATAACTTATGTAAAACAGCACTTCATTAAGACACAGTGGGGGAGGGGAAGGTAATTTAGTAGAGTTATTTATTTATTTTTGTTCTACTTTAAGCCTATCTATGTAAAGCTCTCATGCAAAAAATTGCCTTTCAGTTTAGCTGAAAATTTAATGGACAATTCTGGGGAAAAAATAATAGAAAACTTTAAAAAAGCCAATTCTTCTTCACACAAGGAATTAGCTGGTTGCGGGGGTTGAACGGGAGGATTGAGGGGAACTAAAACAATTTAGACTGTTAGTACTGAAACCAGAGCTGTCAGAGAGCAAAATAAACGCAGTTAAAGTTATAGTGTTGGGTTTGAAGCAGACAGTTCAGGCCTGGAAGAAGCCCAGCAGAACTGAAGGTTTGGAGAAACTTTCAGAACTCATTCAAATGAGCACCCATCATTCTGCAGGGATTCTTCCCTCACACCTATAATTCTTCCCCAACCAAGGCTGTCTTCTGACTTTCACCATGTTCTTGATCACTGACCCTTCACTGGGAATCAAGTCCATGTCCTTCCTCTCCCTGTGTCCCAGTAGGCTTCTTTGATCCCTCCTTTTAACATCATTTGTTCTCTAAGCCCCTCATTAAATTATCTTTGCCATCCCCTGCAAGCTCAACCTGTCTGAACTCCAGACAACCCTAAGCATCAGAAGTCTGGCCTTAAACCCTCATTTTCAGTATTGCTACTTACAAGTTTTGAAGTTTTGTGTCTCAGGCACTTCCCAGTCCTCTCTGAGTGTCCATCCACATGTCCCATTGTAGTAACTTCCAGTCACAGCTGGGGAGTGCGTGGGAGGTGGGATACAGAGGAAACTGCTTCTAGCAAGCAGCATATGTTGAGTGGGGGGAATAGCCCAACTTTCTGGCCTACTTTTCTGGCTCTTCTTCTTCACACTAAATTTTTCAGACATGCAATGAGCCTGCATGCTCCTTCCCAACAGCTTGTCACCAGAATGAATAGGTCCAGGAGACGTTCAACCTTAATTTGAGGGTATACCTTTCTTAGTATGATCCAGGGATACCTGTGGGCTGAGCAAGACGAATGCTGGCATTTGCCTTTTTATTTACTGTGAGATATGGCTGCTTCTCCATTTGAGGCCTTGCCTGTGTGGCTCTTCATCTTTGTCTGACTCCTCAAGGCCAGGATGGACAGGGCTTTGTGCAATCTAGTTGGGTGGAAAATGTCCCTGCTCATGGTAGAGTTGAACCAGGTGATTTTTAAGGTCTCTTCCAACCCAACCCATGCTATGATTCTATGAATCTCACAACCCTGCACTATACAGTAATGTGGCTTTTTTATTTTTTTTTTTTTTTGTGAAAATAACTTTCAGTGGCCACAGTGTCCTTTACATGTCCCTTACTTGCAATTTTCCAAGAGATTTGTCTGTTTACCCTTTACCAGCAGTAAATGTAATTGATGGCTGAAATCTGAATCACATGATGCTTCCAATAAAATAAGGATTCTGTTTCTAAAGGGCTACCAGTGTAATATCTCTCCATTTGCCAAACTGGAGAGATGAGAGGATGAGAACCTTTCACAATCCAAATTAGAGATGGAGCCTTCATAGGTGGAACACCAGTGCAGGAAAAAGCAGGGCAGAGAGTTCAAATCTGAAGGAAAAAAATATTTCTGTCTTGCAATGGAATGATGGGTTTGTGTTTTAAAGCATCCCTCCTCCATCACTTGTTACCACAAGATAACAGATAATGATTTCACACTAGGAAAAAAATCATGGGAGAATCGAACGAAGGGTGAGACAGCAGCTCCCCGGGCAGTGCGGGCACGATTCCTCCAAAAGTGGGGTTCCCCCATCGAAGGCGGCGGCCGGAGCGCCGGGCGGGTCCTGCGCGGGCGGTGCCGCTGTCCGCGGTGCTGATCCGCAGGGATCGGCTCACGGCGTCTGTCCGTCTGCTGAAACCTCCACCTGACCAAGAGACTGGGGACCGAACTGCTTTAGGCCCTTGGGGAACACTGCTTGCACCAATTAGTTGTTATTTAAAAAAAAAAAAATTAAAAAAATTAAAAAATTAAAAGAAAGGGCACACCAGGCACTTGCTACTGTAAAGCTGTTGTATCATCCAGCAGGATCTGGTCTCTCTCATCCTCTCCCAAATCTACCTCTTAATTTCAGTTTTCAGGAAGGCCATAAGCCAGGATTTCTTCTGTATTAGCAGGAGAAGGAGAAAAAGGAAATTAAAAGTGAGACGAGGTTTGTAGGATATAGAGCTGCTCATGTCCTGGTGGCCAATGTTCTTGGTTACCAGGGTGAATATTCTGAGTCTTTTCTCATGTACAGCAGTGGATTTTCTTATATTATAAACCAACCACTGTCTTTTCTGATGCAATGTTTGTTGATTCACTTTTTTTTTTCCCTCTTGTAGCATTTCTGTTTCTCTCTCCTGCTGTTTTGTTCTCAACATCTGTTCAGTGCCTCTCAGTATCTACAGCCTTTACTGACTTCAAAGTTGTGGGTCATCAATGCCTTCTACATTTAGCCTGGAGTTGCACAAGAAGGTTCAGTTACACAGGAACAACAATTCAGTCTCTTGCTGATTTCTATTGTTTCAATCTAGCTCCATAAGAATGAGGCTGGACTGGAACAGGTCACAGCTGGAATCAATCCCAACCATCTCTCCAGCAATCAGAACAACCTGCTGGGAGCTGAGTAACGGCTGAATTCTTGGTGAGAGAAATTATAGGCATAAAAACAAAATCAAATATACTCTTGTGCTCATTCAACATTTCAAGGCGTATTTATAGGTACTGCTGTATGGCATCTTAAATATCAGAGTTTAAAAAGAAACTAGATCACTTCTGGTGGGGAAAATAATTTTTCTGTTCCGTCACTTTCACTATCTCTGCCCCTGATGAAAAAGGGAGGGAAAGACACTGAATTACACACCCATTCAGCCCCTGTCATTACTTCTTTGGGCTGTTTGGATAATCCTGGGAAGGATCTGTGAAGATAAGGAGATCTGCAGGTCATCTGAAGGTCATTCCTCAGAACTGGAGTAGGAACAAGAGAGCTGGGCAGGAATCTGAAGCTCAAGAAAAGCTGGGGATCTCTTCCTGTGTGAAGCTGGCGAGGCTCAGCAGGTGAATTTTACAGTCTAGGTCCTATCTGAGTCCCTTCCTTAGACTGCTCCACTGTATTCTTCTCCACCTACACCCAAGTCTTCCTGTCACTGTGAGGAAAAGCTGAAATTTTACCACTGATGAAAATCTCTATACAGGGGAGATACTTCCACCTTATTTCTTCGCTTTAATTTTCAAGCAGACAGAATACTTGAGAATTTCTTACATTCTTAGAGGGAGAATATCCTTCAAAAAAATTCCCAGGAACACTGAAAAATGGATTTGCATTCATTATAGAGAGGTGAGGCATAGAGCTACAGCCACCCAAGCCAGTACTTGTAATGGTCTGTGAGAAAAAGCACAGAGCAGCTAAGAGTATCTTGGGAACTCTAGTCTATGAACCTTGGGTGGGAACCAAGCTAAATCAGCAAACTTGCTGTTGTTCCAGGATCAGAATGAGCTAAAACTCCTCTATCGCATGCCTGAGACTCAATTACTGTGTAATCTCTGTGGCATAGACATCTAGGAACCTCTGTGGATAGCAGATGGCTGCTGAATGGTGAGAGCAGATGACAGATTCTGGGCAGTGCTAAACCAGAAGACCTCAAATCCTGATTACAAAAGTCAGTTCTTGAGGTTAAATCAAAGCAGGCACCTGAGCAGGAGGGATTCATGCAGCATTGCAGGAAGCCAACATGCTATCAGACATGGAAGGGCTCTTGTAAAAAACTCCACCTCCCCTCCTCTCCCCAACACACATTCACACACACTGCCACATACAGCAAAAAATATCAAGGTTATGTGTTTCCTGAAATATGGTTGGCTGAATAAATACACTTACAGAGACCTCTTTGTAAAACAATAGCAGAATGAGTAACACTGCATCGCTGCCATGGGAAATAAAAAGGAAAGTAACCCAACTGCAATTCAGCCAGAATCATTCCAAACCCCAAAGGTTGGCCTCTTTTTTTTTTTCTTTAATGTGTCTGACATTTTATGGCATCAATAATGCAAACAAAGAGGAAATCATATTTGCAGAACACTAATGCACGGATGTCTAAAGCGAAATACAATACTGATTACTTTTTAAATGAAGCCACCAGGTTTTGATGTGCTGTGGTGGTTAAATTGGTCCATCAAATTCCTTCTAAAGCAAATTCCAGTCCAAAGCAAGAGCTTGACCTTTTCTATAACCTTGGCTAGCCTTTTCAGCTGTATTCTGATTGGGAATAATAAATGTTAGTTTGAAGGAATCTTCCTGATGGGTTGAATTACAGAAATGTCACAATTCCTTCTGAAGATGAGGGAAACTGAAGATATGTCACCTCTTCACAGGCTGTCCAAAACCTTTGGCAAATATAATGGCAAGCCTTCTATGAAGAGGAGTGGGTGAGAGGAGGGATGGGTTCTGAAAGTGATTTCTAAAAGTACTGCAGGGATTCTGTCCTTAGGGGTAGTGGTTGATCTCTTCATCACCTGATTGCTTTTCTCTTGCCTCGAACCTCCTGCAGATGACTGCAGAGCAATGGCTAAGTAGGAAAATAAGTGTATGAAGAAGCAGGTGTGGCAAAAACACACAAAGAAACCTTCCCTTCCTTTTCTATATTTTTTATATGCTAGTGGGTTTTTATTACAAAGTGAATCTGAGAGATGCATCTTAAGAACCACAGATAGGATTTTCTCTGCCAGCACAAAAGTGAAGAAGCTGTTGTGGTCTTGCTTGGGAAATCTCATTGCTCAATCTCCTCTTACAGCAAGAGACAGAAGGACCAGGAGGACTTGGGGTCAGGCCTCTGCTTTCAGCTTATCAGCAGGAGCATTCATTTCTGGAGCCAAGGGGCTTCTTTTGCAATGTCCTCTGACTTGCACTGAGTTAAATGTGTGAATTTCTTTAATTTATGCAGTTTTAGTTTGGTAGGCAGCATTCATTGTGTGCCTGTGTGCTGGTGAGTAGGATTGGATGCCACCGTCTCACATCAGCTGGGAGCTTGTCTGCTATTTAGATCACATCTGATCAGAGCTTTGTGTTTGGGGATTGTGTGTCTTGGAGTTAATCAGTGCAAGCAGCTAATTGCCACTAGTTAACTAGTGCCTTTTAATTAGGACTGTACTGCTGGCTGGATACATGAAGGGAGCTGTTTGTCACTGGCAAAAATTTCAGCCTTGTGATGTAAACCTCTTTGGGGAATTAGAAGAAAAAAAAAATATAGGCCAGAGCTATTGTCACTTGGGCACAGCAGAAAATCAGTTTCAGCAGAACTGGCCTGGCTGAGGCTGGAGTCACGCTTTGCTGGGGTCAAAACTGATAGCGGCTGCTCCCCGACCCTTCCTCCTGTGCAGGAGGGTGGGACACTGTGGGATTCAGCTGGGATTTACAGGAGATACCCCACATGCATTACAATGAGCTTTGCTGTAAAATTCACTGCACAGAGGTTAATCTAGATGTCAACACTGCCTGACAGCAGTGAAATTACTCCGGGGCAGTGCTCCTTCTGAAGTCTTAATATAACAGTCAATTCCATCCTGCCTGCAGGAAATGAAAGTTTTCTGCTTTGTGTGCGGAATCATCCGGCGCCAATTTTCTCACTGTTTGAAGTCCAAACTGTTTGTGGTCTTGGGATTCACCTCACATTAAGACTTTCACTTCATTTAAAAACTCTGCTAGTCAAGTCCTGAGAACTGCAAGGACAGGAGCTGCACAGGGAGAAAAAGAAGAGGGTATGGAGGGAGAAATCTGATCTCACCTATCACATTGAAATCAAACAGCTTCACCAGTCCTCTGTGCTCAGTAAAGGGAGGGAATGCAGAAACTCAGACTGGAGAGGCTGGAAGCCAGCAGAGAGCAAGAGAAAGCATGCAAGAAGAACACTTGGACCTCCCAGAACTATGATTTTCTTTAGAGATATTTCAGCCCTTCCCTGCTGGGACCTTGTCCTAAGCAGCCAGAAGTTCAGCAGTGAACAACTCCCCCTCAGAACAACTGTTCCAGTTTTCAGCAGTGGGATCAGTCACTTGTGCTGGGAGGGAGAGCATTTCCTGTGGAGGAGTCCTGACAGTGTGGGGAAGCAATGGTTAGATTTGTGATGCCTCTTTTACCTTCGCAGAGATGCTAAAATTGTGGGACTAGCAGAAGGGAGGAGGAACCAATGGTCACTCCTTTAGATTGAAAAGAGCTGTCTGTGAGAAACCCAAGCCACCAACATGAAACCATCCTACCAGCTTATTTAACTGTTAGGGAAAGTTGGAATATTTTGTCCTTCCTTCTCTTCAGTCTCTTATCTCTTTCCTCAGTTCAGTTTTCCAAAATTGCAAGCAATAGGACTCCAATCATTTCTCTCAGGGAGTGGTTTCATGGCTCAGTGTTGCATTGGAAAGGAAAAAGAGGCACAGGAGAGATGGAATACTCCTCCATTCCTCCCAGAGCAGCGACTGACGTCTCTGCCTGTGTCATTTATGACACTGCCAGCCAGAACAGATGTTTTGAAAACACCTACTTTCTTCAGGCTTGAAACTCAATATCTCTACTTTCAAGGACAGCAGCAAAAGGAAAAAAATAGTTAGGATTTAGCAGCTATGTAAACATTAAACGGGTACTGATGTAAGAGATGCCTTGGTACAGGAGTGGAGAAGCTACCTTAGAGTTAAGCAAGTCTATCCATGCCTGAAAAGCAGTGCTTGAGAGGGGAATTTTCTCTTCTTCAATTTTTGGTACCCATTTAGAAGCACTACCATTATGCCAAGGCTCCATGAGCCCACTATCCATCAGAAAGCCACTGAATGTAAATGGGGAACAAAACTTTTGGGTTGCACCAAGACACGCCTGTGCCTGTGAGTCTCATAGCAGAGGAGCCCTGTTGATGTCCAGAGCCTTCCAGCTATCAGAGGAGTCACCACAGCGTGGCATCACAGGCAGTATCTCCTTTATTCCCCTTGCCTATTCTCATCATTGCCTTACAACCAGAGAACACACCCAGAGCTGTTACGAACACATTGGGTACAAGCCATGGCTGTAGTGCTTCAACTGACTCCTGGCCAGATCAGGAAAGGATGTAGATACTCCCTGGGGAGGGAGGAAATTAGAAAGATTAAAAAAAAAAAACCAAAACTTAAGGTGACATGCTGAACAAAATACAGTCTTCACACAGACTGGCACAGGAATGCTGATCAAGTGTTCAGAGCTACCTCTGGGTTTGGGGGATTGTGGCGACCATGTCTGCATTCTTCAAGCCATATCCTCAACTAAGGAAACCCATACATTTGAGTTCTGGGAAATAAGAGCCTTTCACATGAAAGGAAACAGCTCCTCTATCATTACACTTCTGTCTGTGCCCCTGAAAAAGCAGAACTTTTCAGACTTTCTTTCAGTTGCATTGTCCTGTAGGAAAAAATCACAGAAAAGCACATAGACTAGTGATTTTGTTTTCCACCTGCAAAAATGGTCCTGTGATTTTATTGGTTTCTGCCTCATTTTTAAAGCAGTATTTGCCCAGCTTCGTGGCTAACTTTTCCTGAAGCTGCAGTGCAATGCTATTTTCTTTTGTTTTCGCTTGTATCCATTGTGCTACTTAAAATTCTACACCACACTCCCCAAATCTGTCTTGATTTCCCAACCCAAGATACTCAGTTGCCTTCTAAAACCAGCTTTTCCCTTTCCTTGGCTCCTTTATTCCTCCACATATTTTCTCACCTTGTTCCACCCACTCCAGGGGACAAGCAAACAGCTCAAAGCTAACGATGTCTCTCAAGCAAGCAGCCTCTTTAAAGGCATTCCAGAGTTTTCATCACATTTGTCTGGGCATCTGAGTTCCCAGAGTCACCCATCTGCAATTCAACACCCTGCAGACCCAAGCATAGGCCTGAAATGAGACAACTCAGACTTTTTCACCCCCAAATTCCACACATTGAGGGACATCTAAAAAAGGCCAGATGGGAAAGTTCTGCAGGAGGCAGGATGGACTTGCAGTCTGGCAGATCTCTGCATCTCTTCTCTTTGCTACATTTCAGCTTCTGTCTTGCAACCTGACAGACCAGGGTGGAAGGAAAAATCATGGCAGGAGAAAACAAAACAGTTCACTGATGAGACCCTGAGGCTGGAGCCACATTCACTGCCTGCAGTTTGTAGCCCTGGCACAAAATTTCCACCTGTACCATGCACCAAAATAGCACCTTCACTTCCAAGAAAGCATCACTTCAGTGACACCCTTGGGTGACTGAGTTGGTGCAAACAATTTCAATTTTTAGGGAGCAGCATGCAGGTGGGGCAGGGAAGACCCTATGGCCCCTTCTCAGCTGTGCTCAGACTGGTGTTCCTTCCATCTCCTTTTCACAAGTCCCTTGGGAAAACTGCAGATGAAAGAGGCTGGGTGGTGGGAAGGTCTGCCTGGATGTGCTGGGAATTTGGCCTGGCTTGCCCCAGAGCTGGGTGAGACATGTTGATGATCCCAGGCAGCAGGGATAGCTCTCTGCTCTGAGAAGAGGCAGAGCATAGGGAAATATCTGAGAAATAAAGAAGCATGAACTCGTTTCTCTTTGACTCCAAACAGGTGTTGATTCTGAGAGTTGCCTCCAAAATCTGCTTTTCTTCCCCTCACACATAGCCCCATCACAGAGCCCTTCTTCCTACAGGGAAGATCACCAGTCCTTACTGATGGGAAGCTCTCTTCTGCTCCAGGAAAGGTGCTTCTGGAAATGAGGTCTCAGGGTGAAAGCACAGCTGCTTTCCTTCTTCCCCTCCAAAACTGTCATGCCAAAAAGGGATGCAGCAGTTTCTATTGTGTCTTTGAACACAAAGCAATCTTCTCCTTGCTCCCAACAAACCTCCATCCAACAATGACAGGCCAGAGCAGCAGCAGAGCAGATGTCACAGCACAGAATTGCAGCTTACCCAGCTCTTCTGAGCAACAGTTCACAGTTAATTCTGACAAAAGGACCTTTCTCCAAGGCAGTCACTGCCTGTGGTGGGGTTAAGAGCAAAGCAGCCAGCACCTGAGCATTGGTCTCAGCCACTTACCATCTTCTGGGGACCCACAAACTCTCCTCACAGGCCACCTAATCCTAAATATGCAGCATCAATGCTGGGTGTCACCCAACTCCTGTGCTCACCTCGTTGTTGTGACTGTACAAAGAGGTGATGAAAGGTTCAGGGTGGTGGTGCTGGGAGGAGGAGGAGGAAAGAAGTGAGGAAGAGGGGAATGTAGCTGCCCTGCAGCTGTGAGGAGGGACTCTCATCAGCTGGGAACCAGTGTCTGTACGTGACTTCATTGTGTAAAAGCTCATGACATTGGCCACAAAAAGAAATGAGAGCATGGAGTGAGAGAGAGGAATGGACAAAATTGTGGCCTTGAACAACCCAGCACAGTGCCTGGGAGCCAGAGGAATAAGAAGTTACTTGGGGTAAGAGACCAGGAGAGGGTTTGCTTCTGGAGAAGCTGGACAATTATCAGCCATTGCTTGTTCTCTCCCTGTGCTGAATGTCCAATCCTTTCAGCCAAAGCAGCCTGCACAAAAAGGGAGCCAGTCTGGGACCAGCACTTAACCAGTCTTTTTCCCTTTCAAAGTTGGACCTAAGCAGGCAGGATGTCCTCCCTCAAAAGAGCAAGATCCTGCTGTGGAGAGGCAGCATGGTACAGTGTTCCTGTGTGTGGACTCCTGGTGCTGGCCCACACTCTTGTCCATGACCATGCCATCATTGGTGGTGCTGTGAGCACCTGGCACCTGTTCAATGGCAGTCTGTCCAGGCCCCACTGGCATGAGTCTGTCCCACTAGACCAGATCTCTCTAACAGGCAGAGGAAAGTTGTGTCCTTACTCCCACATGCCTACTGCCACCCATCATCTCCCAGCCCAGGCTGCACTGCTGGTTACACAAGCACAGAACAAAGCCACAGCTGCTGCTGCCACCACGATCCTCCTTTAGCAGTGTCCCCTGCCTTTATCTGAAACCATCAGACAGGTCATGCCAGTGCCATGAGTGAGAGATATTGATTGTCAGGAGACATGGAGGAAGGGGAGAGGATGCAAGATCTCCCATTTTAGTGCAAGCTGTAACCAGACACCTAGCTCCCCTTGCATCCTGGACATGAATAGTACTCTGGCCGTGGGGAAGGAGCCAAGATCCCTTCTCTGTCCCCTCTTCCCCTGTCTGCATTGCCCTCCACAAGTGCCACATCCGAGCAGGCTATTTTTGTGCTGGCAGTTGTTGCCTTCTCAAAATTGCCTTGACAATGCCTGTGCTGCCTGTTCCCTGCCTCCTGAGAGTAGCTGCCAAGCTGAGGTTCCCCCTCATCCTCCATAATCCATATGAAAAAGAGGCCCAGAAAGGTTTTGCATTCTCAGTCCAGTCCGGACAGGCAGGATTCAGCATCCGTGTGAGCGTTTCCCCAGGTCGGGATTATTTTCCACTCCGGGGAGACCGGCCACAGCGAGGATGCTGCTGTCTCTGCCTCCCTGTCCCCACCACCCCCTGTTGCTGCCTGTCAGGCCTTTCTCCTCATTGAGATGCAAGGCTGGCCGCTGCGGCCATCCGCTGAGCCGTCTGCTCCTGAAGGCACCTTCCCCTCCTTCCCCCCTCCTCCCGGGGCTGCCTGTGGAGCTATTCTTCAGCCTCTGCATTTCACAACAGCTCACAGGCAGATGCATCAATCCTTTCAGGGGATGGGGACGTGAGGAGAATGGCAAGGGAGCTGCAGGCAGGTGTTGGTAGGTTCCCAGCCATCTCACAAGCCTGGTCCCCCTCCCTGTCCCCCGCTGGCTTGTGCCTGAGGCTTGGACTGAGGCATGGGGCAGGAACGGGGAAGGGGAGAGGATGGGGAGGAAGAGCGCTGGGATATGCTGACCCCACAGACATGCCCAGCAGGGTTGCAGGCATGTTCCCAGCTGTCTGCATCCTGTAGCCTTTTCCCCATGTGGACAGCAAGGATCTAACCCTGCTCAATAGAAGTTTACACCGGGGGCAAATTTGGCCCTGGTGCAGACAGCTGAGGGTGGGGGAACAACCCTATGGCCACTAACAGCCATAAGGGTGGGGAGGAGTGGGGCTGCTCCTCCCAAAGTGACGCCAGCCCTGGACGCCCTGGGTGAGCAGCACTCCCGTCTCACACACTGGAATGGGTTGGGGATGATTCGGGATTCCCAGGCCCAGCCACCTTGCCCCTGCTGCTCTCCCAGCACTGGCAGAGGAGGGCTGGGGCAGGAGCCTGCAGCCTGTGGGAGGGCGGCTGCTCCCCGGTGTGTGTTTTACCCGTAGGTGCCACAATCCTTTGACTGTGTGTTCAAAAGCCTTGAGTCTATACATTTAAGAATCAGCAAATTAGAATAGAAAAATTGTCCTGAAATGTCGGAGGGAGGAAAAAGGCAGGAAGGCAGAAAGGGATGAGGAAGGACTAAGAGGAAGAGAGGGAAGGGGTTGGTAAAAGAGTTCATCCAGGGGCACTGCCCTGGCTTTGTGCCCATCACCTGCGGGCTGGCAAGGAGAGAGGGAGGCAAGGACGAAAAGGGAGGACTGATTTCACACATTCAGTGCATATCATACAACCAGGGTGAGGCTTTCTTCCTGGGACTCCTACCCAGGAGGGCATCACTGCCATAGCCAGTCTAGAGCCCTGCCCAGCAGCCCGAACCATACTCACAGCAGGGTTACATTTCACTGCTTGATTGCTCGGGGGAAAGATACCTTCTCCTTTCTTTCTCTCTTTT
>VZTB01012421.1:523805-729798 GCA_013397245.1 Thryothorus ludovicianus
AACAGCAGCTTCTTTCTGTATTGGTGTGGAAGTTATATAGAGAGAGATATCTATAAATATATATAAGCCAAACTGCCTTACAGGTTGTTGTTCTGTGGGATTTTTGTTGGTTTGCTTTCTGTTTTGCTTTTTTTTGTTTTCAGTGTTGTATGTGTAGCAGGCACTTGAGTTTATATGAAGATGTTTGCTTGGGAGCTGAGGGGCAAAGGGTTTGGGAGGGAGAGAGGGAAGGAAGGACGGGAGGAAGGAGCAGGGACTTCCAACAAGTGGCCACTGCTAGCCAAGGATGTCCAGGTAGATTGGTGTGGCCTTGCCCAGAGCATGGAGGATCTTGTAGATCTCCTTGATGTTGAGCCGTTGCTGAGGTTCCCTCTGCCAGCAGCCCAACATGATGTCATAAACCTCCTTGGGGCAGACTCGGGGCCTTTCCAAAACTCGGCCTTGGGTAATGCACTCAATGACCTAAAGGAAAGAAAGAAAAGAAACAATGAACACCAGCTGGGCAAATTATGGAGGATGTCCTGTCCCTGATACTCCTTGGTTAATGTGGCACCATTTAGTGAGTGGGAGCCCTGAGAAGACAAATCCCAGATCTGCGCATCCTCAATGATCAACTCTTTGTTGCTAATGATAATTTTACCATGAAAAGTTTGTCTCCAGCTGCAGTTTTTCAGATCCCAAAAACCGTTCTCATTTGACACCTACCTACCTCAATGTGCTCTCCAAAGAGGAGGTAATAAGCAAATGAAATAGGTTTTAATTTATGATGTCAGTTTTTCCTGCTAAATGAAGAAGGAAAAAAAGTCTTAAAATCCCCAAAGTACAGTAATATTTTGCACAGCTGAAATTATATTTTTCTTGTCTGAAAACCAAGAGTCCTTTCCATTGCAAAGCCCAGGAGATATTTATAAGGAAGAGTTCAGAGCATCTTTTCCTACATACTTCACCTCTTTCTGACATAGAGAGGCATCTAAAGGAATGAAATTTCATGTCGAATCACATCTGTGAAGGAGAAAAAAAAATTTACAATGCTATCACTCTGTTTTTGGTCAGCTCGGTGCTGCTAATGAGAAAAATGTGAGGTCCTGGATAACAGTAAAGTCTCTTCAGAGGGATGCCATTGGAAAGGACTCCCCTAAGGTTCTCTTTGTGTATTGTTTACTGGAGGAATGGATGAAAAGGAAAGGGAAATATGAGTTTCCAGAGAGCTGCTATTACTGCCTGGCCTCCTTGGTTGGGGTTGATGAGTCCCAGCATTGCAGCGAGCGAGCGGCCTGCCACGCTCTGCAGATAAACACCAGTCCCAGGCAGTGTGTTGAGGGAAGCCACCCAGCAAGAGGTGTTTGGAGTTTATCATTTATGAATAGTAATGGTCCCACCATGCAGCTCAAGGGATCCTTATCACCGTGCTGTTTGCATACAAATACAGAGGGGAGAGAGGAGGACCCGCTGAAAGCGAGGAGAGCAAGACACAGCATGAAGAGAAGCCTGCCTTGCCACAGAGCTGCTGGCTGCTCACTGTGGGGAGGGGGTGACTTATGGTTCCTGTCAAGACATCCTGGACATGCACAGGACCCCTGTGCTGGGCTCTCTCTCTCCAGGGGAAAAAGGAAAGGCATAGAGAGAAGTTAATGGACTGGTTGAGTGGTGTCCTGCCTCGTTTCTCTGCTCAGAGAGGGTTTCCCCCAGACTTGGAAAAACCTGCTGAAAATACTGGGGGGGTATGGGGTCATGCAGGTGGCACAGGAGGGAGTGGAAATCCCAGCCTTGCCAATGCCAACATCCAGCAGGGCCAATGCTAGACCAGCCTGGTGCTTGCTCCTGGTTGAGTCCTGGCAGCCAGAATCTTGGTAGAGGCCCATTGACCTGTCCCTCCATGGGCTCTGCCTCTCCATGGGGCTCTGGCACTGCATCTGGGCTGCCACTCACTCTGATGCCACACCATCCAGGAGCTGGTGGAGGTGTCAGTCCTCTGGAGCCAAATAGGTTCTGCCCATCCCTCCACAAACTGTGAAAAATGAGACTGCTCAGAGATAAGGTGGCTCCCTCCCACCAGGATACTGTGGTTAGCAGGCAGAAAGAAGTGGATATACCAACAGGTAAGGGAAGCATGATATTTTATCCCAGGGATTGTACCAAACCAATACACCCTCAAGATTACGGGTAGCTATTTTCAGCCCTACTACCCTGCAAAGGAAACTGAGGCAGAATGCATGGGCCAAGCTGAGCTGTCACACTCCAGCGTG
Source organism: Thryothorus ludovicianus (assembly GCA_013397245.1). Lineage (NCBI taxonomy): Eukaryota > Metazoa > Chordata > Aves > Passeriformes > Certhiidae > Thryothorus > Thryothorus ludovicianus. Next base: position 526,052 of record VZTB01012421.1, read on the forward strand.
CCTATTGCCCGTGTTCAAGCTGCACGTGCTCATTTGTGTGTGTTTGCATTTACCCTCACAGGGAAATGCAAGAGCAGCTCATTAAATAGCGTGACAAATAACTTCTGTCGCTGTCGATTCCATTGTTTGTGCCTCTAAAATGTTTGCGTGTGCTACTTTGGGATATACAGTCAGGCCCCATTGAGCACACGAATGGGCAAGCATTAGAGCTGTAAAGCAACACCTTGGATTTGCCATCTCTGCAACTCACTTAATTAAGGGATCTGTATCCAGAAAGCAGAAAATGCACATTTTTTCATTACAAAAGGTGAAATTTCTGAAATCCATTAGATACACAGTAGGATAAAAATGTTCAAGGTTCCCACACACTGCTATGTCAATGCATCTTTTTTCCTCTTCTATAATACCTCCTGCTACTCCAAGCAAAAATCTTCCAATGCATTTCTGCTGATGTGCCTCAAACCTCAGCAGTGACACCCTGCTAATCCCAGCTGGCCTTCCATCAACATTTTTACACTGCAGCCCTGTCCTGGTAGGCTGCAACTTTTGCTAGTCAAAGAAATAACAAGGGCAAACAACTTCCATGGGTTCCACCCTCAGTGAACTGGGGCAAACCAGATTATAGATACCCCAATGGCAAAAACCCCAAAGAAATGGGCCACATATGATATATCAGGCTTAAAACAATTTCTCACAAACTGGTGCCTGCAGTAAGAGCTTTAGTTACAAAAGGAGAAACCAGGGGAAATTCAAGGCATGACTTAGATCCCAACAGTAATTTGGGTATCCCCAGTTCCGGCAGCACCCTGAGGGTTTATGAGATATGACAGATATGTCAGGAACTTAGCAGCAAGGGATTGAGGGTTAGCCAGTACATGGCTTTGGCAGAGCTCTGATTCCTGCAGGCCTCAGTTTTCCCAGCTCTTAAACTGAGACAGTGACACTTCTCCTATGGCTTCACCATGGGAGTGCCAAGGAGGGGACCATCCATGTATGAATTTCTTTGTGAACAACCTGAAAAGGAGAGACGGCAAAAAATGCAATTTTCAGCTGAGGTGTCTCAGCCCTGTTGTACCTCTGTGTTTGAGAGCTGGAACCAAGGCTGCTTCCCATATGTGAAAATCTCCCAGAGGATCACCCCGAAGCTCCAGACGTCGCTCTCTGTTGTGAATTTCCTGTACATGATGCTCTCCGGAGGCATCCAGCGGATAGGCAGCATGGTGTGGCCTCCAACCTAGGTGAGGACAAAGGCACAGGGAAATCTGAGTGGTGACAGTCCTGAGGAAGGGGTCATAGAATCAGATCATTAAGTCAAGCTCCTGGGCCTATGCAGGACACCCCAATAATCACACCATGTGTCTGAGAGCATTATCCAAACACTCCTTGAGCTCTGCCAGGCTTGAGCTGTGAGCACTTCCCTGTGGATGCTGTTCCAGCACCTGAGCACCCCATGTCGTGTCAGCCCTGACATGCTCTGCACAAATTCAGGGCTTCCCTGTGAACTACAGCAATGAGGAGCTGTTCCAAAGAGCTGGGCTGGCTCCTGCCTCCCCTAGCACTCATGGGTTTACCCACCAATCCCACCCAGTTAACGTGGCACATGGGGAGTGAAATGTATGAAGATAAATTACATCCTCTCCACCCAAATTAGGCTGATAAGGCAATCAAATGCAAAATGCCAAGAACATACTCCAGCCCCACAGTCTGCTGAACCTGGACACAGAGCAAGAGTGGTCAGCAAAGCATTTCAGCCTCAATACTCAAATAACAGAGATACAGCATGAGGGCTGTCCCTTTTCAGAAAGAGGCTTTTCTCTAAAAGCCATGCACAGGCATCTGTGCATCACCTAATTACGTGAAAGGTTTTGTGCTCAGAAAACTCTGCTCTAGGCCTTTTCAGAGAGTGCTTTCCATATGTAAATGACCTCAGGACCACACTGCAAATGATGGTCTATAGGTAAAGAACAGGCTCTTAGAGGTAGGGATATGGCCATCACTTCATGGAGGAGGGAAAGCCAGCCCCTTTGGAGAGTTTGGAACTGGGTGTATAAAACTGGGGAATGCCAAGCCAGGGCGAGGCACCTCCTCAGACAAGAGTCAGCCCTTCAGTGAGGGACCTGGATGCAACAGGTATGCAGGAGGCTTGTAGGACACATGCAAACAGTTCCTACGCAGATGGATTTGCCTTTGGATTCACTAGAGAGTCCTAAACAAGTTTCTCTGAGCAGGACAAGCTTTTTGTGTTCTGTCTTTTAGCACAAAACGCTCCATCTGTGGGGAAACAGCTAATTGCTATGACCAACCAATGCTGGAAGCAGCAGGGCTGCAAGTCTCCACGCTCATTTCTGCTGAGGGTAAAGTGTCCGAGGCTTTGGCAGTGATGAGAAAAGTGCTTTTGTGGAGCTGCTTGGAAGACTGCTTATCTCATTAGGGACACCAAAAAAGCAATGCTAATAACTTTGTAGCACTGCAGCTGAATCAAACAGGCAGAAATCTCTCTGGTCCTACGAAGGATGAGGGGAGAAGGTATCTGCTGTCTAGGATTCCAGCATATGTGTGGCTATTCCAAGTAATGAGATTGTTGTGCTCGCTCAGATGAAAACATTTCTTTTACAAACAAAAGCTCTCCTCTGAGCTGCCAATTTTTCCACAGGTTTCTTTGACTGATTAAAGCAGAACTAGTGTGGGGAAGGGTCAGTACAGGGACACTGCAGTGCCTGGAAGCAAGAGGGAGGTGTGTTGGAATAGGGTGTGAAAGGGGTAGGATGCTCAGCTGGCTTTTTGCATGGAGTGGCTCAGATTCTTATAGGGTTTGGCAGAATTTAGACTCAGATTTGCAGAGTTGTACTCAGAGGGCTGCAGACCAGCCCTTTCCCTTACTCTGAAACAGACCCTCCCTCAAAAATGAGGATTTTTAAAAGTCTCAGGGAGATCTTTCTTTCCTAAGTGCAGATGCTTGAAGATAAAAAGCTCATTGCAGCTCCACACCTCCTGTTTAGAGGCGGCTTGGCTGGCGTGTTCTCAGCTTGCTGCTCTGAACTCCCAAGAATGTTCCACTGTAATGGAAACGGAAATACGCTTCTCTTTGTTTGTTCCTTCGAAACCCTGGCTGCAAATTTAGCTCTTCCCTACATTCCTAGCTTTTACAAGTTGCTTCCCCTTCTTGCAAAGGGCTCTGAGGAAACATTATAAGCAGAACAGGACATACATCAAACTTGATTGTTGCAAAAACTGTTTTGTGCTAATGCTTATTTTATTCCCCTTTAAGTAGCTCTAACTCTTCAGTTTTCCAGCAATCTCAAAATGATTACTTGTTGAAAAGCTCTCTACATTTGCAATATCCTGAATCTTGCAGGATCATTTGCGATTACAGGTGGTACAATGTACAGAGCACAGTTAACTCCCTTTTGAACAGGTCTTGGAGGAGTTCAGGATGTGTGAACCAGGCCCTCAGCTTACACAGACAGTATCACAGCAGCACTGCTCAAATGGGAGGCTACTGATTTTCACCACTCGAGGATCTGGCCCTGAAAGCACAGCAGAGAAGCCAGTAGTGCCATCTCAGTTCTAATAAGCTAAAATAAAGTCAAGGTCTTTGGTCTCCTCTAGACACACCCTGGTGAAGATCTGCCAGCAAAATGACATACACAGTCAAGAGTGGTCCCAAGGATGTGACAGCACAACCTTGGCTTAGCTCATAGGTTCAGGTCCAGGAACAGCCAAAGCATTTTTGAGACATGGCTTTTACTACGAATTAATCTGGTAATAATTAATAATCAAATTAATTTGGGGAAGAAAATTCAAACAAGCAATGCCCAGAAATTTGTGGATGCCAAAACATGGCCCAGCTGTGCTCAGAGATGAGAAGGTGCTCCTTGCAGAGGCTCCCTTTGCACCCTGAACAGGGTGTCACATTTTTGGAAGCAAAGATTAAGCCTTGCACCTACCAGCCATAAGCAGAACAAGCATCAATTAAACTCTACCACAAACCCATTCCAAAGTCTAACCCAGCACATAAGGCTGACTATTACGCTTTAAAGGATTGCCTTTGACTATCCCTTACTGCTTCTCTTGCAAAGTGATTAGGATTAAAATTCCCATTTCACAGACGAGAGAGCAGATGCAGGAAGGCAGGGAAAGGCCCTGCTCCGAAGCTGTGCAATAAGAGAACGCCAAGTCCTCCTGGTCTGCAGTCAGCCATACCCTGTTATTTGATGATGTAGCAAAATGATTTAGAGCTGAGCACAGAGGGATTGTGCTAGTGATGCCACAGGAAGCAGAGTGTGTCCAGGGTGACAGAAATCCTTTGCATAACGTGTAGTGATTGTGAGCTGTGTTCTGCCACTGTCGGCTGGCACGTGATTCCCACAGCTACATACTAGTTTTACAGGACCAGCCATTGCCAGAAGCATAAAAGTAAAATGATGCTATTAAATCAGGCTGAAAAAAAAAGGGTGCTGTTTTCTTCTTTAGCAAAGCCAGCTTACAAGGCATATCCTTGGCACTGGAAAGAATCATTATCGTGCCTTTAGGGAGAAGGTGAAAGTTTATTTCAGCCTCTGCTGGCACAGAGCTGGGTCTAGCAGGTTTCAGAAATAAGTGACCATGCAGGACTGGTGTTTGTTAAGAGACTGCTACTTCTGAGCCATGTCATCTTCCCACACCATCTTCTCCATTTCTCTTGGGAGCTAGGGATGGGAGAGCCCTGCTAATGGGTAGGCTCACCTTCCCCAAGGGTAAAATGTCCTGAAACAGTGGCATTACAACATCTCCCCTGGAGACACTCCACAGCTTGGAAGAGGGCTCTGCTTGCAAGCAAATAAGACAAGTAAATCCTCTTCTGCTCCTCTCCTTAAATCCTATGATGCTGCCAAGCTTGCCCTTTTGCCTTGTTATTTTAATGCTTCACAGACCTGCAGACTGGCCTCTTTATCCCATTGCCATGGCTGTCTAGCTTTGTTTGACATTTTTAGCTAACTTTCTCTCCCTAGATCAACTCCCCATGCCCACACTGACACTTTATTCCCACTGGTCTGCTCTTTTTGTTCACAATGCTATCCTGGTAATAAATAGAGCAATCAGTGCACATCCTCTGAGCAGCCAAAGTTTTCTTCCTCTCCATTTCAAGATAGCAGTATCACCTACTCGATTCCACCCCTTTCTAGTGGATGCTCCCAAGGGCATGATCTGATCCTCAGCTCCTGTTTCTGATACTCCAGGGCACCTGGCCCCTGCCCTGAAGCCTCATTACACATCCAAGCCCATGGACTTGCAAAATAGCCAGCCACTCCCTCTGAGCAGCTTATTGCTGGATTAGATATGAACCTCGGGGAGCTGGGGGAGGTTCATGAAAAGCCAGCATTAATGGCCATTAGGGAGAGAGATAATTACTTAATGCTAGTACAGCACTTTGAGGATGTAAAGCTATATAAGTGCTATGTACAAGTAGTATTAGAAGGCTTGAGGTTTGTCTGCTACCAAGGAAAGCTGGTGTCTGGGGGAAAAGTTCTCCTTGTCCCAGCTTTCTGAATGACATCCAGCTGATTAGGAAAGGAAAAGATGACATGTTATCCCCTGGTGAGTCTGACAGTACAGCAGCAGGTAGTGGAGCAGCAGTGTTCAGCAAAGACTGTGGAATAAATCCACAGTTTGGGCCACCAGCAGAGATAACCTGGAAATCAAAACCAGAGTAGGGCTGAAAAACCTTCATGCAAATTTAGGACTTGTGGGAATACAGATAGTAGCATGTGAAAGGCAGCTTTTGGTGGGAAGCACAGTTTTCCCCCCTCCCAGCTCACATATCAGCTGCAGCCCACAGCAGCATTCTAAGGGGAACTACTGAGCCATCCTTTCTACACCCACAGCTGGGAGGCATCTCCATGGATCTCAGCTCAGAATGGGATTTGGTCTCCAGCATATTATTAGCCTGTGTCTTATTTTTCTTTTTGTTCAGTTTCTTTGCAATGTTGAAATAAAAAACAAACCAAACAAACAAACCCAAACATAACAAACAAAAAAACCTCTCCAACAAACCAGTGCTTTTGTTTTCCTTGGTCATTTGATATTTGCTTTCCAAGGTCATTTGACACCTTTCCTCCTGCTTCTGGCACACTTGATGGAGGCTCTGCTCCTGCTCCTGTCTTGGGAAGATCACAAGAACCATTGCAGGTGTCTTTATATCGTGCAGAATTTTTTGAACTTCCCATTTTTGTGCAGGAAGTGGAGACATTTGAGTTTGTACAGAATCGTGTAGTGGAGACCTTGGCACCATTCCTCTTCAGGAAATTCCACTCAATGCTCAATCCACTCAACCTAGTGATAAGACACACATTCTCTGATTGCCATCTCTGTTCCTGCTGCTGTAGGTAGGGGTGACCTGGGATCTTCTTTCATTGCATTTCACCTGGATGCCTTCCCAGGCTGGACCAAACCAAATCATTTGTCCTTTAGAGCTCAGCACCAAGAGCTGGGTGATCCAGCTCTGAGCCTTCTCCCAGCTCTAAGTCCCCACCAGGACATGCTGACTCCTGCTGTGGGCAGGATGTGTTGTTAATTCAGCAGCTTTGGGCAGCCTTGTATGAATGAGAGCCACAGGTGGCTCTCAGGGTCATCTGAGAGGATGTAAGGGAAAAAAAAAAAAAAAAAAGAAAAAAAAGCAATGAAAGCAAGGAGGAGGAAAAGCTGCTCTGTTTGGCTAAGTTGAGCTCTTGGAGAACAACAAACAAAACTGCTGTAGATCATGCCTTTGTGAGTCAATGTTTGTCAGTTCAGGCTGGGGCACAAGGAGATGACTTCTCAGGGTGATGCAAAGAGCAGCACATGCTGCTGGCTGGGGATCCAGGAGGAGACCCTCCTTCCTTGCCTTCAGCCTGGATCCAGCTGCACTGAGAAATTTTTCAGATGTGCCAGTATTTTGCCTCTGTGAGTCCTGACAGATTCCTGGGCACCTTTTACAAAGCAGAGGGATTAATTCTGACATGCCAGACAGATCTGAGCTTTGCTGAACCTTAGCTATCCCCACTTCAGAGTTTCAAATGTCACCTTAGTAGGCTCTTAAGTACCCAAGTTTAGATCAGAGGTTGCTGAATATAACTGCAAATTATAACTGGATGTGATTCCTAAGTGCTTCATCTGTAATTTCCTTTCAGCTTATCCAGGAAGAAAGGTCCTAGCTATATCTTAGACTGCACCATTGCCAGAATTACCCTGGCCCCCAAAAATCCCCAAGGTGCTCTCCTGATGGAAAGGCATCGTGTGTTATGGCTGCACCAGCCCACAGGCTGAGCCTCTCCTAAGTGACTCAAAAGCCATCACAGCCCTGTCCATGCCTTCACCTCTCGTGCCTTGCAATCACTGCTGTCATAGCCAGTGCTGAATGTGAGATTTAACAGTCAGCAAACAACAAAAAGCTTCCATCAAACTTCTCAACCTCCTTAACTGCGTCCTCACCACGCTCTGCTCTCTGGGAACAGCAGCTGTGGTCCTCTCACAATTCTCACTGCTACACCAACATCTCCTCAACTGCAGGCTCCAGCAGTGTCACAGCAAAAGGCTGCCTGCCTCCCTGCACACCAGCAACCAAAGACATCTCACAGCAGTTTTCTGGGGCTTTTTGAGATTTACAGAACACACAAAGCAACCTGGAGCTATTTCTCCTACTTGTGTGGAGCTGTGCTGGGTGTTCCAGCCTTGCCCGAGGAAAGGGACATGCTTGTTGTCTGCTGCTAGAGGCGAGAAGATTGGATTTACCCAGAGAGAACATGGGAAAAGGAACCAAATGTCCCTGCCATGAGGTGATGTAAGGAGCCAGATGGACTTGTTCAGGAGCAGGAAACACTGACCAGGCAGGGTTAATGTGAAACCGAGAAAGGTGCAAGAGCTTCCTGCTGTCAGTAGGACTGTTTGGCAAGGGACTGTTTGTTCCCCCTAGATGCACATACTGTGTTTAAACATGAGTCTAAAAATAAAACCTGCCATTGACATTGTTTTTCCTTACTTCATTTAACAATCTAGTTGCTTTATGACCTGTAATTCTGAATCACGTTGAATCAAGCAGTGTAATTTGCAAGCAGGGACAGCGGCCTTTCCCCTTCTCCCCCCATCTCTGCTCCACTGAGTGTGTTTTAATCCCACGGTTTTCAGCATTCCTAATGAACCATTAACAAGCTGCCAATTACTTATGCAAATGAGGGAGGGCAGACATGGAGGGGTGGCTGTAGCTAGAGGTAAATTCTGCTACCTCAAAACGGTCTGAGATAAATCACTGCTGCTCTAAGAGCTGCCTGTGCCCAAGAGTCCTCTCAGCCATATTATCTACTGTCTAGAAATGCCACAGGTAATGCAGAGGATGGTTAAGACAAGGGAAACAGAGGAGAAATTGCACATATATTTTTAATTATGTTTGCCAATAATCTGCTTGGTGTACACCTTACTACAACTCCCTCTTCACCTTTTCTTCCCAAAACTCAAAGCAGCTGCACTCACTGCTTGGAAACAGCTGCACAATCAGCCTGCAGAGGAATGGCCAGTTCCATGTTCATCAGAGTAAAAGCTCCAGAAGCCATGATCTCCAACACCAGGATATAAACTCTGAGAAACCTCACCCATGCCTTGTTCAGCTGGGGGCTGTGGTAGCAGGGGAGCTGTAGTTTGTAAAACAGGTAGTAAAGAGGTCAGCAAGGGTACCACCAGCTCCTAGCAGGTTCTAAACCCTTATCCTAAGGGTTGCTGCCAGAGCCTTCCCAGGTGAGGAGAGGTGACAAAACTAATTCTCTGGGCCACCTGCTGAGAGCTTTTTGTGGCCCAGAATGACACAGCTCCACACCAGGAGTTCAGAGAGGAAATTGGTAGTGCTGGGGAGGGATTCTCTGATCAGCTTCCCAGGAGATCCTGGAGTTCCCTACTCAGCTGTGGATCTTTATGTGCATGTGATGGCTTCTGAAGTCCTCTGCATCACAGACACAACAGGATGGGCACACATCACAGCTGGTCAAAAGCTACCTTTCTCATGGTCACTGCCCAGATAACAGCAGGGAATGCCACTAAATCAATTCAAACTACAGCCTCCAGACACAGCCTTACAGATTTACCAGTTTTCTCCACAAGGCTGGAGACCCTTCCATCAGTACACAATTTCTTAGGACAGGCCTGCTCAGAGACATGTAATATCCATGAGACAATGCAGCTCTCTGCTTGTTCCAGCTTTGAAGAAGATCTGGACTTTGCAAAGACTGTGCCAACAGAAACTGTCCACGAATGATCTGCATCATCATTTTTCTGATAATGCTACAAAAAGTGTTTAATAGCTCGAAAGCTAATCAGATAGAAGTCATGATGCAAAAAACATTTCCATCAGGATTTTGTTCTTTTGGTGATGCAAAGAATGAAAATCAACCCAGTTTCTGGCTTTGGGAAGGAGAAAAATATTTGCCCAATAAATCTTAACCCGGTGGTATAAAAGCCAAGTCTGAAAATGGCCTGAGAAATGTAGCTTAGGAAATAGTAGCAATAAAGAACCTGCATGTGTGATCACTCCATGCTGGAATGCTTTCAGATGGGTACCTCATCACCTCCCTTTCCATCATGTCCTCTCTCTCTGTCCTGCCAGTGCCTCCCCTCTGGGTAACCAACAATACTTGTCTTTGTCTGCAGCCAAAGCCATTCCTGACTGAGGACTACACAAGGTGTAGATAAGGCTCCATTACTTCTGGATACTGGATAATCAGTTCAACTGCCTTAGCATTAATCATGATAATATTCAAAATTCATTAGGCTAGATTGTTTGGAAATCTATTTCTTGTTAATGTCAGATTCGCTGAGCATCGGCCTGGCAGCATACAGACAGAAAACTGACACAAGCCAGGGCATGCCACCTCTCTATGGAAGCATTCCCTTTTTTTATGTGTAGCTAGACTGTGATGTGGCAGCTCCTGCCTGGTTTGTGCTTTGTGAATCTTGTCAAGAGCAGTAGAACACCATGAGAATGCCATGCTGCCAGTTTGTTGATCAACGAACAGCTACAAAAATATATAGCTGCATATATAGCATATATTTAATAATATATACAACATATACCATGGAGTTTTTAAGGGGGAAGGGTAGACACTCAGACCTGCACCCAGAGATCTTAATGATTTTGTATCTAAAACCTGGCCAAACAACCCAGAAACTTCCATGTACAAGCATGGTATGGAAGTACAAAAATAGTATTTTAAAAATTAAAATCTCTTCCTTACTTTCCTGAAAACTTAACAGCACTTCTTTACCAAGATGAAATCTTGCTGCTTTACCAAGATGAAATCTTTCAGGAATAAAATAGCTGGATCATTTTCAGCCAGTTTTGTGTACCAGCTGAGGATTCCTCCAAACAGTGCACTTCCTGATTGTCTGTTTGGGTGTTTTGGGTATTGTTGCTTTCCTTCAGGTGTGGGCTCTCACCCTCTCAGCAGGGAAACATCACAGAAATATAGACCAACATCAGAAGATACATAGGCTTTCTCTCCTAATGAAGGCAGTGCAGACACAGATGGCATCTCAGATAAACATGCTGAAAGCCATGTTAGAATAAAGAGCTCATCATCGGAGGCTGCAGTGTCACACCTACTAATGATGTGATTAAACCCATCAGTGCCGGTGGGAAAGCTCTGCCAGCTCTGGCACTGCTGAGTGAAACGCTGCATTTCACAGCAGGGCAAACCCCAACCTGCACCCCCACCGTCAGTCAGAGCACTGTAGAGACACACTGGGGGTAGTGATGTTCATGGCTAAATTTCCTGAGACCTAAACTAGGGGAAGTTGCCATGGACATCTCCTTTCTGTGCCTGCCTCAAGTATCTCTGCCCAAAACTAGTGTGGCAAGCAGTGGAGAGGCTGCAGATGGTGACAACTGCCCAAGAGGGACAGGCACAGGAGAGGACAGTGACAGCACCTGTCTGAGCACTGCTCTCATGGGGGAGCAGCTGTGGCACCAGGAAGGGGAAGAAATAAAACCAGCAACAGCCAAAATGATGATGTGCAGATGGTGAGGCTGGGGTAGGGCTGCAGGATTCTGCTGGAAAACAAGCTAAATTTTAAAGATTTGAAGGAAACAAGCTCTGCATTCTCTTCTTCTCTATTTTTCCAGCTAAGACTTTCTGTGCATTGAAGTTCCCTCCATTCTCTATCAAGTTGTCTGGATGCCCTTGAGTAGGACAGAGCTGCTGCAGTCCCATGCATTTCAACCACTGTGTTAAAATTCTTTCTCCCTACTTTATTTAGCCAGGAGCATAAATAAATAAGCAAACCCACAAACACAGGAACCTGTTTCCCAGATGCCATTAGAGCCCTCAAGCACTAAGTGGCCATCACAGATATCACCAGTTGCCTTCCTGCAGCCAGTCCCAACCAGCCCCGCTGGGGCCATTGCACAAACCCAGCACCCGGTAGGACACATCTGACTGGTTTTGCCCTAATACAGGACTGCTCCAAGATAATCAGCTCCCCAAACCAGGCCAGCTTTCCTAGAAGAGTCTCTAGCCACCAGCTCTCCATTAGGGTTAGCCACAAGCGGAAGGACGGAAGGAGAAAGTGAGTCTGAAAAACCGCTAATGTTCTGCAGTGTCAGAAAGGATGAATGACCCCTGCAGACACATGCTGAGCAGACAGGACAGTCCTCAATTATGTCACTGCTGGAGCATTTACTTCAAGGATAAACGTGATAACAGATGCTGGGCTTAAAGCCTTGGCTGCTTTTGCTCCTCTGGATAAGCTACTCTAGTCCAGGAGCGTTAGGGGTGTGTAGGGGAGCAGAGCTGAAAAAAAAACCACACTAAATTTCATTCTTCTCCCTTTCCTTTGTGAGAGCAGGCCCTAAAGGATTTGCTAAGGTATTGATGGGTGCCAATCCATATATCCCAGTGAACAACCCACAGCCTCCCTCAGGAAATCACAAACAAATCTTGCCTACACGATGGAAATTTCCTGCTTGCCACACTGATTCTCCCCACTCTCATCCTCATTGCATTATCCCTGTGCTAACTTCTATATACTTCTCTCAACATTTTCTAGCCTTCAAGCTTCCAACTTTGTAAATATTTGCAATAGGGTAGTACATCTTCCCATCTTCCCATTCTGGTCATTCTTTAGACAAATTATTTACATACAGCCCTTTCTATCCTCAGTAATCAATGGCTTCACACTGTCTTTGTTTCTGCCTCACCTCTTCAGAAGCTGTTGACCATAGGGATGCTCTTTGTGGGGCTGAGCTGGGGACATGTGACTATGTAATAAAAGAGTATTTAAAGTAATGATTGCTAGAGACACACACTTTGCTCTTTAATTTGGGTTCTTTACATGGAGGGCTTCAGAACAGCATTTGTTTCACTGGCTCACTGAAAGCCAGAAATTCCAGGGAGCTGCCACTGAAAAGAGACTGTGCTTGGCTTGAACAAGACATGGTTTATAAAGATAAAATGCAACGTGGCCTGGGGCGGGCACAATCTTACTTTACAGCATTACTTGCTGTATATTGATCAGAATGGGCTTTATTAGCCACTCAAGAGATGCAATGAGCTGCTACTGGAATTTGTGCTTGATAATCAAAGGCATTTGTCATTCTTCCAAATGCTCTGTGAGTAGGTGTTTGATTTGGGTGCATGTGAAAAATGGAGGAGAGCAATCTGGAGCAAGAAGCATTGTCCTGATCCACTGCAGCATCCTCCATGGCTCCATGGACACCATGCCACGGGATGGTCAGGGACACGGACAGGGTCTCTGGCTCAGCAGAGTCCTTCACCACTGACAAAATCATGCCTGGTGACACTCAAAAAACAAAAGCCTTTTGCCTTTCAGCTGCCTGGCACATGGAGCTCCCTCACAGCCCTCCTTTCTGTTTTGGCTTTCCTGCATTTCCTAGACAAACTGCTCTTGGGTTTTTTTCACTCCCTTTCTCTGACAGGTACAGGTGGCCTTGCTACCCTCTCATTGCACCTCCTCCAGCTTGAATTTTAAACTATTTAACAGCTTTAAATGCACCTAATGAGGCTTCAGCCTGCACTTTGCTGCCATCCCTCTGCTTCTCTGGCACCAGGAAGAAGAGTGGCTTGGAAGCCTATCCCCGACTTCCCTGCGTTGGAGGTCTAATTACACAGTAACAGGTGACCTCATAAGTACAGGGTAATCTGCTGTGTAATACCAGGGTAAATGATCCCAGTACTCCTGTCTTTTCCACTGCAGCCTTCCGCAGAGATGGAAATGCAGCCAGTTAAATGGTAATTAATCTTTGAACCACCTGACACTCACCCAAGGAGGTGAGGAATAACCAGCAGAGGCCCACTGGCTCTGTGCAGGACAAGGGATTCAGGAGCTGCTGCTCTGGGAGTGTCACCTGGCCAGAGCAGGGACTACCTTGTCACCTGGCCTCTCTGGTACCCACTTGCCAGGGACACTAGGGCTGCTTTCTTAGAGCTGGATTTGGAGAGACAAATCCAGAACCATCTGCAGGAGGAAAGGGGCACCAGGGTCGTGTGGATGCCCAAGGGGAACAGGCACCTGTGCTGTCAGAGGAAGCAGGATGGAGCCAGAGGTTCCTAGCAGCTCAGCCATGCTGGGGATGGGCTGTCTGGAGTGCTTCCTTACCCTCACTGCAAGGGAGGTGGGTGGGAATGGCACCAACACTTTCCTCTGAAACCATCCCAACCAGCTGGGCACAGACCCAGGCATTCACCCTGCAAAACTCCAGGAAAATCAGCCAAGAGATCCATTTTCTCCCTCCCCACTGTGAGATGCATTTCATTCTCTCCCACACTAACAGCCTGCTGCCCTGGGGCTGGGGGCTGTCTGTCTGACCCCTGCTACCTTCATGGCAACAAAATATATTTGCATTCATTTCAGACCCACTGACATCATTCCCTCTAAAGACCTGCAGTTTTTTATGGTAAGCACAGCAATGATTTTCAGATTATAGACTAATAAAATATTTTAATTTGTTCAGCACATTAAGGTGGGCACTATATGATTCTTATGACATTTGAATAGTGCTTTAAAAAAAAAGAAAAAGGAGGGTGAGAGGGTCTGCTTGCATTTCTTTTCCAAGCATGAGCACTGAAATAGAAACTTAAAATCCCACACGTGGGTACCGAAATCAGCTCTGATACCTTCCCTCCATGCCTGTTTCACTTGAATACCTGCCAAGTTAAATAAGCAAACATGGGATTGCAGTGTCCTAGTTCCAAACCTGGTTTTGGCAAAGGAGCCCTTCTCCTTAGTCACTCTGTGCAGCAGTGGCCTGAGCTAAGCACCAGCTCCATCTGCCATCAGGTCACAGCTGGGCTGGGTCATCCCTCCTGGTGGGTAACACTGAGTTTTTACACTTGAGCCTGTACTCACCAATTTCTCCCCTCTGTCCATTCATTGTGTATTAAGATGAACTAACTGGGCAAATCACGGGTTTAGAGCATCCTGTCATTTTCATGGCATGCAACTTACACTGCAGGCTGCTGCACCAGCCACCTTCCTCTACCTGGGTAGCACTTGCATGGTTTGGAGTCAATCAGACTGCACTGGACAAAGCAGGGGCATTTTGGAGGGGGAAAATTGCCCTTGAAGCACTGTGGGTTGGTATGGCTGATAGCTCTGGAATGCCTTTCCTAATCTGCAAAACAGGACAAACAAACTCCACTTCTGGAAGTGTTCAAGACTAGGCTGGGTGAGGCTTTGAGCAACCTGGTACAGTGGAAGGTGTCTCTGCCCATGGCAGGGCAGGGGGACTAATGTCCCTTTCATTCTAAACAATTCCATGATTCTGTGAACTCACTGACTTCTCAAAAATGCTGCACAGGTAATGGCTTGTACAGCAAAGCTATAAATGGCAGGGGAAAGTTTGTCAGCAAAAGGAAAAAAAATAGCCAAATATTTAGCTCAGCGTTAGTTATACCTGGCAAGAGAGACAGAGTGTTACACAATGAATATGATGGTGAAGAATAGCAAAAAGGCTCCTTTGTTCTGTGAGTACTTTTGCCTTGTTCCTCACCTGGATCACTCAGGCTTAGCGGCAGGCGATTACACGAAGTTTGTTCTACAAGGCAGAGGCAGGAGCGAGCTCAGGCCTCCCCATTATCATTACCTGACCTTGCACATTCTCTTTTGCAACCTCAGCATTTTTTTGTGGTGAGGATTTCTGGGTGGTTATTTTAATAAAACTGTGTTAAATTTCTTGCTTTTACGCCAGGTACCTGCTGTTTAACAAATGGGCCATGACTAAGCACAGACTGGAAATCAGGGGCGGCTACGATTTAAAGCAACGAGATTCTGGGACTATCTTCTTCCCCTTAGGAGCACATTTAATAGTGGTGCTTGATTATGAAAAGGATAAATCTGATGTGATTGATGCAACAGGGGATTGGATTTGATGATCCAGGGAATCCCTTCCAGATCTCTTTGCTCCTAATGAAGTAATTTTTCAATGGAGTGTTTAAGGGTGTGGTGGGGATGCAGTGCTCTGGCAAACAGTGGTGAAGTGTGTAGGTACCTGGTGATAGTTAGGGAGTCTCCATGCCCAGATTTAATCAATTCTCACCAAGAAGAAGGCGGAGCAGTTCTCTTTCTTGGCTCTACAGATCTTGAACAAACTAAGCAGAGGTGGATGCAAGGATCCTGCCTGCTTCCTCCTTTGCATTTTCCAGCCACTGAGGATTCCCAAAATTCACTCTCTGTGACCTGATACCTCAAGTATCTCAGCTCACAGACTCCCTACATATTCCTAAGGTACTTACCTGTTTCCCAACATTGTAATAACTGTGTCCCTTGCAATCTTATTTTCATGTTAATCTCCTTAGTGAGCACAAAAGGAATCACTCCTTAACTGAGGCACAGGAGAACTAATGGATTTTCCTGGGGTGGCAGAGGACATCAGTATCCGGGAAGGGACCTGCAGAACAGTCCAGGTCTGGGATCTCACTGCTGGAGACTTCTCCCTGTACCTGGCTCTGCTCTCCCTTTCAAAACAGTCATAAAAGAACACAAAGCAGATTTCAGCCCAAGTATTCACTGATCTGGGATTCCTGTCCTTTGTCAAGCCCTGGGGGCTAAGCTTGAGGTTTTTGAAGGTACAGGGCAAGGTATTTTCAGATGTGATGCCCAGGGAAAGTGATAATGTTCTTTTTTTCCCCCCTGAGTAGTTTTAATTCTTTAATTCCTACTTGCTAATAAGATAAAATGCTGTGATTTCTGCAGGATCAAATGGTGCAGGATAAGCTAAAGGAGTTTATTAATTAACAGGCTTTTAGAGCTGGGAAAAAAAAAATAAAAAAGCAACAGGGTGGTAGATAATAGCTATGAATACTGCCCCAGAATCACTTGCCATGACACTGTAGCCAAGGGGAGGCTGTCATGTTAGTGATGAGCGTGGCAGTCTGATAACGAATAAAAATGATAAATGAGAGGGTAAGGCTTTCTCTCTCCAAAATGTGGTTATTCACAGATGTGTTACATTTCTCCAGGGCCTGATCCTGCAAGTAATACCAGGTGTAACACTTCAGTGCTCCTCTGGAATCCCCAGGGATTGCTTGGAGCAGTGAGTGCTAGGCCCAGTGGCAAGTGGCTGCAAGATCAGATTCATAGTGTGCCAAGTATTTTGAATGAAAAGAGCTATAAAGAAGTCACATATTATTATGTCACATTGCAAAGGTCAACCCCAGTATCTGTTCTGTCATAAGGACATGATTCAAAGGCAACAAAATAGTGTCAGGGCACAAGGGAAAATAATTTTTTTAAAACTGCCTTCAGGGCCAAGGATACAAAATTACATCAGTGCTTAGAACTAAATTCCCATCCACACCCCACAATTCAATTTTGGCTCAGAAAGGCATAAGCGTAACAAAATCACCTTTCAGTGGCAAATCTCCTTATCTGCTGACATATCCCCTGCAAAATCAGCAATATCTAAACTCACACTCCCATTTGGTTCTGGCAACAGTCAGGAAGTGCCAAAGCCTTGTTCTGTCACAGGCCCCAGGAAGGATTTGCAAGATTCACTCAGCTGCCGTAGGCATTCCCCAGAGCAGGACGAGTGGTCCTGACACAGTGAGGGACATCTCATCCTGCATCCCCTGGCCAGGAGCAAACTGCTCCCTTCACAGTGCCACACGCAGCTTGGGGTAACTGGACCCAGGTGATTTATCCCAGTCATGACAACTTTGCAAGTATTTGTGCCCATCTCTGGGACTGCTGGCACAGGGAAGCTATAGGGAAATAAAGCGTGGAAGCCATCACTTCCCTGCCTTCTACTATGAGGGGTCATAACTGCTCTGTGCAGGGTCTTTGGGTGGATTAGCTCCATCCGCTTCCAAAACGGACTCAAGTAAAGACTGCCTCACATTCTGGATCAACAGAACATTTCCTTGTGTGCCAGTAGAAAAATCCCACGGGACAACCAAGCTGGATGTTTGCTCCTCTCTCAGGCTCCTACAGCTCATCCTCAGCAGTCCTGCAGTTTCCTGGAGGAGGCTTGTGACAGCTGAGGACATTGAGCTGAGGATCCTGCAGCGAGCACCACGGGATGCTGGCTTTGCTCTGCGGGAGGGAGGGCAGGGTGAACAGAGGTGTCACCAGCCCTCAGCAGGCTCACATATCTCACCTGGCTCCCATCAGCCACGCCCTTGGCAGAACCAAACTCCTCTGCTCTGTCAGAGCTTCAGACTCACAGCAACCCCTCACTGCCTCTCCTCTGGCCAAGGGATGGCAGCAGCAGTGGGAAGAGTTGGGTGACATTCACTCGATCACAGCTGCAGACACTCAGTCAGACACCCAGAGTGCATCCAGATCAGCACACATCAGGGCTGGTATGTGACAATCCAACCACTCAAATGGTCTTGCCCATGCCAGTTTGACTGTCCAGACAGCTCTAGAGAGGACAACACAGGTCAGGGACAGTCCCAGTGAGTAGTGCAAATGCCACCCTGCTTGAATGGGGTAGTTTGGCTGCACAGAGACAAACCACGCTGTACTTGCTGCCACCAGAGGCCAAGGATAGCCCACACTGTCCACTAGTGCTGGACATCCGCAGAGGAAGGTGACACTGAAGGCTCCTGCATTCATCCCATATTATCTCACCATCCAGAGAAGCCCCAGAGAGTGGCTATAGCAGAAACGAGTGCAGTTCCCATCACAGACAAGAGCCCCTTCACTGCCAAACGCACAAGACCCGACCTATTCCCAAAGCCACTCAACCCCACGTGTCATTCCATGCCCAAGCAGTGCCAGTCCCCCGCTTCCAGCTGCCCCAGGGTTCGGGATCCACTCACTGTTGCAGCTGCCGACGGTGCCAGTCTCTGTCGCTGCCACGCTGCGCTGAGCTGGCCCTTCAGACGCGGCCCTTCCTGACAGTGAATGGGTGAAAACAAGGGAAGGAGACAAACAAAAAGAGAAGGGAAGGGTGAGAGAGGGAGGGAGGGATGGGGGGGGATGAAGCAAGGGGACAAGAAGGGAAAGGGTGTGTCTTTAACTGAACCAAAAGTCTTTCCCTGGCTGCAACATCCCAACAAGCTTTGCTGTGAGGGCATGGCGCAGGTGAGACCCTCTGGCCCCTATGACCACCACCTTGCACCCCACGCCATCACCTGCACCAGTGCAGAGAGAGGGTGAGCTGGGCAAAAGTCAAGGGGGACTCAGCCTCCTGAAACTTCTCCTTGGACTGTGAGGCCACATAGAATGCTCATGCAGAATGATATCCCTTGAGGAACCCAGAATTCTTCTCCAGACAAGAGAAATTTTCAGATGCTTGAGCACTTCCTCTGTATCTGGTACTTCAGCATCCTGCTTCTTGCCCATTGCCAGCCCTCCTGGGCACGGTGCAGGGACTCACCTGCCTCTGCCAGCAGAATAAGCCCCAGGCCTGATGTCTTCACTGAACAAACTCAGGCCAGCCAGAGTTAAGGGTATTGTTGGCCAAATGTCCCAGTGAAGCACCTCACACATCACCCTACACTATCCCAAAAGTCTTTTCCCCATCAGTACTGTTGCGAGTTTGGGAAGAAAATACCTAATCCCACAGCTTCAAATCACCCACAGACCTGCCAGCATCCAGAAAACTGAAGTTTAGGAAAGGACAGAGGAAGCAAAATCCTGGGGCGGGAAATACATCATTATATTTTCCCCTGCATAAAAGTAGGAAAGACTTGGGGAATGGGAGACAGGAAAAGGGGTAGGGATCTCAGCGGGGACATTAGGAGTGAATGACAGGCATAAAATCTGCTGACTTTCCAGTGAGATATTTGTGTTCCCACTGGGACAAAATCCCAAGATGGAGAGGCAGCTGGCGAACACAGTGGTTTGGGGGTACACTTCTGGCTGTGCTACTGAGGAACTCAGGCTGAGAGCTGCCTGGGGAATACCCAAAATGTGGCCTCAGGGTGTGTCCAGCTGGTCATTGCCCTGGGCACCTGCCCACTCTGCACCAGCAGTGGAAACTGAGCTGCTGGATGTAGCTGGCAGCTCATTCTGCTCGGGAAACTGCCCATTGGATGACTGACTCACCTCCCTTCCCAAAAAATTGAGGTAGGAATTGTGGGGGGAAAGGCTTAGAAAATTGTTTCATGCTGGTTGTTTAAATTGCCTCTGCGTTACAGTTGGGGGAAAACAAAAGAGAAGTCTATGCATAAAAGTGCATCCTAAAACCAGCTGTGGCAGAGGCACGGATGTTGGAAAGAAGCAGAGAAAATGAAGTCATCCAGCAGTGGGGGAAAAAACATCAATATTATATAGTGCAGAACAAAGCAAATTCTACCTCAAACACAAAGCTGAAAGGGAAACATCTCCCTCTGTCAGATCTATTATCATGCATTTATTCCAATAACAAATAACTAACCCAGAGAGTAACCCAAACCTGATTTATTTCTCCATCTAAGTAAATATGTAGAGGCAGCCGAATTTGAGTGTAAAAACCACTGATCTCATATGTTTTTTTATATACGTTGGAAAAAATAGGAGTGAAGTTTCTGCCTTGCTGCCAGGGGATGCTGGCAAAGCATTTGAGCTATAGATATTGTATCTTGTCACTAATGACTGCAGGGAACTAAAAGGGATTTGGATTTTTTAATGCTTCACATTAATTGATAATTTGGTCTCAGAATCCACAGTGGAACAGAGGATTTGCTATATTGGATCTGTCTAGTGGCCCATAAAATCTGGCGTCTTGCCTCAGTGATGCACAGAAAAATTATCATCCAGCGTCTCTGCTTATAAGGTTTTTGGCCATTCCTATAAGGATCATACAGCAGAAAGGGGCGGAAGGTCCCTCTGGTCTACACAGCAAACATCTCCAAAACCCTGAAATGTGGGTTTGGCAGGGTTTACTCTATATATTTAATTTTTTGTTGTTGTTGGTTTTTTGGTTTTTTTTAAGCAAGAAAGAAACTCTTAATCTCAACAGATACACTGCTGCTTTAACTCTTGGTCTCCACAGTCCAAATAGAGAGGAGGTGAACTTGTGTTTGCAGAAGGCAAACAGGAGCACAGCTGAGGCCAGAGTGGGGAGATGCTGTGTGCTGAGCAGAGCACCATTGATTAGGCAGTATAAAGATTTCCCTCACTAATTCCTTTAGCAATCTTATCATGTGTCGCCCACATAATTGGATGGGGAAGGGAGAGGTGGGATCACTTAAGCGTTCAAAGCTCAACACGCACTGAGAAAAGATTCCCATTTCGTGTGTGTGTGTGCAATTTTGTGCATCGTTGCCCCTTGATTGTGCATTGAACACTCTCTCTTTGACAGCCGAGCCCTAAACAGCCTGGGTATTAAAGCTGCTTGCAAATAGGGGCTTTCTCCATCCAGCTGGGGGAGAGAAGGAACTCACTGAGGCTGTGAGAGAGGCAGGACTATGAAATTTGTGGGGGGGGATTCAGGAGGGGAAAGCCTGGAGAAACTCTAACCATGCAGGAATCAGCAGGAAAAAAGAAAAGCAGTGGTTTCCTTCCATGCAAGCATCTTAATTAGGGATGTTAATGAAGATACTTGCATTTTAATTTTTTTAGGGAGGCCTTCAGTTTGTCATGAAGCAAAGCATAATTTATCAATGATTTCACTAAACTGGCCTATAACTTCTCTGCTTCCAGTTTCTTTGCTGATTGCACTGAGGTTTGGGGGTGCTCCCCACCTTTCCTGATCAATGTGTCACCACACAAAAGATCTCTTGGCTGCACCCATGGTAAAGGAGAGCTGAGATCAGGGTCCTGCAGGTGGGAAGGCAGGAGGAGGCCCGTGGCCAGCTGAGCTGCAGTGAGGAAATGGGTATAAAAACCTAGACTCAATGAGAGGGGAGGGTTTTACATTTGCATATTCCAGTCTCACTGGACTGTAAAGGGCAGTGCTCCTCCCAGAGCATGAACAATTCATGACCCACATTCTTTCTGGTCCACCTGTGCTGCAATAACAAAACTGGAATAATATGTTGGCATAAGGTTCTCTCCCTTCTTCTGCTCTAGCTGAAGTTGAAATCGGTTTAAATTTAAATGCAGTTTAAATTTTTACCCATCTTGGTAAAACCCTGAACCATCGGTGCCTCTGACCTACTGTGCACAAAATCCTTCCTTGTTTCTGGTGACACCACAGTGAAACACGTTTTGTATGGATCTCCACCACGGGAGAGTCTGTCTTGCTCAAAATGAGGCATTGAGCTCTTTTTCCTGTCTGTCACAGCTTTCAGGCTAATGGGATGCTCCAAGTGGGGACAGCAGGAGGAAGCGAGCACACTGCAAGCAGGCAGCCTCTAGCAGGTGTTGGGAACCACACTTGGACAAAACAAATTAAAACAGGGGAAAGAAAAACAGTTTTACAGTCAGGGGGAGGGGAAAAAACTGCTCAAAGATGGATGGGGATCACGAGTAGCTTCTCTTGCCTCTCTAGACCTGTTGGCTGCAGCCAGGGAACACTGAAAATAGAAAAGAGTCCTGCCCTCCATTGTAAAGTTTTATGCAAAGGGAATTGCTTTGAAGGAAAGGGATTTCTGAACTTCCCTGAAGGAAATTTGCTATTTCAAGTTTTTACAGCAGAGGTGACAGGCTTGAGTAGTTTGGCTGCACTGAGAAAGGTCTCCAGCTTTCTGAATTGACTGACTCTGACTTCTGGGGATGGTGTCACTACCCCACTGATGGCTCCAGCATTTGACTGGTTACTCCCAAGACTCTCTCCAGATCCTAGGAAAGCAGAGATCAGCCTGGACAGCTTGTAAGAGCAGGAAAAGTCCAGTCAGCATGGAAAAGGATTGGAAGAATCATCTGTGTCAAATTCAAACTTATCGTATACATCCTCAGGTGGTTTAGTTCAGGAAATACTGAACAACAAACAATTCCTCCCTGTTTGGCTACATCTTTGACCTCTGCAAATGGAAGGTTAAAAACCATCAGGAAGCTGAAATGAAAGGCTTTGAACTCCCAACCCTCTGAATCTCAGCCTGATGTTTGGGAGAAATCAAAAGCCTCCATTTAAATGCCTGGGAAAGGGGCTGAGCTTTGATTGAAAGATCCTAAGTTGGATAAGCTCTCAGTAGATATGTGAGGGTTTGGGGGGAATACGGGGATTTAGCTGGAGGTCAGGTGAATATTGAGACTATATTAAACAAAAATTCTGAGCCAAAGGACTTTCAATGACAGCAGCAACATACCCCAAGCAGGAGAAGAGGTGAGCTTGGAGGTCAAGTACCAGAACAGGGAGTTTTTATTTCCCAAAAACAAACCGCTCTTTTGTGCCTGTGCTTCAAAGATGTCACCAGATTGTGAGAGCTCTTCACCTGCCACATCCCTCTCATTACTGGAATGAAATAAATGGCAACAGCATGAAAACAGCAGCTCAAGCAGGAGAACAACAGGTAGACATTGAGAAAAAGGGGAGGGAGAAAACAGGGTGCGGATGCAGGTCTTGACAGGGTGGAGAATTAGGGCAATTACCGTTTCTGAGGAAATGCCAGGAATACAGCACAACCTAATTTCCCCAATTAATTCTTCTGCACTTGAGCTGCTTTGTGTGAAGGGCTCTTAAGGTTTCAAAACAGGAGGAAAAAAAAAGAAAAAAAAGACTCAACATTTGTTTTTCCCTCAGTGTAGAAATGGGGAAGTGTTGAGGGAAAATGTCTGGCTAAAACACAAGATGATGCTGTTACATCTTCCTTTCAGGAGATAAGGAGCTGTGCCACAAATTCAATTTGCAGAGGTTTCTATAGGAGCCACAGAGATATCAAAGACCAACACGTTCAATATCACACTGACTTTTCCTTCACGCAGAGCACACCAGGACAGGCACAGAGACACTTCACCCACACAACCCACATTGAGCCAACCCCTCACCTCCCCTCCTTCCAACCCTACTGCAGCTTGTGAAGAATCTGGTTCCTCTGCCTCCAAAACCCCAGTCAGGGCAGTTGTGAGGCATCATGGCACAAGCCATCCACACCTAAAAAGGCATACAGATGTCATCCAGAGGACATGGTGGCAATAAGGAAAGAAATAACAAGTCAGGGGTTGGGGTGACCTGATACAAGGGATAAACAGATGTTGAGAAGGGCATGTCATTCTTTCAAACACAGGTTCTTGCACATAGGAAGAGATTCTTGGCTGGCACATCTGTATCAGTCACATCTCCAGTTCACTATGAGACTTTTTTGCCCTTACTCTTGTAGGTCTGACAAAGCAAGATATATTTGCAGAATCCCAGCTAAGAAGGAAAAAATTAAAACACTTTTCACTCTTAAGTCCTCTTCCTAATAGAACATACATTTATAGCTGTGAAACCTTCCCAAAACCTGAGCAGAAAGGATGGAGAGAGACCAACACATCACATTTTCCACCTCAGAGAAGGGGCAGAAGAGGAACACACACTGCACAAATGCATCTGCACAGCACTGAGGTGCGGGGAATGCTGCTGATGTTGGAAACTGAACGTGACACACACATTGCACCTTCCACAAGAGATCCCCCTCAACAGCCAGCATGGCCAGGGACTGAGCTTGCTCTCCCCCACCCATCAGCACTGAACTGAGCCTGAGGACCCTGTCTGGTTGCACAGCCTGGCTCATTCTCTGTCCAGAGCTGACTTACAGCCAGAGTACACTGGGTCTACCCAAAACCTGAGAGTGGCAGCTTATTTTCCCTCCCAAAGTGCAGCAGTACTCCATCCCAGCTAGAAATTCAGAGGGAGTTTTCCTCCCCTGTGCCTGTTGGCATTTCCCTTAGCAGGTGGTGGTTCAGAGCTCCAGCACACTCATCACAGGGCTCCATCCTGGTGCTGGCAGGGCTGGGCAGCAGTTCCCCTGTGCTGGGATCCACCTCTCACACACACATACTGCACGAGCTGCACAGCAAACCCACAAAGAAAGCATCAGGGGGCTGACAGTGGGTGTTGTGCAGCTGATGGATCCACACAAGCTCTAAAGGGCTCTGTCAAGCCTGCACAGAAAGGCAGCTGGCAGAGTAGAGCTGACCCTCTGAAGAGTTAAGAGCTGGTGGGAACAGAGCACCAGTGATGCTGTGATTATTTTGGAGCCCTCTGTCGAGAAGACTGTGGGTCAGGCTAAATCCAGTTTTAATGCAAGGCTTGTCTGTTAGTCTTATCTACCATGAGCCTCCAAAGGAGCACGACCCAGGCAGCTGCTAAACCTCAGTGATCTGTTGCACACATGGACACTGCCCTGGAAAAATAACTGGCTGTATCCATGAGAAAGAAGCCAATCTTGAATGGCAGAGAAAAAGAACAAAAGTAAGACATGGTCTAGATGGGAGATGAGCAACCTTAAATGGGTACTGAAAATTATCAAGAATATGGGAGTTTTGCTGGCCATTTTAAAGAAAGGGAAGGAAAAAAATATTTACACAGTAAACCTTCATGCTTCAGAGGAGGGAAGATCACAGACTTTTTAAAGAACACTGACCTAGGGCCAAAGTCATAGCAGAAATATTTTGCTTCTGATGGTCTAAGGGTGTGAGAACCAAGGTTCATGGGAAGAGATATTAATCTTTTATTAAACTAACTGATACAACAGAAAATAACAATAAAAAAGAAGAACTCATAGAGGGTTTGTGCACCTCAAATTCATTATTTCTCTCCCTTCCAACAATATCGTGTGTTCTATTAAAAGATATTACTCTTCCTGCAAACTTTGTTTCTCTCAAATCCAAACAATGCTCCAGAGTGGTGAGGACACAGAAACAGGGAGCATTTTTGTCATTATGTTTATCTTTGTGTTGCTAGAAATAAAATAAAAAAAGCAAAAAACAAACAAAAAAATTTCAAGAGTCCGTTTCAAGTCATGCAAATGTCTTTTTTGTGCTCTGCATGATGAAATGACCAAGATAACACCCAGGATTGATCTCTGTGAAAGGATGGAACTGAATACCTACAAGGTTTCAAGCTCAGCCCAGGATTTGGAGCAGGATGCCAGAAGAGTAGGACAAAGGAAACATGGACAGAAAGATGTCTTCATGAAGTTTAATGTCTACATAAATCCTTCCTCTATTTGGCATGTGTCTTCACTGCTGATGTCCCACCCATGTCAGGACATCACCTTGGGAGTTATTAAGGAGTCTTGACTACAATTTAAGACTGTGTTCTCATCGAAAGATGAAGAAATACTGCCCTTTCCCTGGACAGCTGCCACGTGATTTTGTTTGGGAACTGAATTACACACTTTGGGGGGAAAATGGAATAGTATCTTGGTATTACTGGAGCTTGGGTGGGTCCAGAGCTGCAGAAGGGCTCTTGGAGCAACCAAACCCCAGTGTGCAGGGTGAAAGAGCAGCTGGGGATTCTGATCTCAGCCCTGGTGATGCCCCCAGCTCTGACACTGCCCCACAGCCACCGTGACATCCTCCAGGACAGCGCTGGGCAGGGCACCCTGTGCGTCCCTTGCTGCAGTCTCCATGCCACCCTCAGCTTGGCTGAGGCACAATGTCCCTGACCTGCAGCGTCCCACCACCTGCTGTCAAAGTCCTGAGTCATACCTAAAAAAAATCGCCTACTCACACACAGTTTTTGAGAGAAAACAACAAGGAAAATGAAATCCGCCCAAACCTTTCCTCTCCAGTGTGGATATATTCCGTCCCGCCTTCCCACAGAGACCCACACCAAAGATTGCACAGCACACGTTACACAACACAGCACAGAAATGCTTCTTCAGCAACCCCGCCCTCCCTCTTCACACAGAAGCTGGGCCACTTCTCCCTGTCTTCCCAGTTCCTCCACTTTCCTCCGCTTTCCACTCAGATGCTGTTCCACCTCTCCCCACCACTTCCACCTCCACAACCATCTTCTGTCCATCCCGTCTTCTTGAAAGGAGGTTAAAAGGTAACAGCTGATGGGATCCCTCTGAAAAGGATGCATCTGTCTTCAGGCAGAGCATGGAGAGCTTGCAGAGAGGGGGAGCGAGCCTCTCTGCTGTTTTTGTTACGCAAATGTTTTGTTTTCTGTATCCAAATGCGTAACAGAAAATGAAGCAGTTCACCTTTGTTAAAGCAATTTTGCATCCCACAAATGCAAGAGCCAGATGGTGTACTTCCTTTGTCTTAAAAGATTAAAAAATGGGAAAGAAAGGAAATGGCTAGGAACTAATCCTCAGCCTGGAACACGGTAATATAGCCACATACCCAGTTATCCAGGCCTGGGCAGGAGCAAACACAGGGGCCCAGCTGGTTGAAGGAGTCTGCTTGCAGAGAGCTCCAGTCCTGACACTCTGTGTCAGCTTGGGGCTGTGACTTCTCCCTGTGTTCCCAGAAGATGACAAATTACAGCTTCTCCCAGGGCTGTAGCTTGGACACGCCAAGCAGTATTTTTCTAGAACCAGCTGAAGCAGAACTTTGCTCCAGGTCCCACTGCTGGCAATGGCAGGCTGTCTGAAGGGGAAAGCTGCCATGCACAAACACTGGGAAACAGACCTGGAAACTTCACCAGGCACATCATAGATGTGACCAGGGACAGCACCGAAGACTCTGAAAGTTAAATTCTTCAACTTTCATAGCTGAGACCAAGGAGCAGTTTGGTTCTCCCACTTGAGCTTCTTTGCTCATATTCTAGGAGGAGTGTGGTTGGACTGTGGCTGGAGGAGAGATGAAGGACACCTGGAATTCTGCTCTTTGCTGGCCTGGGGAGGCTTCCCAGCTCTGTACCAATTCCTGTTTTGGCCTTGTGCAAGCGATGTAAACCCTCTGCCCCTCATGTCACCTGTGGCAATATCGGCAATCAGAACCTTATTTTGCTAGAAACCTTCTTTGGACTTTAACAGAGATAAGGCCTCCATGAATTAACTTCGTGATCTAAAGCTTTAAATATACTGAAAACAAGTGAAAACAAAGAAACGAGAACCAACTAAGAACAAAAGGCTTTGTAGTCTGAAACTCTGCTCTTGCCCTGCTAAGTAGGTGATAACTGCTTACTACTTTAGTCACACGTGGCAATTTGCGTATGCAGAGAAAAGTCCACTAAAGAACCTTGACACTGCATGAGACAGCACGGAGCAGTCCTCAGCAAAGCACTTTGCACAGACAGGATGAGGGCTACAGGACACCACCACAGAGAAGACGAAAAATCCCACGACAATAAACTGGCTTGTGGAGATCAGCTCAGCCCTCCCAGCTGTGGCAGCAGCCAGCAATTTCTCTGCTTGCACAGAGAGCTCTTGGTGCTGCAGGAGCACAAACTCAGCTGGGATTGTCTCCAGCAGTGTGACACTGCCTGTGGTTGGGGCAGGATTAACAGGGAAGAAGGCAGGTAAGAATTTAGGTAATCACACATGCTGCTTCTCATCCTCCCCTGGGTTCTTCTTCTTGCTCATACCCTCCTGAAGTTTCAGCAGTTATGGCACCACATCACCTCTCTTTCCTCATCACTGCCCAGTAACTGCACTGAGACCTTTTCCCAGCATGGGCTTTTCTGCTGCACAGTGAAGATTGGTTCCCTTACTGGTAATTAAGCCCAGTGGCAATCCAGTGTTCTGGCCTGGGAGAGGTGATACATCTCAGCACAAATCTGATTGGGTTTTCCCTCCTCCCCAACACAGTAACTGCACTGGGCAACTACCATATAATGAAAACTTCCTGAATTGAATCAAGACAACAGGCCACCCCTTTCTGAGTAGCTGGGAGAAATCATCCTCAAAGCCAAACATTCGTGTTATAAGCAGAAATAAATGAGCCCCAGTACAAGTATCAGGCTAGAAACCATGGCTACCTAGCCTGAGAAGCCCTTCCCTGCTGTTGGATGGTCCAGAGACAAACTCTTACTCCAGTGTGCTCCAAACACTTCTCACATCACATTTCTCCTGTAGCTGGGAAGGGAAACACGCTGTTCCCCCAGGGATGCTGCCATCAGGCAGGCAGGACAGTGCAGACAGGGACACAGGGAGTGTGCAAGACAAGGGAACAGTGTGAGCACAAATCACAGGAGAAAAGGCAGGAAAGGCATTCCTGGCTCATTGAGTCTCTCCCCAGAGATGAGTACAGGATTAGCCTCTACACTAAACCCAGGAGTTTTTATCTAGTTGCTTCCTGAACTTCTTTAATGACAGACTCTCAGCAACCTACCCATGGCAAATTATTCTATTGTTTAAGTGATGACCCTGCTGGAAAAATAATGTTCTGAGGTCAAACCTAAATTGACTATTATTTCCTCTTCCATATTTTATGCACTTATCAGTCAGACTTTCAGTTGCCTTCTCTCTAGGTCCCTGTATTAAGTTTCTTTAATCTAACATCAGAGGTCACAGCCTGTAGTATTTATCATCTCTCTGGATTACCTTTAATTTGTCAATGTCTTCAAAAAACAAGGAATAAAAATAGGCAGTAGGGATGGAATGATTTCAGAGCCATCCAAAAGCATGTGACTGTGTGCTGGGGTATCACAGAGTCTGTGTGTAGGCATCTGCATGGGTGTCTGAACTACAAGCATGGCCAGGACTGAACAGGATTAAGGATAATGATTTTGGGATGCCTGATCAACTTCTGTGCACATGTTTCAATGAGGCAATACCAAGCAAGCGAGCCAAGGGCTCCAAAAACTGAATTACTGTAACAATTCCTATCTCACTTTGCTCTGAGCATCAGAGTGCCACAGCAGCTGCCTTACCCTGTAGTAATCAGTGCTGTAGACATCTCTTGACATCCCAAAGTCTCCAATCTTCACCAGCAGGTTGGCTCCGACCAAGCAGTTCCTGGTGGCCAGGTCTCTGTGGACAAAGTGCTGGGAGGCAAGGTACACCATTCCAGAGGCGATCTGGCTAGCAATGTGGAGCATCTGGGATAGCCCTAGCTCCCCTTTGGCTTGTCGAGGCTGCCCATCCACGAGGATCATAGCATCTGGGCCGTGTGCCCTGCAGGGAGGGAAAAGCAGAAAGCACAGAGTTGGGTCTCAGAAGTGACCAGGAGACAGGAATCCCACACAGTCACTGCTCTTGCTGGATGGGGACCAGCCCCCAGCTCTGCACTGTGAGGATGGACACACAGCTCCAGGGGAAAGGAAGAGAGAAAGGTTTAAGGAAAAACAGGAGGTTGAGGGAACATTTGCTGGGTGCCATATATCCTTATCCTGTCCTGTCTACTGCACACAACCTCTTCTGGCCACAAGTGGAGACAGACTGCCAGGACAGAGCGACCACGGGCTTGAGGCAGCCTGGACACTCTTCTCTGGCAAGAACTCTGCAAAGCTAATGAGCCCCCAGATATTTACTTTTGCTCCAGTTAATCCTTATACCATTGAAAATGCCCCAAAGGCTTCCAAAACTGCCATATTTCTGCTACCTAATCTCTTAAGCAATCCCAGCCTCCTCTCGTTTCTCCATATCATCAACAAACCACCCCCGGATCAATACCAATACAGCCAGAGATCACAGGAAATGTTTCAGAGGAACATTAGCAGCTTCATCCCTGTAAGACCCCTTTTATGTCCTGAGCTGTCCCAGAGTAACACAGGTACCTTGCACTGTACCTTGCACTGAGCACAGGTGCAAAGTTTAGCCCTGGATGTCAGCAGGTGCAGAGAACACCCCGGGCAACAAAAGGAAATATTTTGCTGAACCAAGTGCATCGTAAACGCAGGACTTTAGGTCAGTCTTATTCCTGTCCTGCCCCTTTTATGTCCCCTTTTTTGCTGTGTGCCAAGCTTTTCTGTCATACTCCCCATGTGGTGCTTCTTCCCCTGGCAGAGCTCACCCTGTAGTAACCTGTGTGAAGGTGGAATAACAAAAGCCCTCATATTTAGGGGAATGCAAGAAATGTTGCTGTGACCTTCCTCCTTGTGACTAACACACAGCACAGCAAATCCTCTGAGGCTTTCATACTGTTCTCTTTGAGATGATGCTGGGTGTGCCCTATAGAGTACATGTCTTTCTCTCCCTTCTTCTCTCCTTTTCTCCATCCCAAATGGTTATAATCCAGAAGAAAGAATCAGCACATTTATGAGATGAACATAGGATATTAGGATAAGAAGGATATTAGTACATTTAGTTATGTCAAGAAGGTTATAGAAAATATGAGAAGAGTATGCCCATCTTTTCTTGGGGAAAGGAGTTTAAACAGAGAGGCTGTAAAATTGGGAGGATTCCCTGTTAAAGAACTTGGGGTTTTTCTTCATTATGAATTGATGGAGTCTTTGGGGGGAAAAGTCAGCGTTCTGGCTTCCTCTTCTGAAATTGCTCTTCTGTCCCACGACAGTCTGACTGTGGTGCTGCTTCACAGGAAGGTGAACACCACAGCTCTGCAAGTTTTCTAACAAAGCCTGTCTGAGCTAACAACAAATAGCAACAACTTTCTACAGACTACAGAGCGGGTCTATAATGGCAACGTGCCTTTATCCCTACTTGAAAATTGCTGCTGACCCAGGCAGGAAACAAAAGCTGAAAAAACAGTAAGCAAAGGAAAAGAGAGAAGTGATGGACACCCTTAGAGAGCAGAGAGTGATGTCACTGCAGACCCCTGAGGCAGTGTGGGGGCTGTGCTAGGAACACCCAGCCTTGCCTCCCACCCAAACCTGCAGGCAGACTCCCATGCACACCATTCCCTAGGGATGCTGCCTGGAAGGCTATGCCTGTATTGCTCCATGCCAAGACCTTTTCTATCTGTATTTTCTGGGTCAGGACACCCTGCCCTGATGCAGACAGCAGGGTCTATTTTGGCACCACCAGCGTGGAGGAGCCATCCCAGCACACGCCACCACTAACCCAGCTGGTATGTGCTGATCTTGCCACACCAGTTAATGTTTCAGGCCACTAAAACTCTCTGTTCTCTGGGAAGCACACAAAGGTCTAACAACACTGAGGGGAATTTATTTATTGTGCTTTTCTCTAGGAAACTGGGTGTAAAGTGAGCCTCTTCCATTTTACTGCTTTTCCAATTTCTGCAGTTAAACGAGGAAAAGTCCATCTGAGTGTCTTACAGACTCCTACTGTCCCTGGCCTCCAGTGTCTGGGAGTCACTGTCTCCTGCTGTGGGCAGGGTGAATTATTCCATGATAAAAACTGCTGCTTGCTGAGGGATTCCAAGCAGCTCTGCATAATCAGCCCTTCCTGATCCCCTTGCAGCCTCCATTCCCCACCAGCAGACACCTTATCTGACTAAGCCCAAACTCTCTTTCCATATGACCCCTCTGGCACTTTGAGTGCCTCTTTGCAGGGTCTAAGGTCCCTTGTCCCCAACACCATCTTCCTTTGGGACAACAAAGGTTTTTTTCACTGCCTACCACATTCCAGCATGCAGGAAAAGGAGCACATAGCTGCTTTTTCCAGGGCTGCACAGGAAGGAGAAGCTGGCAGCTGCACAGGAAGGAGAAGCTGGCAGCTAAACACAGCTGGAAGATGAGAAGCTGCAATTCCAGGGACCACACACCTGGAAAAGTTTCTTTTCCTTCATAAAGGCCAAAGATAATACAACAAGCTTTCTTTTCTAGTGAGACTAGAGATTAATTTCGTCAGGCCATGAGTGTTTCTCAGACATATCCCAAGAAAAGGTTGGGACATGGGAGTGAGGGGTCCATGGCTCCAGCATGATTTCAGCTTTAGGAACACACTGCTGAGTGAAGCAATTCCATCAGGCATTGGCAGTGGGCACAAGACATCTTTCTGAGACACTGAGAGAGTCTGTTTTGCACTATACTCTTTGGGAGGTCAACTAGAGCAGTGAGGGAGGTTGTTCCTCAGCTGTAATATCTGACTCCTCTGAGGGAATAAGGTTGCTGGTTCTGCCAGGAAAAAGGATAGGTCAATTTTGAGTTTTTCTTTGTGAAGCACTTGAAGAACAGCATCTCTCACCCTCTTTTTCAGACTGCCTGCCTTCAGTCACAAGGCTGAGGTATTGTCCTTAACACTGCGTCACCAGTCTGGGCTAAAGCACTCTTTCAGCTCAGCTCGTGGTTTGATGCTGCTGGCAGAGTTTAATCTGCTGCTGCTGGGAGCTTGCTGAGCCCTCTAGGTACTACAAAAGAGGGTCCCAGGTAACCAAAGCTACTCCCCCTGGATATGAGTCTGAGGAGCTCTGTAAAGCCAACAGCCTTCACTTGTCCTACCTCAACAAAGATGTCTTTGGTCTATCCAGAGCTTGAGACAGGGACTGAGATATAAAATCCTATTCAGTCTACCCACAACTATACCAAAATGAGGACAAGAATCCATGCAGGAATGTTCCCTGCTCACCCATTGCCCTGTGAATGGAGACGTTGCCACTACTTGGCAGAGGAAAGAAGAAATCTCTAGGATCCTTCCTTAAATTCTTCTGGTGTGGGTGATTGCTTAGAAGTGAAAACCTCAGGGAAAAATTTGTTTCCTGGTCAGAAACTATGTTGGTAGAAATATACTCAGTGAGTGCAGCCCAACCCCAGATCTAGACGTGCCATGCACAAGATTCTTGTTCCTCCTGCAATCATATTCACACTTAGCAGTCAAAACAGGAAAATATCAAGGGTCCAATTTTCTAAATATTGGGAAATAAAACTACTAATTATTTCAAGAGGTAAGTACCACTCCACTTGCATGCAGGCTTCAGAGTGGAATTTCTGTTTTGTGGCAGAAGAGCACCATAAACATCCTCCCACAGCTGCTCCCTGGTCCTTGCTGCTGGTGGATAAAGAGCACACAAATGATTTGCCTCAGCTGATGAAATGGTTGAATCATTATGGGGGGCACTGGGGGCTCCAGCAATTTGCATCTCTCTAGAGACAAAGGAGGTAATTACAGCCCTTCTTCAGGCCTTGCCTGACTTCATGAGTAGCCTGGTGCCACAGGTTAAGGACCAGGGATCAGAGATGGACTCCAAAGGCACTCCCTGAGACTCCTGCAACAATTCTCAGCTCTTTTCTGAATGCAGGAATGAGAACCAGTGACCAGTAAATGCCCAGGACACAAATCATATCAAGCAAATTTCTCAAAGGAATATTTTGGTTCTTGTGCTGTTGAAGCAGGAGCTCAGTGGCTGAGGAAGTGATGGCAGGTGTCCTCCCTGCTTCAGCAGGACATGGCTTTGCTGGGCATGCAGGACTCGGAGCTGCTGTGATTACATGTCCTTCCATCCCCACAGGGCAGAGAAAGATCACAGCCACACTTCCTGCAGCTTCAAACTTGCTGAGGTGGGAGAAGAAAACCCTGGTTTCCACAACTCCTGAGATTACCTACGAGAAAATGCTGGGATAGGGCTACTAAAGCCCTAAATCTGGCAAGTACCATCATCTCCTCCAAGCTGTCCTTGGAACAACCATCTCTCCCCACTCAGCCCACTGAATAATGACACCATTGTTGCACCACTGAACTAGAGCAAGTTTCACCAAGGCTGTGGGGCAGCCCCACAGCACCTCTCATGCCCTCCTTGCCACATACCTGAGGAATTTGTTGAGGTCACCGTGCTTCATGTACTCGAAGACCATGATGAGCGGGTCGCCGTCGCCGCACACGCCGTAGAACTTGACGATGTGCTCGTGCTGCAGGTTGGTGAGCAGCTCTGCCTCCCGCTGGAAATCCTTGCGGGCTGCCAGCGTGGGGTCCTTCAGAGCCTGCAATAAGGGATGCAGACACTCACAGGGTGGGCTCAGGTGGGGCAAAAGCCCAAAGGGGTCACAGCATCTGCGTGGAGCTGATGAGGAAGGGCGGGGATAAGAACCACTGGCCCAGTTGTGCTGGGAGGGCTGGTGGCACCATGTCAGTGTTCCTGTAGTTACTGTCCCAGTGGGTTCCCCAACTCATTTCCTAGGCAGCAGCAAACATGCCTCTGAGGGTAATAGCTTCCAATTATTCCCAGCTTGGGCAGAATTTATACTGGTGACCTAGGGGTGAATGGCTTCATATCTCATTATTATTAAATTCCTGAGCCAGCCAGTCCTTGCTATCTGTCTTTTATTTTGAAATAGCTGACTACACTGCCTTTATTCAGAAGATGGATTTGCCTGGCTGTGCAGTTATTGTGTGGATTTTTCAAACTGCCTCTGAAGAAGGACACTGTCAAGTCTTTTCTCATAATTTTTAAAATCATGTTTTTATTCCCTGCTGTTTATAACAGCTCCCTGGCAGACTGATGCTGAAATCAGTATCCTCATTGAGAATATCTCATCTCCCACAATTTGCAGGATTCAGGTGGTGTGGACCAGCCCAACACTGCAAAGTTGCCATGAAGATGTTGCTGTGGGTGTAGCTAGGGAAAGATTCTCCAGGGTTGGATTCTGGCTTGTCTGTGTATTATTGTGCAGTTGCATTGGAGAGTTAGTTTGAAAGCAATTTGTTGTCATCTCAGGGTATCAAGGGAGGGAACTTGAAAAAAAAAATTAAGTCCAGACCATCTGACAAGATGAAATGGCCACAAGAATCAGCAGAGTCTTTGCAAACATTTAAGAAAATGAAGAGGCTGGTTTTGAGTTGCTGGTTGTGCTTCATATTCTTTGCATCCTCCACATGCCAGGACTGTTTAGGACCAATTCTGGTTTTAACTGTGCAGCCTAACAGGAACTGCAAAGGACTCAAGTCCTGAAAAGGACTCAGGGAAACTTGTTCTACTTATCCTGTGTTGGTCTGATGTGCACCAGCTCCCCTTTAGTAGTGGGGGACACTGGGCAGCTCTCCCCTCACCTACACACATACCTGCCCCTTTCCCTGTGCTTTGAATTTCCCCATGCACACAGCAGAGGTGCATTTTATGTGCAAAAAGGGATGCTAAATATCAGAAAGCTGTGCATGGGGGATGGTACTACAGAGAAGGTGCCTTTCCTCTTGGAGCAGACCTGCTGTGAGGCTTTTTCCCGAGCCTTAGGGCACTGCCTCACCTGAATCTGCCCCCAAACTGCTATTCACATGGCATAAATCTCTTTTAATTCTTTACCCTTTGGGATAGCTTGACTAGAGATATTTAGATTAATATTAGTTACATGGTGCAGATGGCAAAGCATCCATCCTTATCTCAGGCACCCAATTACTTTTAATCATTTAATATGCTCATAATGTTGATACCACCCTATTTTTCTGCTGGAAAATGATCCTCTCCCCCATCACTCTTTTCTCCCCCTTTTTCCTGTGATTGCACATAATATTTCAAGCTGTGGTGAGTTTAGTTTTTGATATCCTTCTCACACAATCATTTTTATAAGGTGTTAAGATTGTAATTTTGTTTGTATCACACACAAAAAAAATGTTATTAACCCCCTCCCCATTACTAAGGCTGCATAGCCAAGTATTTAGAAATGAGGGAGCTTGAAAGGATAGAACAGGGAAAGAAGACCAGGACCAAAGAAAGAGAAGGGATGCTGCTCTAAAATCATTGGAATGCCTCTCCCAGGAATGTTTGGGGTTGATTTTTTTGGTTCCTCCATCACACAGTTCCTCCATAACTTCTGGCAGGTCCCTGAGCATCTGCAGGTTGCAGCTGTCATCATGAAGTGCCAGTTGTTCCAATAGTACCTGGAAAATCCCCTTTTATGCAGCATCAGGGCCAGGTCTCCACAAGCACTGTGTGTTTTCCTTCTTCTGCACCTGCCCTCTGCAAAAGGGGATAATACAACCCCAGTAACTTGCTGGGAGGCTGTGAAAATGGGTACACTCACATCTAGGGAGGTTCACAGGAGTGATCCCCACAATGGATCATCCACAGAGAAATGAAAAATAAAGTGTTCACAGGACATGCCCTGAACACAGCCCCTCCAGCATTTCTAGTACTTGACTTTGTCACCTTAACACTCTGCTGGATATAGTGTTTGTGCATTTCTTAGGATGCTTTTAGAAGCAAGCTGAATAAAACAGGAAGCTTGTCCATGCCTTCACATCAACACTGAGTTTATCTGCAGGGCTGCAACCTTTAGATCTGCTAAAATTCTGAGTCCATTTAAGCGAGTGAGTAACACAGCCCCTTCTTTTGGCACTGGGTGAGTCCCTGAGAGCAGGGCAGAGGCAGGCTCTGGGCTGTGGACTCAGCTGCCCTTAACCAGTGTGTCCTGCTGCTGCCCTGAGCTGCAGTGACTGGGGAGGTAGCTCTCAGTTAGGGGCATGAGATCTTCAGGAATTGCAGCCAAATCTCAGCTTAATATGTAAAGACTTTATTCCTGACTTTTTCTTTTTTCTTTTTTTTTTTTCTTTTTTTTCCGTCAGACTTATAACATTGCCCAAATTAGAGGGATTTTTTTCCCTGCCACTCCCAGAGCTGGCAAGAAGCCAGATTCCAGGGCCCTGCTCCAGAGCTGGAGCTGTATGATCTTGCAGGATGAAAGGCACTCTGGAGATGTAAGCTCATAGTAGCAATTAACAGAAACAAGTTTGGATGCTGTTTCTGCCTACATGCAAATGAAACTCTGAAGAGACTCGGAAGCCAGGCTTGCTGAGGAATGGCTGACACGGATAGGCAGCTAACAACCCTATAATCAAACAATTAATCATGTGGGTGTGTTCGTGTCCTCGGCTTTAACCGGCCTCAGAGGTGAAAGGTGCAATCTTGCACTTCAATGCCAGAGCAAAAGGGGACAAAAAAAAAAAAAAGGCTTGAGCTGCCTATGATTAGAACAAGTCACAAATAACTGGATGCCTCCAGCGCTTTGGAGAGACTGCTGGAACCTTTTTCCCTGTAGAGCATCGGTTCAAATGCAGACCTTGTTCCAAGGAGTTAGGAAGCATCGGATAAATCCAAGGGATTAAACCGTGTCTCTGCCAACTGGTGCCACTTGAGAGGAGAGCACAGTTCTGCACTGAGTGTTCTCCTCTGCCCAGAGCCACACTGATGGGGCACAGCTCCCAAGAGGAATATCTCAAGGATGCAAGCAGCACAGCACAAGCCAAGCTGAACTCATGTTGGCTTAAAACACTCAAAACAGGAGCAACCTGTGGCTAGGCAAGCAAGAGCAGAGTGGAGCTGAGCCGAGTTGCTTTGCCCATCTTGCAGCAAATTGATCCCAGAAAATTGGCTCATCATGCTTAGCTTTCATTGCTCATTTTTGCTGAGGCCTTTTTATGTTTCAGCTTCTGCATGTTACACAAAGAGATAAAATCCAGAAGGAGCAGGGCCGCAGTGCCTGCTGGAGGGAAGTGAATCCACACTGTGCTGCTGCAGCTCCCAGACCAGCCTCTCCTCCCTGTCTGTCTCCTGGCTGTGTCAGCAGGAAGGGAGGCTTTGGCACTGGTGAGAACAGACAACCTTGAAGCGAAACACTGAAACTTTGTGTGACTAAATGGATTTACCACAATCTCCGGCATCAGATAAATCTCCAACCCTGGCCCCCCGCCCTCCCCTGCTTCCCTTTCCCACACAGGCTCATCCAGTCTCTGGCCAGCCCCTGCCCTACTCTCTGCCACTCGCCCTTGGGATTTACCTTCACTGCCACCAGCATTTTGTCGTTGGTGGGGCTGAGGTTGTAGCACTCGGCCAAGAACACCTTCCCAAAGGCACCTTCTCCCAGCTCCCTCTTCAAAACGATGTCTCTCCTCTTAATATGCTGGACATCTGTTGGAGGGAGGGGAGGAAGAGGGAGACGGTTGAGGGAAGAATGAATCAGGGTTAATTCAGCGAATGGAAAACAACTAATTCAATTTTCTTGCAAGCTGCAAAGGGAACTGAAATTGCATCTCGAAAATATCTACAGGGATCTTCTTACCCACCCACAGAACGCAGCCATCTCTCTGATGGAGTTAGTCTCGTGCAAAACATCTGCGAGGAAAGTACTTGAGGTTTATCAGTTCTCATGACAAGCTCGTGGCAAGCCTGTCCTCAGGGAAAGGAACCCCCGGGGCAAATCCTGCTACAAAGACATGAATCTCTTTGGAATGATCCTGGAAATAATCCATCTCCTGTGAGGTGTAGCAAAGGTCACATCCTTCCAATGAAAGGCCAGGTAAGATTAGAAGGTCCTGTTGAGTTTTGCATTTCAGCTGGGATTAGTTTAAACTTAAACACGACAGATTTTTGAGGCTGAAGCTTGGCAAGTCAAAGCATTCCTGGGAGGAGGAGGAGGAGGACCAGTGACCCCCCATGCTCCTTAGGGCATTAGCAGGACATGGCTGGAAGTGCTGAGTACTGCCCCACAGCAGGACCCTGACCCTGCAGCCTTCCCCTACACAACTGTTCCTCAGAAAGAAGATCATCCCAGGATACCATCACTGGCACAACTGATGAACTGAACCCATTAGTTTCAATAATCCTTTCCACTGACATTTAGGACAGCGAGGACTGACAGAGAATAGCAGCTGAGGATTCAGGAAAAATCACATGAGCAGTAGCTTTTAATTTGCCTGAGGTACAGAGGCCAATGAAAATTGGTTTTCTCAGCTAACAGGTCATTCCTAAGGATTAAATCTGCCCTGATACCAGGCACCTACAGGGGCAGGTAAGTGACTATGGAATATCCACTGACTCTGTGTCATTATTAAATGTCATTGCTCTCTTCTGAGGACAACACTAAGGCACAGCAAACCTCTAAGCACTTTTCTGGCGTCACAGAATCCCTAGAACTCCTCAGCAATACAAAAGAGGATTTTTTAATGCTTGGAATGAACTGCAGAAGCAGTTAGAGATGCACAGCCACCACAGCATTCTCTGGAGGCACAGCACCCAAAACTTCATCTCTATGAAGATGGAAATTTTCATTGCCCTTGAGAACTGTGGCAGCACAGACCACTCCCAGCTGCAGCCTGATGGTCACGGCCTGTGCACTCTTCCCCAGTGCTCAGGGAGCAAAAGCTGATGTATGAGAGGTCCCCTCAAGCAGAGGCATTACAGGGGACAGTGCCCTCTTTCCACTGCTGTGGAACTGGGTTATGAACAGGGATGTTCATAACCCTGAATCTGTTTGCTCATAGACTGGACCACTTTTGAGCCTTTTCCATCTCTTCCTTGTGCCACGGGAGCTGTAAAAATATGTGTCCCTTCGATTAGGTGCATTTCCCTTGGGGCACTTCAGATGAGGGAGGTGAAAGTGTCTAACTGGGTTTCAAACTGGCTGCAGGGACACATCACAGTCTGCCACCAACTCCTGCCACCAGCTCCTGCCACCCAGGCACCTGTATCAACCTGAGGGGTCACATTCCTGACAACAACATAGGTACCACTTAATGCATCAAAAACCCAATGGAAGACAAGCATCCTAATGGCTTTTATACAATTAAGCTTTTTAATTAGGAGCTGAGAGGCAGGTTTATGGAGCTGCCATCTCTTTGGCTTCCTTGGGAAGACGGATGCTGGGAGATTGCACAAGCAATGGGCCTTGTAATGAAAGACACCTCTCTGGGAATTCCCATTGACCTTTCTTAATTGTTCAATAGGCTGAAAACTGTTTCTTACCAATATTAATTATATTAGTAACATTAAGGCACAGGTTGGTAGGCACATCCAAAATGACTTTGGTTTTAAACCTTCAGCAGCAGCCAGGGAGAACAAATCACATGTGGACTTTGCCTTCTCCACCTGGTTTAGCTGTGTGTTTAAGGAGTACCTTGAGAAATCTGAGATATAACGTGTTGAAATGTAAAGTGATGCAGTTGGGTGAGGAAACTCCTAATATAAGAAAAGCTCAAATAGCACCAATTTACTTAATAGAGTAGAGGAAAAGGGGTTTATCCTCTCTGTCTTGGCAAGCATTTCTATAGCACTCATCATTACATTACCTTGGTCTTACTGTATTGAGAAACCACGTATTTCCATTCTTGGTCTCCCAAATAGCAGCAATCAAGAAAGCTGTGAAGAATGATCTTGTAGTAAGAGGAGCCCAAGGATATTTTTAAAAATTCAGAAATGTAGCAATTGCAATCGGATTGTCCCGTTTGGTGTGAGATGAAGTTAAAAAGGAAATGGTCTCAGAAAATCAGCAATACTATTTGAGGATTTTTACACTTCTGATGAGTAACACCATGAGAACTGAGGCAAACCTCTCTTTCTAAACTCTCCAGAGTCTTGCCCAAAACTTTCAGCTCCCAATTTTTCCTCCCAATAACATCTTAATAATTTATCAGACATTTCTGAGAGCTGGCATCCAAACTGTGTAATTATGTCTACATTATTAAAATAATATCCCATCTGTCTTTGAGACCAGATTTTGCAGCTAGTTGTTAAGAGTCACCTGAGAAGTTTCAGGGAAAATTTGTATGAAGAATTAAATGTGGTATTGTGGCAGAGTTGAATTGAGGGAGAAGCAAGCCTTTTGAAGTAGTGGACTTGTGTAGCACTATTGGATTTAAAGTTAACTTGGGTGGTTATAAAAATAAAAGGGTCATGAAGTTAAGTAGTTTGACAGCAGCTGGACAATCTTAATGTAGAATCAGAAAAGCACATTTGCTGATCACAATTTCTCTCAACCTCAAATAGCCATAAATTTTGCTCCATAGTACTTTAGGCACAAATGGAATAATAAGTGAGGTATAATAAATTGCTTTTTCACATGCTAGGGGCCTAGAATAGTGAAATTCAGCTCAAACTCTTCCCTTCACGGCGAGATCAGCACTCTGATTAATTTTACCCCACTATAAAATACCATAAAGCAGTGACAATCCCCCCGTGGCCGGCGGTGGTGTTGTGCTCACCACACACCTCCCACCCATCCTGGCCATAACTCATGAGGAAGGCCAAATAGCCAGGAGAGATGCTGAGCTGCAAGGGCACCTCAGAGGTTCATCTGCATAAATCTGTTTACTTCCTCCTGGAGGAAGCCGAGCCCTGTCTGATAAACAGCTGGTGTTTATTTGTTTTAGGCAGGCAGTGCTGTGCTAATCTGTCTCGGCTGTGTTGCAGTCAGCCCTGTAGACAAGGTGTATGCAAGCTACCTCTCCCTAAGTACCACTCTTTTTATTTTTTTTCCTCCCCATGTACCATTAACTTATAAAAACAAGACAACAAGACAATTCATAAGATCCTGTGCAGAAGCCACAGCAAGACCTGACAGGAAAATAAGCAGAATTGACAGCATGATGTGAGCTCATTCAAAGCCATGCTGTACCATGGGAGGATGTGAGTGCCCGACACTGAAGTAATTCCACTTTACAATGAAACATCTTCCAGTCCTTGTTTTGGGATCATTATTTCTTCATGACATAGAAGAAAAGTTGGACAGATTCTCCATCTTCCTTCTTGTCCACCAAGATTTAATGCACAGAGAAGGTGTTTCAAACTTTTGCCTTCACTGTTGCTCTGAGTAGCCCATTAACCATATCAGAATACACCTGAACTGCAGCTGGTTGGAAAAGGCCCATGACTTCAGCTCAGTGATGGCAAGATGAGTTAGAGCATTAACAACAATAAGTCTGGGACTCACTTTTACACATGGCTTCCAAAGCAGAAAATGTCCTTTTCTGCAGAAGAGCCAAAGCAGAAGGGTAGCAGCTTTGGGTCTGCAAAGGGATCTTTACCTAACCACCTCTGAACCTTTTGCAGGACATCTGACTTGATGTGTGCTTAAAGGGAATTTAGTCAGAAAAGTTTCTGTCTGAAACTTGCTCCCATGTGTCCTTGGTCATGTTTGTTCCTTTCCTCGAGACAAACTCCTTCTACTTTGCTAAACTTGTGAACCCAACACAGTCATGGGATATCAGGGAAGAAGAATAGGGAGCAAGATTAATTCTGCTTTTCTCATACTTCAACCTACCATGTCCTGATGGGTCACTTCTGCACTGGCCATTGTGAGAGAGCATGGAAAAATCAGAACTTTTCCACTTACATCACTGATACAATGATTCATCCCCCATCTTTTACTCTCATATTGCAGAGACTCTCTGTCTCATGGCAAGGTCAGGGCAAAAAGACCCTGGCTCAACCTCCAAATTCCAGGTAGAGCATATGGAGCTGGTAACAGACTGTGTGCAGTGAAGACACCCTGTTTTGAATAACCACCACTTTTCAACCACATGAGCGGATATCGGGAAGTTGTATGAGTACATTTCATGAATCTAATTTTCCAATTACTGTCTCTTTTTTTAAATCAGTTCTGGGCATCAGATGAAGAAAAGATAGGTTCAGTGACACTGCAAATTTTGCATTTCAAATTCCCATCACAACCAGCATCTTTAAAACCATGGGTTGCTAATATTCTTGAAACCTCGATGCACATGATTGTTTTTGGACACAGATGACTACAGTGGGAGGAAAATGGACAAATCAATCTCCAAACAGAGTAAACCAGTAC
This sequence comes from Thryothorus ludovicianus, assembly GCA_013397245.1. Taxonomy (NCBI): domain Eukaryota; kingdom Metazoa; phylum Chordata; class Aves; order Passeriformes; family Certhiidae; genus Thryothorus; species Thryothorus ludovicianus. The sequence continues at coordinate 568,614 of VZTB01012421.1, forward strand.
TTAAGTTAGTGCAAACTGAGTACTGCCAGTACTTAAGTTAGAGTCAACTGAAAAACTACTAATGCTGGATCATTTACACCAATTTCAATTGTTAAATTAATTAATTTCAATTAATTTCTCATATATTCTTTCAAACTCCCAGACAGCGAGCAGTCTGTCTTCTTGTATTTCTAGTGGATTTTCTGACCCTGGACTATTAATAGTAAAACAATCTGTAGCTTGCTGGTGGAATAGAGCAAAATTATAGACATTCCTCTTTTTACTTTTGCTGCCCTCTTTTATCAGATGATTCCTCTTCTAGCCTAGAAAATACCAATACCAATTTTCTATAAATTTTTCTACTTTCCCCACGTGATTCTGTTTTCCCTTAAGGTAGGTCCCTTCATGCACTTCTTCATCACTAGCTCCTCCCTCCCTTTGCTTTTTCACATAATGGCATTTCTTCTCTCTTTTTCTTTTTCTTCATTTTTTTACTCCTCTTGCTGTTCAAGCCCTGTTTTAAAACTGACTTATTTTAGATCTGTTTCTAGGGTATCCTGATTTGGGTCTGATCCTGGGCTCTTTGTAGATATGGTCCTGATTTTCATAAGCTTCTAAAGCCTCATTTGCATCCACAGCGCTTTATAAATGATAACAACAATGACATTTTTTAGCAGTGGCTGAGTCATTTGCTGTAACAACTAATTTATGCCAAAGAATTGCCTCTCCTCTTTCTACATAAGTTGTCCACAAAAAAGGTAGCAAAGTTCTCACTTAGTCAATGTGATTCATTCATTTCTTCCCCGACACTGCTGGAATAACTCTTGTGAATAAATGCTGCACAGCTCCGCTGCTCCACCACAATTAAAATCAAATAAACAAAGCTTACAACTGACACTGGGAATCTTGTCACCATGACATGTAAGTACCAAGCAGAGAGCCCTTCATGTCAGGCAGTCAATCGCAGCCTGGGTGGGAACCAAAAGTCCCGATGAGTTACCCAATGTACCTGATCAGAGCAGAGCACACGCATTGGGCAGGACCAGATCAAAAAGCCCTGCCACTGGAGGGCTGGAAGGGCATTCTCTCACTGATGTCTCATAGAGAGAGAAGGCAACACATTGGCAGGCTACACAGAGCCCGAGTCTCCCTCCTCACCCGGTGCAAATCCATCAAAGTCAATGGAGGGTATTGATTTCAATCATGGACTGCTGTGAAGTACATGTAAACAAAGAGAGAATCAGTCCCACATCATTTTAAAAAATGGAGACATAAACAGGCTGTTTCTTATCTCTGCCTGGACTCCAAGCAGGTAGCCCTTCACTTCTGGTGGCTTCTCTCCCAGCTCTGACATGAGCCACCTCTGGGAAAGGGCCCAGGCACACGTTCCAACAACTCGGCACGGTGCCCAGACACTGGTCCTTTGCCAAGTTCCCCTGTAAGGCACCCTTCAAGGACTTGGACTCACAAAAGTCATGATTATAACCACCAAGCAGTTCTGACACAAATCATAGAGATTTATGTAAAGCATATCTGAATCTTTGGGAACTTGGTGGAGTAACCACAGCCTTCAGCCCAGCTAATGATTGTACTCCTTCATAAAGACCTTAAGAGAAAGCTGGTTTATGTTTCTGCAGTTCTTTTCATTTTCTTGCCATCCGCTTCATTCCTTAGGAGCAGTGCAAGGCGTGAGAGCAGATCCCAGGTGGGAAGGAGGCTTTATTGCTCAACTGACCCAGCAGACCCAGAGCTAATGCACTACATGCTGCTAAATGGACCTTGGTAAAAAATAACAGGCCTTGACGCATTTAGCTGGACAATCTTGGCTAAAAGAATTATCCAGTTACACCAATCTACAGCAGGAGCTAAAGTTCAATGCAATCGAGCTCAGGAAAACAGGAGAGGAGCAACCTCTGCACGCCAGATCTCTGATGCTTTGGAAATACCTGACACCCACCACTCCCAAGCATACCTCTGGCAATCAGGACATCACCAGCTCCTCTGGCTTTTGCTGCTGCAATAGCAGATGGAGAGGAAGCCCTGACCCAAAGCACTGCATTTCAGATTCCAGCTGATTTCAGCCAGCCCTGATTTGAGGGAGAAATGCTGCAGAACAGCCCTCAAGCTGCACAGAGGGGTGTGATTTGTAGCTAATCCAATCACTGGATTAGCACCCTCTGAGCTGCAGCACCAGCTCCAAAAGGAGCCACACAGAGACCACTGACAAGAAAAGTGCCCATGTACAGTGCTCTGGGAGCTGAAAGGAAATGGAAAGGCAGTTTTTGTGTGTGTGTGTATGGAGTGTGTGTCAAAGAGCTCATAGAAAGGCAAAGCATAAGCACCCCTTAAACCAACAACTCATCAGAAGCAACTCCAGAGCCTGCCAGGCTCCCTCACCAAAACACCTTGATAACCACCTGGAAGCAGGTGTGACATTATTACCTGGTGTGCCACACCTGCAAAGTTTAAACCCAAACCAAAGCAAATTCTCATTTACTTCATGGAAAAAAATCTGAAAATAGTAAAATTAGAATGCTCTCAGCACCATTCTACAATCACTTTTTAAGCAAACACTTCCCTCTCATCTTAAACCACCAGATATTCCTATATAAAAAAGCACAACTTCAAGCCCTTCTCATCCATTTCAGTCCCATAAATCTGAGCACAAAGCACTCAGCAGTTATTTTGTGAGGAGACCAATACAAAGTGTCCCACAGCTACCGGGTGCTGAGCAGTCTCAGCTGGGAAGCACAACACTGCATAGTCCTGCAGAACCAGCAGTTATCCTGGGGAGACCTAAACAAATGGAGATAAAGCAAGAGGAAGGATCCTGAGCATCACCCCCAGCCTGACAATGACCACAGCAAATGAAAGAACCCTTCAGCACATCCATGCCTTGCACAGCAATGGGCTCTTGCCTTTGAGTCAGAATCCAGCTCCTCCTCTTCCTGCAGATTTATGACTTTCTGGAATTACTCAAACAAGAGTTCACATCAACAGGACCTTCCCTTTATCCAATAAGGTAAATCTCTTCACCTGAGCTGTTGTCAAAGGTTAAAATGTCCTTTAGTGTGGAGACCTTGAAGACTTTACCAAAAAAAACCCAGTGCACCCAAGGGACTCTGGGGCCACCAGGGCTGGGGTTAGGCAGCTGTAAGTGGGTTCCCAGTTGTGCCCCAACCCAGTCTTTGCCTTTGCTTAATCTGCTTGTGCTCAAGACACATGTCAAGATCCTCTCAGGTTAAGACAGTCACTCTGATCCTCCTTGCTTTTTTCACCTCTACAAAGCCTGGGGAAGGTTCACCCTGTGCTTGCCAATGTCTCTGCATGCACCAACTCCTCCTCAGCTGGCTCCCAGGGGAACACAAAACACTGCTGATGGGACTAAACTTTACTAACATTCCAGGCAAAAGACTTACAAACCATCCAATGATTCCCAACATCATCTGCACCGTCTCAATTTCTGGCTGACACTAGGCTGGAAGGATAAACTGCCTTTCCAGCTTCAGCAGCTTCTGTCTCCTTAGACATCCAGCACCAGCTTCTCATGCTGAGGGGACACTTAGGCTCTGCCTTTTGCACACAAGGGTCAGCAGACAGCTGGCATCTTCTGAGGATGAAGACTAAGAACATCAAGACATGGGTAGAAGGAGAAAAGGAGTGAGCTGCAGACATCTTTGCACTGGGTGAAATGCCTAAGAGCCCCATGACAACGTACCACAAAGGGGATCTTACACAAAGCATCATCCTCACCAACTCATTGATACAGTCCAGCAGCTCTTGGAAACAGGGACTGGGATTCTTGGCAGGGTGGGAGGAAAAGAGAGAGGAGAAGGGAGTCTTTCTGGTGAGCATGTTTTCTTTCCACCAGCCAGGCCCCTAGGTCCCCTGCTGCCAAAGCACTCAGAATAAAACATTAATTCAATACCACACATTTAATTACACATTATTTGAAAGTGAATTTATTTAACAGAGGAAAATAGTCTTCAGAGAGCATCTGCCTCCTTCAGACTCATGCGTCTGCAGGGAGGGGGACTTGGAGAAGAGATAGGAGGCATAATGGTTTGTTTTACATCAGCAGCTATTGCTGTTCAGTTCATCCCTTCAAAAGAGGAGATTTTAAGGAGATAGAGTTGTGTTTTGCAGCAACTTACCAGCTGATTTGATTTTCCAGCTAGTTTTCACTTGATTGGAAAGTGGTGCTGCAGACAGATACCACTTGTCTTTCTGTTTTACTGTTTTTCCAAGGGAAAGGAAGGATTACTGGTGGAGGGTTGGAGGGGGATTGGCTGCCCCTCGAGGGACCATGTGATAGTCAGATTTCAGGCTTAAGGCTTTAACAACACAATAATCAAACACTTAACAGCATCCTATTGCTGAGATGGATAATCACAAGAAAGCGGGAAGTGACCAGGTCTCAGCAGCAGCCTGGCAGCTTGGAGAGCATCTCCCAGCAGGAACACAGAGGCTTACCTTCCACCCCCGAGTGCCAGGGGCTCAGGGCTATGGACTGTCCCAGCCTGGGAGCTGACTGCATGGCCCTGCCAGATACAGCAGGGCCAGGAACCCGGCAGAACCCGATTTCAGCTGCATCGAGCCTCACGTTTCCTCAGCCAGAGTTGCAATCAGAGATGGCAGCAGGCTCCAGTGCCTCACATTTCCCCAATCAGAGCTGTACTGCAGAGATGGAAGCAGGCTCCAGTGCCTCACATTTCCCCAGTTAGAGCTGCACTCAGAGATGGCAGCAGGCTCCAGTGCCTCCCGTTTCCTTAGCCAGAGCTGCACTCAGAGATGGCAGCAGACTCCAGTGCCTCACGTTTTCTCCAGCCAGAGCTGCACTGCAGAGATGGCAGCAGGCTCCAGTGCCTGGTGCAGGCAGCAGCCCCTCCATGGCTGAGCTGCTGCAGGGCCAGAAATTAATTCCTGCGTCCTTTGAAGGAAGGAGTTTCCTCGCAGTGAAATCAGGCTGATCTTTGGCCTTTGCTGTCCTCTNGGTGCAGGCAGCAGCCCCTCCATGGCTGAGCTGCTGCAGGGCCAGAAATGAGTTCCTCTGTCCTTTGAAGGAAGGAGTTTGCTCGCAGTGAACTCAGCTTGAGCTTTGGCCTTTGCTGTCCTCTGGCACCCCCCCAGTGTCCCAGCAGGCAGATGCCACACAGGACTGGCTTAACTGGTGCCACTTGAGCCTTTCTCTCAGCCCTCATCCCTGCACTGGCTCTTCCTCATGCTCCTTAATTTGGGAGCAGCACTGAAAATCTCCCTCATCTTTGCAACATCCTTGATTAGATTGCATTTCCCCTCACCCCAAGCAGACACAAAAGTGTGCCAGGCACCACCACTGCTCACTCCAAAAGGTGCCAGCAGAGCTGAGCCTGGCCAGTACTCACCCCCAGAGCAGGATGTGTCTCTGTCAGACATCCCATGGTCAATCATTGCCCTTTTTGGCCTCAGCAGCCAGATCTTGCTGGTGTCATCCCCATGCCAGCCATCAACTCCAGTGTTATGCTGCAACAGCCATGCAGATGTTGCAGCACAGGTCACAGCATTAGGCTTTTCCTTGTAATTCTGAGTATTTAGGAGATTTTGATACTACTGTTTCAGCATTGTTCAGTCGCTGCCTTGATTCATGGTTTGAAGGTTGCAGCCCACACCCTAATTGCTAAAAAATTCCAGATATATTGAATATGTTCCGGAAAATGTGTGATTATTAGAAGGGTAGTGCTAAAGAAAGAGGTATGGTTTAGAAGTGGTTCTGACTAAAACTGTGATCCCCATTGCAAAGTCCAGAACAAGAACTGACCCCAAAGTTAGGTGTAAAATGAAGAAGTATTTTTAGACAAAGTGCAGTTTCCTCCAGATGTGGAAGTGCATAAAGACTTTCAGAAAAATCTGTTGTGACAGAATGCCAGGACTGACTCAAAGCAGAAAATTTGATGAAAGGGCCTTGCGTTCTGCATTTTCCAGCTAGAGCTCCAGGCAGGTTGGAAATGCTTCTGATTGTTGCCATCCACACCATCATCACAAAGAAAAAGGACAATTTTGAAAAAGAGCACAGAGTCATATGCTTTTCCACTTTCCTTGTTCTTTTTTTTTTCTTTACCCCACCTGTGGGCTCCAGGTAGTAATATAATTTCTTACTCCATGCCCTGTCATTTTCCCACCAACTTTGCTTGGTGGTTGTTAAACGAGTGGCTAATGCAGCCAAACCCATGGAACGAGAAAATTCCAGAAGCGAGGCCATATGGAACAAAAACATGAGGTGTTGAAAGACAGATCTCAGGCTCAGCTTATGATTTCGTTAGGAAGTCTCTCTCTATTTTGCCCAATTTCCATCTCTCTCCTTTCTTCCCACCTCCTCTGACTCCCTTTCTCGCAGGACTGACACAGGAGGTGTTCTTATGTCCATGGACTGATGAGGTGTTCCCTCAGATTCACATTTTCCTAACTTCCCAAAAGGACCTTGCTCTTTGTTTCTGCCTGAGGTTTCCTTGGCTTTCTCCCTGCTTGTTCTGTCTGCACATCCTTTTTTCCATCTCACCAACTCCTTCTGCAGAAGGAAACCCCTGAAGGAGGAGTAATGTGAGACAGCTCTGCCTGCTGGGCTCTAAAATTACTGTGGTTTGGGTGATTTAGGCTATTGTTAAGATGCAGCAAATTATGCAGAGAGGGATAAAGAGGAGGAGGATCATACAAAGGAATTACTAATCTGATGGGGAGAGCAGCTAGTCCTCATTTAACCCTCCAGGTCAGTGCATGATTGTGCTCCTTTGGCCTGTGCCTGAGTCACAAATAGGAATGAATTTTGTGCTGGTGCTCCTGTGAGGCTGCACACCAAGAGAAATCCACTTTTCCTCCAAGGTTCCCCTTGAGAAAAAAAAAATAAAAATGAGGGGAGTAAGAAAAGAGCAGAGCAGCTCTAGATGAGAGAAAGGAGCCCACCTGCACCCTGGGTCCATCCTGCAGAAGAGGATCCCTAAAGGCAGCAACTCAGCCATGCATTGACTCCAAAGCTGTTCAATGGTGGGATCCAACTTGTTTCCCAGTGTACAGCCAGCACCACCTTCCTCTCCTTGGCAGAAACAAACCTCTTGGAGCAGTGGGAGGTGAACCAGAAATAGGATTCCTTGGGTCAGGCTTTGAAAATCCCTCATCACCAGGAGGTCAGCACAGTTTAAGGAACCACATGCCCTTGTTAGAGCATCCTTCTCTGTATCCCTGCTGCCTCCTGCCCTTATTGTGGTTATAAAGGAGAATCCATCTTGGGTTATTGTCTCTGACACTCCCAGCACGGGGAGAACACAGGGTGATAAAACAATATAGATTTGTCCATTTTTCTGTCTGTCATCCTTCAGCATTATGAGCCAGATGGTTGGGGTGAAGTTTCCCAAAATCCAGCACAAATTTCAATGACTGCAAGAGGAGGAAAGAAAAAGAATCCTAGTTTTCTCCTGTGGCCAAACATCAGTGTCTGCACCAGAGGAAATATACCCAGTTAATTCTTCTTAAAGGCCCTGGTGAGACTCAAGAAAACATTCTGCAGTGCTGGTAGCCTCAGAAGACATGATTAATTGCAGATAGTGAAAAGGTGCATGTTCAGCTTTAACTGAACTCTGTTTGAGGACTGGATTATTGTTAAATTGGTATTCAAAGCACGTGGGGAAGGCAACCTATGAGGATCTTCAGCTACAAAACCAAGATATTATATATATATACTTTATATATATCATATATGGCTTAAAAGCTTAAATTAAAATGTGTATTATGAAGTTTTACAGCAAGAACATATTGCTATCGGAGAGGACCAAAATCAGCAAGATTTCTGGGGAAGGTAGGAAAGAATAATACTTTTTTTCAATTTCCTGAGGATGCAGAAGCATAAAAAGGACCTCCCAAGGCTGGCAACAGCAATTTGTAGATGAATATATGTGGGTGATGCTGCAGAGCACTGAGTGTGGTGTAATGGTGGAAAGATCTTCAATACCTTTAGCTGTTCCTCCTCACCAGCCTAGGACAGGTCTCATTTCACCCCAAAATACTTGGAACAAGACTATATATGTTGCTTTCCTGCACTGCCTTAATTGAAGGGCCAGCACCAGATGTTGGGATGGTAACATGGCAAAATGAGAGGCCACTAATCCAATCCATCAATCTCCCTACAAATCCTGTCTCCTTATTGCAATCTGAGCTTGGAAGGTGACCCCAAATTCAGCTTGTATTGAAAAGGTCACCTTGAAGTCTGTTCTTTATCAATCAGAGTTTAAATCAAGTCTTTTAACCTTTTCCCAGGGCAGAGATTTTTTAAGCAGGTAGTGGGAAAACCTACCCAGATCAATATCTGAGTGCATATGGGCACCCAGAGTTCAAAACTTCACTCAGACTTCTTGCATTTACACAGCCAGGCTGCAATTCTACTGGAAGACCTCACACCAAATTATCTGAGGTCTCCAAACAATAAACTGGAATTGTAGAGAGAGAAGAAAAGAATAAAAAATAATGAAGGAATGAATAATTACCGAGCTGTTAAAAATCACATCTTCATTTCTGGAAGGAGTACAGCGAACAAAAAATTCCTATGCTGCCCAATTTGCTTCATTTATCCTTTCTTAATGGAGAGTGCTGTTTCTCTGTGGCATAAATTGCAGTGTCTCTCTCTCTCTGCTTCTCTTTTCTCTCTAGGGATTCCTCTCTCAAACACATCCCAAATCAGAAGCTCTGGGTGTGTTTGGGACCTTGAGCATAGTCAGTGCTGGTGAAAAATCCATCAGTCCATGATGCTATAGCAGGAAGGACCTTGGTTCCCTCCTTCAGCATTTTCTTCCAGATCATTAGCAAACATCAGGAAAAACACAGGTGATTAACAGTGACTTCCAGGACACATCTCTTTCTCTCTCTTTCCAATTGGAAGCACTTTTAGCAACAACTCTTTTCTGTCTCGTGCTCTTAGGGCAGATTTCTACACAGGTTCTTTGTTTTGTTGATGCATTTGTCAATGCTTCTATCCCTAGTTATTATTTTCAGATGCTGGTTCCTTGTAACATACTTGTGGAACATCTCAGTGCACCATATCCACTGAGTTTCCCTCAGATATGGTGGCAGTGAGCTCCTCAGGAAATGCCAACAGATTAGTTGAGTGTGACCTCCCACTCCTTCAAGCCTTCACAGAGCGTTGCTTTCCAGGTGTTCTCCCACAACATCCTTTAAAGTTTAAGGGGATTCCCAAGGATCCCCCAGAGCAAACACCAAACTCACTGGTCTGTCTCTTGTCCCCATTATGTCTGCCACTTTCAAACTCTCATCCGTCTGCCCAATTTTAAACAGGCAAATTAAAATGTCAGCAAAGATCTTGGCAAGTTGTGTGCATACCCTCAGGATGTGCTCTCCATCTGTAGAGGATGCTCACCTGGTCCTGTGCCCTTGAACAGCTGGTCACTGATATGAACTCTTCATAAAAATGGATGCAATTTTGGCCGATGAAAAATATTTTATAGTCCTTCTCTCCTCTTACCGATTCAGGCTGGCTTTTTTTCTGTCATCAGTGTAAGTTCTCCATATATCACTCTCAAGATAAACACTTTCTCCTTCATATCCTCTGTACCAGGTCACTGTTTTCCTCAAAACTCCAAACCCCTCCTTGATGTGAGGCCAGTATTGTTGTCTCTGAGACACTTATGTGCAAAAGGACTTTCCTGCCTGAAATACATCCACAGCACCAGAATGGCTGCTTCTTTCCATTGCTTTGTTTTGTCCTGCATTCTTTTTCCTCCCCTTTTCTTTCATTGTTATACTTTAGCAGTACCACATTATGGTCTCAGCCTCTTGCTTAGCTAATCTAGTGTATGTCAGTCCCATCATCCTGACTTTTATTATCTTTATTTTTACTTGAATGAATGTTTAGGGCAGCATTCCCAACTGTGTCTGAAAGACCTGCATTAAAGCCCAGCCAGCTTTCTTCCACTTATTTCGCATTCCCTGTAAGCCAGCTCTCCAAAAGGCCACTGGCTTTGTGTGGCTGCCCTTTCAGCAGACCCTCCTCAGCACTTCAGCTCCACAGGGAATATAATCACTTCAATTTCAAGTGTATTTATTACAGTTGCTCAATTTCCTTTAATCTGTCATTTCTCCTTCTCCTCCCCCCACGATTGCTTTCTTTTCATTGAGCTGTGAGTGCTCTAAGGAGGCTTTTACCTCTGACCTTCGCTGCCTGCTCCAGCCCATCCCTGCACAGGCTCACGCTGGGTGCCTTGTGCACTGATTATTGCTCGTTACCGTGTGGCTTAATGAATGTGCTGGGCCCTTTGCAAACAAATGCATGTGTCACAGACAGCAGCTCCCACTGCTGACCCCTCGGGACTAATTGAGGCAGAGAAGACAACACTTTCAGGCACAAATTGCCTGTATCATCAGCACTGAGAAGGAAAGAGACCGAGAAACTCTCCAAGGCCTGTCTGTGAGAATGAAACCTTAACAACAGAGTGCCCACATGTCTGCCTGAGTCTTGTAAAACAACATATTTCTGGGCAGGGAGAACAATGTTTTTATGTAGGGGATGCGTGTCCTTCCAGTGACAAGGCTGAGAGCAAAACCACAAGCATCCCTTCAGAGCTGGAGCTGTAACAGGCAGAGAAGCCTCAGCTGACATGAAAACCATCAACATGCCTCCCTGTATGTAAAGCTGTATGAGCACGCACACCTCCCGAGGCTTAATTGGTGTATTAATGTATTAAAGCACTGACACAAACAAACAGGGACTGCCTTCATAAGCTACAAAATCCTTGAGTACATTGTAATTAGCTGGGCTTGTTAAACCACTTAATAAGCAATAGATACCATGTGTCTGATGCCCCTGCGTCTTGGCTCAGAGGGAAAGACAGGCAATTGCTTAAATATGAAATGTGTTCAGTTCTTAGGTGAATCCTAAGAGCTATTCCCCTGACATAGGGAACTTCTGCTCAGGGCAGATCAGCTGAGACCAACACCAGGGTCACTCAATACAGCCCTCACTCCTCCCTTGTGTCCTGTTCCCACCAGGCAGCTCCCAGGTTGTGTCAAGGAAAAGTGGGAAGGACTGGGACTTGGAACCAGCAAGTCATCACCAGGATTCATGCTGTGATCACCCTTTTCCCACTCCCTGAAGAGTCCCAGGAAAGAGGAAAAGTCAGCAGGGACACAGCCAAACCAGGCAAGACAACTGTAGAGTTACCCAGCATCCCTGAATGCAAATGGGCAGGCAGTGCTTTAATTTTATCCCAGATCCCAGCTTACTCCCACAGTGCTAGCACCCGTCCATGTGCCCCTGTGCAGTCCAGCTGGCTATCCAGCTCCAAATTTAACTTTCCCCAGCACATCACCACGCACAACCGCAGCTTTCCGAGAGCGGGCAGAGAAGCTCCCTTAAACACCGCCTCCACCCAAGTCCACCACGGGGATTTGCAGCTCTGCAGCTATTCCTAGATCCCAACTGGATTCTTCTTTTCATCTTTGTTCTGTCTCCTATTCTAGTGCTGAACCCCAGGCCTGCTGCCTTGGAGCTTCCTCCAAATGCTGCATTCATCCATTTTTAAAGGTGACCTTCCAACTTTAAAGGGAGTTAGCAAGCCTCACTGTCTTCGTTTGCCCTCTCCTTCTTTTCAACCTGCTCTTTATTATGAATTAAAAAGGGGCCTGAAAGGTTTTCTCTATTAAAAAATAAAAGCTTTAGAAGGAGCACATGTTTTCAAATCATTTCTCTCCCAGTTTCTGCAGCAGATGTCTTGCATGTCATGGTGTTTGCTTGCTGCAAACTATCAGCTGCCAGCCCTGATGCTGTGATTTGGCCACTTAACTCACCTTGTGGGGTGCACCACTGGTCACTCTCTCCCCAGTTCTGTCACTGCTGTTTGGCAAAGCTGTGCCCTGACAGGTTCTGGTTGAAAAATAACTTTTGAGTGAGCAGAGTTGAAAGTTGGGTTATTTTTAACTTGGACAATACCAGATACCCAGGCTAGACTGTGGCCTCATAAGCCCTTGTGCTGGCACGAATGAAGGGCAGCAAATAAATGAAGTTCTCTTTATTTCACCTTACTGCCAAAAGTGCATTTTACAAGCCCTGGGGCCGTATAGCAATGGAAAGGGAAGGTGTCTCCAGCCCTGAGCAATAAAATTACTCTTGCCAATGAATTGGTGACAGTAATTAAAAAGGGAATAGCAAAGCAACATGAGAGTTTCCTGCTGCTGTGGTACAACATTTTGCCATTTAATCAGGACAAGGAGAACATGAATTTTTACTGTAATACAACTGATATAGGAAAGAAAACCATGATCTTATAAAGTGAAAGTTCAACTTCCAGCCCTTCTCTAATCAAACAAACAGCAACAGCAAAGCACAAAGAAAAAAAACCAAACAACCAGTTCCTCTCCCTCCTTTTCCATTCTTTTGGCTGTGAGTTCTGCTTCTCTCCAGACAGGTTGTGTTGGCTATTTCTTTTTGCCAAGAGGTCAAGACACCACAAATCACTGCCATACAGCCACACTCTGGATTTAATCATCAGCATTTGCTTCCATCCAAGAAACCAGAGACATTTTCTGAGCTGAGGACATCTGCCTGCCAGGCACGAGGCTCACACCCACAAACTCATTTCATGCTGACCACCAAGTGACCACAAGCAAGCAAGAGCCCTTATTCACAGCTGGCTTGTGCCACATGGAGCCTGAAAGTGCTTGGCTCAGCCAGAAAACACCCAGCCTCTCTTCCCAAACCGTTCAATAATCCCTACCTGACACTGTGTGCCAGACTAAGCGTTAATCCTTAAACCCTGCTTGATCCCATAGCATCCCTAGGACTTTTTCATTCTTCTTCCAAGCCAACATGTCCAGGCTTTTCCTGACAGCCCCACTGTGCTCTCACATGCTCAACAGGACAATACACTTTAGCTCTTCAAAAGCCAACCATCAAGCTGCACAACAAGGGAAGCAGCTGATAATGTTCTTCCTACAATAATCTACTGAAAGTAGGTGAGTAGTTCTGATTTTTAGGAGAAAAAGAGGACTTCCCAAAGCAGAGGCAAGATTTCAAGGAGGTACTGCCAGGTCAGCTTTGAGTACAATACATAATGGAAGTCTCCTTGCTTCGCCTCACAGCCTCATCCTTTCCTTGGCTCTGATGCTCAGTTTTATCTTTGGGCTATGAATGATTCATGGAGCCTTAAAATATATATAATCTATATCTCCTAGAACAAAGAGGGTTTTTTTCAGGGGGTTTTAAGGGAGCAGGGAGAAGCATGTGTGCTGCCTGCACTTGGGCTTGGATGTCCCTTGGGAAAGGACCCTTGTGGCTCCCTGCTTCTTCCCCAACCCAAGCAGCTGTTCTGAGCTTGCAGCTGAGCTCTGTGAGAGACCCCAGCTCAGTCCCTACAACACAGGGATGTGCTGCTGAGGGTCTCCAGAGCTGCTGTCTGGAATCACACCCAGCTCAGAGCCAGGCTATGCTCATCCATCGCTGGCAGTCCCAGTGCATGGACACTGTCAGTGGATTGTGGGCGAATTAAATCATTTATACAGAACTGCAGATGTGGAAGCTGCAGCACAAACTTACCTCCATGCCACAGCCTAATCCCCTCAAGACTTTACCATCTGACCTCCAGTCCTCTGCTTTGGGCTGTGGATCGCATTTAATGAGTGTGTTTCTTCACTTGGAAATCCAACACCACCTTTCCATCATGAATATTTGATTCCTACTACACAAACAAACACAAACATACACACCCCCCTGCATCATGATCAGCAGGCATCTACTTACTTCTCCAGACAAGGACACCACTTTGGACAACTCCAAGGACGTTATGCCAAAGGCATTTCCTTTCCAACTGAAGAGATGACCATCCTCTGGTTTCTTTTTCGGGAACCTAAGCATGGGGCTGGGTGAGATCTGGTGAAAGCTCCAGCCAGTGGAGACCTGTTCTTACTCAGAAGGGAGCACAGGGAAATGAGAGGTGGAGAGGTTTCAGAGAGAGAGGGCTGGAGTCCTCAGTGGCTCATGTCCAGCAAGCTGTGGGATGCCTCCCTCCCTGTGCTGGCACACCAAGAGCCCAGCTGGATGAGAGACTGAGCATCACAGTGCTATAAACTAAGGGCACAGACATGCCCCAAAGGGTTGAACCAGCACTTCAAGGCATCATCCAAATAGATTCCTGTGCAGCCCTTTGATTTCAGTGGCTCTTTGATCCCACAGGTTTCACTCTGTGCTGTATCTACAGCTCATGATCACCATGTTTCCTCACTCTTTGAGTCTAAGAGGTCTTCATTAGAAGGGACATTGTCAATCCTTACCTATTGTGGAGTACATGACAAATCTTTTATGCTCATGAGTCTTCTTTGTTTTCTAAGGATGACTCTGTCTTTTTGGTGAGAGATATTCCCCTTCCTGTGTGAGACTGTTATTGATATCATTCTGCTATTTTTTTAAATTTTTTTTTAGGTTCATGCCAGTGCCACTGAATCCAGAGAAGGAAATTTGGCAAAACATGAGATGCTTCACACATTACAGCCATACAGAGAAGCTAAGGACCTACAGAGAATGTTACTCAATCCCAATTCCCAAGAGTCCACTGTGAGGTTAACAGGATTAAACCGAGCTTAGTCTAGTCACAGGATGATACTTTCATCTAAGATACACTGTCAGGGAATTTGTTATCTTCTTCTGAAGCCATGGCTATAAGATCTTCTGTTGGGATTCAGTGGCAAGCATGTCATATGGCTGCAAAAAAGGCATTCTCTCTGTGTTGGATGTGCTGCTGGCCCTGGGCAGGAGGGTTAAGGCACACCACAGCCTTTTTTGCTGATTGCTAATGAAAATGAGAGACTGGCAGTATCATCAAATAGCCACCCTTGCAGTTCTGTGCTCTCAAGTTTTCTGAAGGAGTCAGCAGCTATGCCAAACACCTCCCACAGCTCTGCCACACCTGCTGGCATTCTGGCTGCATCCTCCATCACCACACCTGACCCGGGTGGTCAAACAGGAGCAGCCGTGGGCGATAACCCCGGTCTCCAGCAGCTCTTGGCTCTTCTGGTTTTCCACTCCTACACAGGGCCAGACCTGCAGCATTTCCAGCCAGAAGAGCCCCTGCTTTCTCCTGGGCAGGGGCTGACAGTTTCCTGCTGATACTGTCTAATGCAGCCAGTTATCACTGATGCATTTTGAACAGATCCATCAAAATAATTCTTGCTAGAGCTCTGAATCCAGCGCATTACACACAATAGCTCCCTAGAAGGAGAAAAGTGACACTTACCTGTCTTTAGGTGAGGCCCTACTCACTGTGCGTGGTGAGATGTGGTGGCTTTGGGGGACTCGTACCTCTGGAGCTGTTCCAGCAGTGCTGAGCATATGACTGGAGCTTAAACACCTTAACTTCCAAACCCTCTGGGACCACCCGATAAACAAACATGTCCAGGAAGCACAAAAAAAACCTGCATCCACCTCCAGAAGCCTACAGAGGGCTGGACCATGCACTGTCAAGGAAGAAGTGACCATGCACAACTGCTCCTATCATCCCCACACGTTGCCTGACACGGATACAGCAAACCCAGAATGCTCTGTTGATCCAGAATGTCTCTAAAATTGCCAGGCAACAAGGCCTCACGAGGAAACCTGAGCAGAGGTGTGACTCCTCAGCCTGGCAAGATGAGCTCACAGCAGTGACGTTTGAAATGTGTCTTAGCAAGATGTCACTGCATGTGCCTGACTGTGGCACCAGGGACTGAATCCTGGCAGGGCCAGGCCTTGGATACACCTGCTTGCAAGACCAGGAGCTCCTTCTCTCTTGTATCAGATGTTGCAATGTACCACCTCACCAGCCTAGTCCATGGACTGCAAGCATCCCTCCTTTCTTCTCCCAATTACCTTAATAAACAGCCTGGACACATCTCTGACTCACTTAAGATAATGATGACCTGGCCACAATCAGTTTATTCAGACATCCTGGCAGTTTACTGAGCCTAATGCAGCTCCAGTCTGGCTCTCCCTGACTCCTCATGAATGAGCCTGACCTCCAGCAGTGGCTGCTCTGCCATCAGTGGTTGGAAACCCACACACAGGTCAGACACAGGCTGCTCCCAGAATTCAGACTGGAGCCAGGAAAGCTACTTGTTCTGAAAACAAGCTCTTAACTGATCCAAAGGCCCAGGCAATGACAGTTTTTCTTGCCTGCAGAAGGAGCTTTTGGGATGGTACTAATCCCAACATATAAAAAAGAAACATGGGGCTAGGGACAACCCCAAATAACAGATGATTGAAGGTATCTCTGCAGGTTGCATTTCTGACTACTTGTCTGAGCATTCACTCACCCAACCCAAGAGCAAAACCAACACTTATCACACAACATGAATATTTGAAATGAAATCTTGGAGAGAAAAGGCCAAATACTCTGAAATAATAAACAAATGCTTACAGAAAGTCAAATTCTCTGCAGGAATCAGACACAGATCACAAATGAGTCACTAACAGCAGAGCAAATCATTTAACCAGCACTTAGAACAAATCCCTCCACTTTGTATAGAACAACCAAAATTTATTCCTGCTGATTAGTCAGCAGTTACACTCACAAGTTCAAAATAATACCAAAATTCAAATGTAGCTGTCTTGCAGTTGCACTCTGCTTTTACTGCTGGAGAAACTATAGTCTTCTCTTTGCGAAGGAATCCTCCTGCAGTGATTTACTGGTGTGTGGGTTGGGATTTATTCTAGTTCTGTGGCATCAGACCACATGCTGGCAGCACCAAAGAGCCTGCCTGTCTTAAGGAAAATAGTGGGGACAACGCTGGAGAAACCACAAAAAACAAAGGTGAAGCAAAATGCACCACAACAGCAGAAGATACATCATTGCTTCATCAGGTAAAGCACCTTTTCCAGCTGTGAGTGGGCAGGTCTCCTATCAAACTACATCCACACCTTTAAAGCAGCTGTATGCACTTCCCCACGGTTTGTTAAATTTTCTTCCAACTGCTTGGGCTCTTCAGGCACTGCTAAATGCATGGTTAACATGGACTCTTTGACTCATTACACAAACAGCACCAGAAGCACTTCCAAATGTTAAGGAAAAAAAATGAAATCACTCAGCATTGATTTCTTGTGTGCTGTCTTGCTGCTGCTCCTCCAAACCCATGGTTTTTAGCTTTACTACTATGTCTAGGCCTCTTTATCCCTTGCTAATGCCAGGCTTAACCCTGAGGATCTGCAGCTTGTTCTGGGTACAAATCAGAGCAGAGCAATGATGCACTGCTGCAGTTTGCTGAATCAGCAGAAGCAGCTTCCTCTGACTCCCCACAGCTCCCAGGAGTTCCCTGGATATCAGGACACAGACACAGGGAAAGGACAAAAACTTGATGGTAAAAAGGAACATCAAATCACCACCTTCAAAACAAGCTCAAGCCTCTTGGGAGAGAAGGCATGACTCCTCAAAAGCACATCTAAATAAACAAAAGAGCAGCAAAGAACATCAGGACTCAGTGCAATGGGGATAAGCAAGTGTGGAAACTCAATATACCCCAGTCATGATCCACAGCATCCCACAGACCAGACACTGCCCTGCAGCAAGTCTGAGCCCAAGGTCCCACACGATGATTCCACCCTGGAAAGAGCTACAGTGGCAGAAACACACTGTGTCCATCATGCTCCCTTCAAGCAGGAACTAAAAGAAACATGATTCCATCTTTTTAGAGTCAAAGTACAATGAGCCAAAACTTTCTCTGCTTATTCACACGTAGGCTCCACACTCTACAAGACCTGAGGAGGCAGGGTTGTGATGTTCAGGAGGAGCTGATCATTCCTGCTAGAGGTCTGCTGCCCTCACCCAAACTAGCATGCCAAGCTGCTTCAATAATAACTCTTTTTTAGAAGAATCACTTGAAGCCAGAGTGGGAGGAGAGGGCAGCACAGCATTATTCAGCTGTCACAAAGAGCATGGAGCCTTCACATGGGTACATCAGGCAACAGAGACAACCAAGAAGGAAGAACAAGAAAAACAAGTGTCCAACCCCTCTGCAATGTCTGTCAGAGCTCAGAGTTAAACCAGCTCCTTTTGAACTGACAGCATAAAAAATACTGGGGGAACTCATACGTAAGGAGTCAGTTGCCCTGAAACACAAAGCAAAGAGAACCAAAGCTGACCATAGCAGCAGCCTGATTAATTGGCTAATCAACCACTGTTTGAAATGTTTCTGGGCTGTGAAATCTGATAACAGACTCTGCAGTAGTTGAGAAGAAAAGACAGAGCTTCCAAACCCCGTGTTTGTTTCCCACACCTCAGAAAGAAAAAGGAAACAGGGATAGAATCCAATGCAGCTCAGCTGCTCATCCCTTGTGTAAGGTTATGTTAAGAGACAAACATTTGTCTTGGGCAGTGCAGACATTCCTGGAAAGGTTAAGGTCTCAGCCATCACCTAATCCTGTGAACCACAGCACCCCATCACTCCTAGAGACACACTCATTAGAAGGGAAGGTCATGTGGAAATTCACTCACAGCATCATTTTGAGACATTTGCTTGAAAGTCATGCCAGGAAGTTACGGGAACAGAAGGATGCTGGAAAACATGTTTTTAATTTGCTCATCAAAACTCTCACCAGGTTTTCTAAGAGGGTTCCAGCACCATCCACCAATATGTGCTCAAACACACCCCCATCCTCATGCCCACTGTCACCTGCAGGTTGGCACAGCAGCTTTTAGTTACATCAGTGACATCTCCTGTTGACAATTCGAAGACACAACCACTTAGACACACCCTCATGCCAAGTCCCACACATTGCAGACTGGTCCCTCATCCTCCTGGAGCATCCAACCACCCAGACATGAATTTCTAATGAGGAGCCTGAGTACAGCGCTCACCTGTACCCCACTGCCTCTACACCAAACACAGTCTTGAGAGCTTAACATGAGGTTAATTGCTCCTGAGGAGGGGACAGCAATCCAACACCCAACAGCCAGTTTTTCTGGTTTTTGTCAATTTGCACAGCCAAGCAAGGAGACCTAAAGCATCAGCATATCCTGAAACAAAAGCACTGCAGCCAAAACAGTCTTTTACTGTCAAGCTCCCTGAGAGACAAGGCTTCTAATAAAACTTTTCTCACTAACTATAGAAACTTGTCTTGCCAAATCCTGACACAATCTCCTGCCTCACCAGCTTGTCCCTGAGAATATGACCATTTTATGCTACAAAAACCAACAGGTTGTCAACTGAGACCATTAGCAGCTAAGCTCTCAGGCAAGAAAACATCTTTGTGCCTGATGAGAGTGACAGAAACAAGGGCTACACCTGAGCAATGTTCCCATCACAACTGTTAATCCCACCCTCCGCACCCGCCAAAGAAGGAAACAAACCAAACTCCCCACACGTGGACCATCTGATGAAGAAGTAGACTATAGGACATGTCATTCTGAACATTTATTTATTTTGTCTTCAAAGAAGAGGCCTGGTGCAGCTGTTTCGTTAGAAAATAAAGTGTTTATTAAGAAACTAGACATTGAACACCCCTATAGTCTCTGTGAAAAGGGACCGCCCCATTTCCCATTAGCACAGGATGATAGTTATGGCAAGATAAGAATGCTCAAAGATGGAGGAATCTCATTGACAGAAAATGAGGTAATGATTTACAATAATTAAAAATAAAATAAAATTTAAAAAAGAAACATCCTTAGACTTGCTACTTAAAGCCACCAATCGCAAACAACCACGACTGGCTTTCATTTTCAGCAGTGAGGAACCAGAGACTTTAATTGGTGTTAAACAAATTGAGACATCGATCACAGTGGGGAGAACTGCTTTTAATTATGTTGTACGGTCCGGAGGATTTCTTCTAAGCAGAGATGGACCTGAGCTGCAAAATTCAACCCTTCCTCTGCTAGGGTGTTTGGATATAGGCTTCTGGTCCAGGCCCACAGATGCATCTCTACGACTGATACACACAGTTGAGAGCAGAGTCCCCTGAACAGTGCTAGGGAGAGGAGACAGTTCAGACGGACAAGACATCCCCAGGTCAGGTGGGCGACTTCCAGGAGATGGGGAAAGTCAGTTCAGACAAGCACCCAGTGATTCACGTGCTCGGCAAAGCTCCTCCTCACTCTGTGAATCTGCAGAATTGAGGTGTCCATGGCACACGGCCGCAGGTCCTCTCTGGCAGTGCACCTCTGGCATTTCCAGCTCCGATGCGGGCAGGAAACGTTGTTGGGAGATTTGGTCATGGTTTCTGAAGCCATCCAACCTGAGCCAGGTCTCCTCGTGCTAACGCAGATGCCCCCCCTAAGGCATGTCCGTTCACTTAAAGCAATCTGCCACCATCTCTCCAGTACTCTTCTATTGCACTTTACCTTTTTATGCAAACGAACCAGGAGAAGAAGCAAGAGAATGGAATATTCCCAGCGATATCCCTACGGGACAGCTGATAATAAAACCTCCTGGCAATCTCCAGGGTGGTTCATGCAGGTCGCCTGTAAAGGCAGGATGAAGCAGAACATCCATTCTGAGGCTTCTGCCCAGTTCTGGTGGACAGGGACCACAACTCTCCAGTGGCAGTGACCCTTGAGGGCTGGTGATTTAGAGACACCCCTGATGTGATAAAGGTCATCTCAGGCCACCAAGAAGGCAAACAAAGCTGCGTGGCTGGTGAGCAAGCTCCTGGTCCAATATTCCTCTCAAAAGGATCTGGCCACACCTGAAGCTTCTGGAATATTTTTTGTCCTCTAGAGAAAATCTGCTTTGCTTATAGGTTATCACTGATATGTGTGAGCAAATCTGTATTTCCCTTACACATGACATCCAGAGAGTCCAAAGAAAGCCCTGCAAGTTGCCACAAGGGCAGCTGGCTTCTCTTGAGGACAGGATGAAAGGGTTTACTTTTCCATCTGAGAGGCTTTAGATGCAGTAAGACAAAAGTGGGATGGGAGAGCAGGAGAGAATACAAATATTGGCTGGAACAGGACAGGTACTCCTGTCTTTGCCAGAGAAGAAGCAACAGAATACTTTTTTGTTTCCTCTCCTTCAGTCAGCCAGCCTCGAGCTGAGGGTTCTGGGTACACGACTGGGTTACAATCAATCTCTAGTGGGATGGGAATACAGGGGAGAGCTAAAGGGGGCTGGAAAAGGCCCAGCAATGAGATCTGCGTGAGTCTGATATGCTTTTCCACTTTGCTTACTGCTCTAGTCCTGGCAAGGACACAGACCCTCCTACGCTATGGATTCTCCATCCATGCGGGAAGTCCAGGCAACTCCTCAGATAAAGCTCATCATTTAAGCAGCAGGGAGAGACCAGAGTACGACAACGATATATTCAGATCCAACGAGCCGCTCTAACACACACAGACAGACAGACAGACAAAAGAAGCCTCCTAGAATATGTGCACTTCAAAGATAACCACACTCTCTTCCTGTCAGAGAAGTAAGATTTTTTTTTTTTTTCTTTCCATCCTCATTCCTTCCAACATTTTTTTTTCTGTGCAAGAACTGGGAGCGGGGCTGCCTTTGTTCTTACCAAAAGTCTTCATTCTGCTTTAGTTTCTTCCAGGCTCCCCGCCTCGGCTGGCTCTGGGAGACCTCCCATGGCGGTGCCACGCAAGAGGTGATGGCAGCATTCACTGGGTGTTGCGAAGACACAAGCTTACAAGGAAAACTCCAAGCAGGGAGGACATGACTAAAGATGTCAGTTTGGTTGGCTTGGTTGGGTTTTTTTTGTTTTTTTGTTTTGTTTTGTGTTTTATTTTAAAGCAAAAATACAATTATTTACTGTGTTATTAGGATGACTCCTTTCAATTGGGTTTTAATTCTCTTTATTTGCTCTCATTGCTGCTGTTGTGCCTTGCAGGAATATTTAACGAACACAGCGACCATTGGAGGAAAAGAACAACCCTGTTATCTGGTGACAGAAAACCACAGTTTCAGTTGGCTTTAACGTGTGTACAGGCAGGGCTGTAGAGTCCTATTAGGAGGAGACCTCAATCCATACAGACCACGCTTACTGCTTCCCACCATTTTGAGGGCACAGCCTATAAACTTGACATCAGAACAGGGACTTTTAAGGAGTTTTTAAAAGCCATGACGTCCTTTGCTGAAATAAACACTGACATCCTCAACATAAATGCCTTGGTTAAGAGGTTTGGAATGTCCAGGGAGGCTTATTGGATTCAACATAATTTCTCTGAAACCTAAAGGGGGAAAAAAAACAGAAAAAAGAAAAAAGCAAAATAAAGTAAACGAAAAAACAAAAAAGAGCAAAACTAGAAAAAAAGAGAGAGATATCGACACACATGTGATTATATAAAAAAGAACCAAATGAATAACTAGCAAACGGCTGCCATTAAATTAAAGCCAAAATGTCCTCTCCAGGCAGGGCTACCTCACTCTGTCTTTCCATAAAGAACAGGCAATCATTTCATGTGGAGCGTGCAGGCACAAGTGCTCTGAGGACAAGGGACATGCAAGAGGTCTGGACAGACAACTGGGAACAACTCTTTTCCAGAGGTTCCCACTAAGTCCAAATTCCTACCTAGTCCATCTTTTCCCTAGGCAAACAGTGAGGAACAGGGAGACTCCTTGTGCCTACTTTTCTCTCGTGATTTATCTAATCTGCCATAACATTCTTGAAACCAAAAAGTACCATTGCAAGGCTGGGGAGACCTGACTTTCATAACCCCACAGACCTTTCTTCATCTCAGCTGTCCCATCTACACCGAACCCTGCACGCTGGAGGCATCTTCTCCTCACACAACCTCACCTCTCTGAAAGTGATCTGAAGGTTTAGGATTTGCCAGAAACACTGGCCAGATGAGAAAGAAAAATAAGGGGAGCAGAGATCATAGGTAAGCTCCTTCCTTCAGTCTAACAAATGTACAGGGCAAATATAATGTTTTAAAGGGCTGTGTCAAACATCTCTTCAGAATGTATCTGCTTTGGGATGCTCCAGCCAGGGAAATTCACTCGTTTGCCACGAACAAGATATGTATGGCAGGATCTTAAGAACTGCTCTCATCTATACCAAATTCTCATGGGTCTAAAGGGTTTTTCCAGGAAATTACTAGAATGTTTTATCTGCATAACTGCTCTAAAATTTAAGAAAATTTTTGAATATACTCCTGCACCTCAGGATCCTGAGCAAGTCATCTAAGTTAAGTCTGGCATCACTAGAGCAGCATGGAGCAGCTTGGATGCCATTAAGAATTGATCTCAATAGGAAGAGTACTTTCAAACAGGCTAGGAAATTTTCTCACACCAAAACTACACCAGCCATAAGATTTTTCTTTTCCTATTTCTTCTTTCTATTTTGTCTTTTATATCTGTTTATATTTCTCCACTGCACTATCTTACTCCATCTGCACATCAAACACATGTTTCCTTTGATGGACCTGAGGATGCAGACAAAAGCTGTTTGTTTGATTTGGAACAGTTTAAACTTGTTTGGGGGAAACTATCTGTTATTCTCAGTGGCCCTTAAGGGCTGATCCACAGGGGAGAATAAGCCAGGCTCAGCTCCGGTTCATGTGTCATAAACAAGATTCATAGGCAAATTCCAAGCGTTGAAATATCATTAGTAAATGAAATGAGAGTGAGAAAGAGCCCAGCTCAACTCTCACGGTTTAAAGTGATCAGAGTCACTGGGACACAAATAAACACAGCATCCCTGAACGTCACTATTTATCGTGTTTTGTTTTCCATAATATAAATATATTTTATGGCCGCCAAAGGATAGCTGGGAAAGTCTATCCTCAACAATACCAAGTATCTCCAAGGAGAACTCCTGTCTGCTTTATTTTCTTTGCGTTTCTTAGCTCTGCCAAATTAAGGCAATTTCACTCCTGCCGGGCCACATCCAACAGACCTAAAAACCCACTGGGGACACACAGCCCCAGCGAAGGGACATGTGAAAGATCAGCAAGACTTGAGGCTGGGGACTCCAAGGGCTTTGCTGCCTGTCAGCAGGGCTGTGAATCCCAGGTGCAGGGATCTCCAGTGACAGCAGGGTCTCTGCAGAACGGGGCTGCAGTGGGGGTTCCCCCAGCACTGACACGCAGGGGCCACCGAGGGACGACGAGGAGCATGGCAGGAGGACAAGCCCACGTTTCTGGAGCTGAAGGGCTGAGCACACATCCCGCTGGCCTGGGAGAGCAATGCAGCACCGGTCCTTTTGGCATCCTGTCCTGATTTATTAAAGTCCCCAAAGAATCTGAAAGAAAACATGCTTCTCTCCTGGACTGGTTTTCTCTCTCTCTTCCTCACTGTTGTTTCCCCTATTGTGCTGCTACCTTTAACCCCGTTCTCTTGTATGGAGCAGAAACCAACAAGGCTCTTGCTAGGTTTATGTCTTCGCTGACAGGTGTGAAATGGATGATGCTCACAGAGATGTCCAGGGTTAAAATGGGTGAATCTCAACAGGTTCAGAGTTTGGATGCTGCTATGACAAATGTCATCTACCATCACAGCTATTAGCTTCTGAAAAACTGGCTTGGAAATGCCTTAAAAAATGTGGGGGTTTTTCTGTACTTTTTTTCTTTCTTTCTTGTCAAAAGAAAAAAAAAAAAAAACAACAAAGGAGAAATAGAAGCGTTCAAATTCCTAGAAGGAGTTGGGGAAATTTTAAAGACAATAACTTTTGTGCAATTTCACATTTGTCAGTGACAGCTAGAAAACGGGAGGAAAAATACTATCTTTGACATTGGTTGTAGAATTGTAGGGAAACTCCAACATGCAAGCCTGAAAATAGTAAGGAGACAAAAATCCCCACCCTGTAGATTGAAATCAAAAACATCTCTGAAGACCTACAAAATTGGGAAGAGTTTGACATACTAAACTTCGTGCTTCTCCCAGTTCTAGTGAATTAAGTTTTTAAATTAAAACATAATCTTGTCTCTACTAATAGCCATTGTATGGTAGTGGAATAAATGTATGGAGAGTGTTGGAGAGCAGGGAAGGAGGAATGAGCTCAAATTTGCTGTGCAACTCTAACAGCTTGAGATGGAGGGAGCAGATGGGACATTTCTCTAAGCAGGCTGGATGGATGTGGCAATGAAAGGACAAGAAAATTGAAGGCAACCAAACCATACAATCAGTTTTTGTCCTCAACCCTGGCCATCCACTTAGTCCTCCAGAGCTGTCTTGTGTTTCCCAACACCCTGGGCTAGTGGGTTTTGGCCACTCTGCCCCATGCCCATACAAATCCAACCTATGGACAGTGCCCTGCCAGGAACACACTTCCTCTGTTGAGAGAGCAAAACTAAGGAGAAAAAACAGATATTTTCACCTTGCCTTCCCTGTGTGCCTTCTGGTAAAATTGACACCATTCAAATAGAGCATGCTTCTAAGGCTTTGGGGACCTGAGGCTGCTCCACATCACCTGAGAGGAGCAGCAGGGATGGTGGCATGAGGAGCCGAGGGAATGACGCAGAAAATGATGCACTACTCCTCACGGCATCCCTATCTGCCACAGTAGGAGTGGTGCAGACCAGTTTTGAAACCCAGGGGTGGAAACTGCTTCTGAAACAGCAATATAAATTGCTGTGGGAATGGATGAGAAAAGCAACGGGATTCTTCGTTTGCTAACACCTGGCAAAAATGGGTTAAATAAAAATAGCAAATTAAGGGCAACAAGCTGGCCAAACATAACTCTGCTTATCCACACAGCTCACATTAGGCAATGGAGCTTTGAACTCTCTTCTGAGTTACAGCAGAATTTATGATATAAGGGAAAAGCAGTAGGAGACTCCAACAACTGTGTACATTTTATCTTTCTCTATGAGCAGATATGAAGCATGAATAGCATCAAAGAAAGCAGGAAAACCATCAAGCCTGGCCCACATCCTGAGCAAAGGAAACAGCCATTCCTTCAGTCAAAGTCAGCACTGCTATGTCTATATCTGAGGGGTAAGCAAAACAACAACCCAGGTTCCCTGTCATGGATAGGTTCATCTGCCGGGCTAGGAAGCAAAACCCTCTTTTTTTCCTTCTTCTCACAGCATGTAGCAGGGTGAGATGCAGCCCAGCCTAAGCCTCACTTGCCAGAACAAAGCAGGTCACAGAAGCTCAGCAGAAACACACTGTGAGGCTCTCCCTGATGCTCTCAGCTGCAGATAATCACATCATCTCCTCTACTGTCCAAGGTAAAGTCAAAGAGCCCAGATCTCCTCTCGTTTACACCAGCCCAACAGTGTTGACCACAATGGAGAACCTCAAGAAAATTCAGTCCACAGATGAATTTCACACTGATACACAGACCTCAGGCAGATCTTCCAAGTAGATTACACTTCTTCTTAGATTAGAAAGGCTCTGATAGCTACAGAAATTCTCATAATCCTTCATTTTCATGTAAACAGGGCCCTTATTCCCCTCCATGGCAGTTCACCTTGTATCTGTTTTAATTTTCCATGGTTAAACCTCTGGCATAAGAGTCTCCCACTTTAACCAATGAGATTTGATGCCACAGGAAACCTCTTGGGAATGTGCTAGATGGAGCTCTAGCCACAGCTTGTGCCATCTTCTTGTGCTTGTCCACAACCCAAAATCCCAAACAGAAGATCGAAGCACTGCAAGTGATTTGGAGGGTGGGAAAAGGAAGAGATGGGCTGAGAGCAAGAGAAGAGCAGAAGCAAATGGATCCAGAAGATCCCATTTCCACATAAATTTCTCTAATGTTTGGCTAGAGCAGAGGAACAGGAGAATTCTGCAGTCACTCAACACCCCGACAGCTTTTCCTTGAGGAAAGGGCAGCATCCACAGCTTTCCACGGGGTGAACTCTTGAAGACTTTGTAAGATTCACTAAACCTTTGGTCGGAGGAATTCCAGCATCCGTTGTGTTTCCACTGTTGCCACCACTAACGCAGGCCATGTCCATATTAGCCAGGATCACAAGTTTGTTTTCTCTGGAACTCCTTCATGGATGGAGTAGTTCCAAGACACTAAATGATGTAGTCTGATAGCTCAGGAGGCAGAGCTCCAAGATTCCCCACCAATCCCCCTTAGGAAAAGCCCCAAAGTAGGAAAGCACTTAACAGGGTATAAAATGAAAAATAAGAAGGAAAAAAATATATCTATTTAAGACCAAGAAGGACAGAAATTTAAGGCTATTTTCAGATCTGAGATGGCCTGCGATTTGAGCCAAAGCTACCCTCTTGTCCAGAGGCACAGCCAGTGCTTTTTCTCCAGCCTGCACGGAGGTGCAGCTATTTAAAGCCACTCAGAGGCCCACTGCATGATGGAAAGCAGCCAGATCAGTTGGGCCTCATCGGTTTTGTTTTTGTTAGATTGAAGCCAGAGTATGTGAAATGACTTGTAAGAGGACCAGGGAAGGGGGAAAGGCTGGGCACCCAGCAGTCTCACCCATGACACACAGAGTCATGGTCTATGCCTCATTTAAGTGGTAATGGGTCACAGGGAAGGTCCTTGAGCAAAGGAGAATGGCTCTTTTGTCCCCTGAAATACCCATGGCTATGCAAAGACACGTGGCAAAACTCTCAGGGGTTACAGGTCAGCCATGAGAACAAACTGCAGGAAAGTGTCTGCAAAGTTGGTGGTAGCTGACATCAAGGGCTTTGTCCAGCTGTTGCCCTGCCTCTGTCTCTCCTTGCGCTTGCACTGACACATCCAGGAGCCTTCTCCTCTACCATTCTCACTGCTGGGAGGAAAATAATCCTGTCTCCCTGCCTCCACAAGCCCCCACTTCTCACCACTGTGCATTCTCGCTGCCTCTGTGCTCCACAAAGCCCAAGGGACCTGGCATGAAAGATCCCATCCTAGCAAGTAATACATCATTTTCATCACTTTGGTTTTCAAATATATTCTTATGTCAATTTTTAATTTTTTTTTTTCAAGTCAGCCCTCGGAGTGCTGCCAATTTAAGCACAGTGCACAGTGCTACAAGAGCTTCTTATTTCCCCTTTGCCTGACAGGTATCCGTGTCCCTGTGACACTGCCTCTGTTCCCTAGCTGCTTTGGATAGCAATAGTTACCCTAAGCATTTTACAGAGTTATTGAAACCACTGACTAACGTGCCCAGAAATTAATATCCACTGGGAAAGAATCTAGTTGGGCTCATGTTCCTTAATTGCTGATTAATTCCAATTATGGTACAGCTGATCCACCAGTACCACAGATCACCACATCAAAGAGCCAACCAGTAAAGGAAGCCCCTGAGTTAGAACAGCAACAGCTCTGTTTCAAAGTTCTTTTCAGCTGGAAAGTGCTTCATAAACATTAATTTGTTATGCCTCACTCATTCCCTGGGGAGGAAGGAGCTGTTATATTTATTACACAGGCGGCAAAATGGTGGCACAAGGCAGGACCATGTTTTCTCCAAGGTCTCCAAAGGAACCAATGACAGTCCTGAACATCCAACAGGGAACAGCCCCAGCTCCAAGGTTCCCATCCTCTGCAGGAGCTCTGGGCTCTGGAAGGGAACAGAAGAGCTTGGTAAAGCCAGAGGGATATGACAGCAGATACCAAGAAGAGACACAGATGGTGGACAGGATTGCACACAACTGCTGCAGCCTGCAGCTGGGACCTTCCCAGCCCAGACAGTGCCAGGGATGCTCTCCTGCTCTTCAGAGGATGGGAGGAGCTGATCAAGGCCCAGAATAAATCTTTGCTTGTTCAAGCCTCTTTACTCTGCCATCTGCTCCAGCAACACCTTATGTCATCTAGAAAGGCCAGAGCTGCCCTCCAGGAAGCCCAGGAGCTGTACAAGCCCGAGAGTCTGAAGTGTCAGGAAGAACATCCTGTGGGAAAACATGATTTTGTGGAGTTTACAAACTGAGGATGGAAACTGAGGAGCGCAGGGGATCTCAGCAGGCAAGGAGGCACTGAGCACTACAGAGGAGCTGTAAATGGGAACAGGAAGAGCTGAGGGCTAAAACACAGCGAGAGCAGCAGGGAGTTTCGAGGAACAAGGTTTTGTTGATTCTTTTCAGGCTGTTTGGTTGCTGCATTGTCCGGAATTATTGTTCTTCATCTGTGTCTCTCCAGTGCTCCTACTCTGCTGATTGCTTTGGAAATGAAGCTGCCACCACAGCTCTTCAGCTCTTGATAATTGCCCCGGTAGATGGTTCTCAAAATAAGTTGTCTTCTGCACCAAAATATGTCAGAGGGTGTTATTACACTTCCCAAGAGAGAGCTACCAGCTCCAGATTCTGTTTCAAGACCATGTCTTGGTATCTTTCAGTATTTCACAAGCTCTAAAACACACACCCCAGGGCACAGGGAAGGCTGTGCTCTCCCAGGGGAAGACAGAAAAACATGAGTTTATGCTGATACTATGGAGTTCCTGTAGGACTATGTGGATAGTGCCAACCAAACAAGTGCCAGGTATTTGTGGCAGCCTTCACTCTGCAGGAGAAGGGGCTTTGCTCCCACCAAACACACATGAAACATGGTAGGTTTTTCCAAGAGAATGAGTAAAATGCCTGGAAAGCTCCTTGCAGCCAGCAAACCACCAAGGAGGTGAGTGAGGAGCCCTGTGTGGGGCTGCTGCTGTGCAAGGAAACCCTCACTCCACCCCAAAGCAGAGGGTTAGCTTTGCAGAGTGGGGAACAGCACATCAGGGCAGCAACTCAACATCTAAGCCCAAAATGTGTGTCTGCTGTTGATTCGGGGTCATCATTCAAAGGAGGGAGGCAAGACCAGGAATCCTTTCTGATAAGCTTTTTCCAGCAAATGGTGTAGCTGTGAATTTTTTTCTCAAGCAATCAGCTTTGAGCTTAACAAACTACACATCTGCCATCCTTTCTCTGCCCCCAGCTTCATTCTGGGCCTGCAAATAAGTCTCCCTCTCTCCCTTCTCCCTCTCGCATCAACTCGCCTAAATGCACAAGGCATTTAAAGCACTTGAGCCCAATCTTATTTCACACCATGTCACTCTGTGTAAGCCTTTGTGTGTCTGCCTTGCTTGAGCCACTGGCATGTGCTGATCAAACATCAGCAGGGATGGGGGACAGTGAAGGGGCTGAGCTCATAGGCCTCCAGATGGGGAGGCACTGCAACATGGAAACTCCTCGGAACACGGCTATCCAAACCTGTTTTCCCTCCACTGGAGGCTTTTATGCTTGAGAAAGAGGAAAACAGCTTTTCTTAAAAAATAAGGAAAATAAGTCTTTCCTCTTCTCCATCATCTACCAACAAAAGTCCTGCTTTCCACCACAGCTAGGACATCTCCCCCTCTATTTTAGCTGTTCCTTGAAGCAAGAATTCCCCACACCACGTCTAAAACATGCAAGAACATACACTTCTAACGGCACCTCCATATTTGCACATGCAAACAAATGTGAGAGATCACAGTCCACAGCCCAGAATTCAACCTCGCTGTCAAAACCAGCCTGTGCACAGAGGAAACCAAGCTGAGTGATGCCAAAAGTGCCAGCAGAAAGCAGGGAGAGCGTGCAGACAACCTGCTGCGTGTGGGACACGTGGGATGGCCGGGGAGGGAAGCGTGAGAGGGAAGCAGAGAGTGATGCCACAGCACGGAGCACGTGGCAGGGAGCAGAGGAGTGCGGGAGAGGGGCCGAGAGCTCGAGCTCACACGTGTGGGGCTGAGAGCACAACGCTGCTGAACATTTACTCTCACATTACGGATTTAATGGCTTTTAACAGGAGACTTTGTAAGCGATCAGGAATTGGAACAAAAGGAGCTGGGGGAATAATTATCCTAACCAGGGGAGCTAAAGAACATGGCAAAATCTGTGCTGAGCAATCATGCTAATTAAAGGCACCCAGAAGAATCAGGATAGAAACGCCAAATGGTTTTCACTCTGCTGCCCTAATCCACTAACAGCCTCGGCACTTTGACTCCCACCAGCTGTGAGAAGGACGGCTCTGGGTGAGTTGGTTTGTAGCAATAAATGACAGAGATAAACAAGTGACAGGAGGGGGGTTGGTCCCCTCTGCAGTGGAGCCTGAAGCAATGTTTGGCCTGCCAAACCGAACGGTGGCTGCTTTGCACCAGCAGCCTGGGAGAGGACCAAACGCTTCCACAGCCTCCAGCTGAGCAGGAAAAATCCCAACACGCATCCCAGAATGCTGAACAGCTGCTGGCAATGACCAGCATGAGGCTGAACATAGCCCACAGCCACAAGCCTGGTCCTTTCAGGCTGCCCAGCCCTGCTGTGTGACTGCCTCTGCAGGGACCCGTGTCACACAGCTCAGCACACTGGGCTGGCCTGGGATGTGTTCCCAGTGCCACACCAGAGCTCTGGAAGCACTGAGTATGCTGCTCCCTCGTTTGCATAGCTTCAGTCATCACAGGGTTGGGTGGTCTCAGATTTGGCTTTCAAAGGAAAGGATGATTGCAGGAGGCACCATCCTGATATTCCAATGCTTAAAATTCCAGCTAGAGTTCTTGCCATGCTAGCATCAGAAAAGCAACAGCTAGCACTGCAGCACGGGCACGTTTTCACCCAGAAATGTGGAGACTTGACTAGCATCCATGTTGTAGAGAAACAAAACAAACACTATTTCTTCAGCAGACTATAAGCTTTACAGACCCAAATAAACATTCCCATGCATTCAAAACTCAATCAGACTCCTCAAGGAGCTGCTGAGTCTTGGCCTGATGGGGATTTCAGGAGACTATCTTCTTCAGATATACCTGAAGTCCAACAAGACATCACACGCCAAGGCAGATGGGTGCAGAAACACAACAGAACAAGACACAGACTGGTGAAATCAAGCACTGAGTACAGAGAAGCCTCTCTCTTCCCTTCCTACCCTTCAAGAGAAGGTTCTCCTCAGATAACTGCTTGAGTGAGATGTAAGTCTCTTATCCCCAGCAGTGCAGACCTGGGTTTTGTTGCAGTCACCTGCCTTGGCACAGAATGAGAGCTCTGCTGGGGACGTGGGGAGGCAGAAAAACAAGTGCTCACAATTGCCATCAAGAAGCAGCTTTCTATTTAAAAAACAGTAGGTTTTTTGTTAATCAACAGGTCCATTAACATGGAGCAAATACTTCTGTAATGGACACCCACAGGATCACAGGCTGAACTATTTGTGTGCAGCATCTTTTGATTGATTCACCCTAAAGATCATCAAGTAAATGAGAGAGGATGTAATACTTCAGGAAACATTCCACAGCGGATACATTGATTGCAACACAGCCAGCTGCTGTGTGCCAACCTCTTCTTAAAGAGACTTCATATTTGATTCTCTGATTAAACATTTTGAAATGGAGAAAAAAATCAGGCCTAAATTTGTGCTTCCTTCATGGAACCTGGTACTCTTCCAAGGGTGATCACATGAATGACCAATGTCCAGTCTCCTACATCTCTTCCTGTCCTCAAGATTTGTAATTCTATTCCCTTGGTCCTTGCCCAGACACAGAGACCACTGCAACTCCACTGCCTGGCCTCCTCTTCCCACTAAATCCTTGGATCAAGGCAAGACAGCCTGTTTGATGGCACACCTGGAGAAGTGTTGATTTATTCATTCAACCCCTAAGTGCATTTTGCCTGCCAGTGACTCTCTGACTCCTCTCTCACCATAACAGACCCATTTTCAATCAAAAGTCTCCAGTGAAAGTCCAACAGGACAAGAAAAGACAGGGCTGAGAATGAGGAATACCCAGAGACAAATACAGAGTCATAGAGTCCAGGACCCATGAGGAAATTAGCAATGAAACCATCAGCTCAATAATTTGCCCCGGCAGCAATCCCAGCCAGCAAGGATGGCCCTGGAGCCAAAGCTGAGAGCTTGTGCACTCTACAATTTGAAAAAGCAGGTTCTTTTTCCACAGACCAAATCCCAGGCTGACACCTCCTTTATGAGCTGCTGAAAAACACCACTTTCTGGACGAGCTCTGCAAAAACACAGTGACACTTCCAGTTTATGAGCAAGCCCTGCCACCGCTCACCGAGCCACAGCCCTGGAGCTGTCAAAGCCACGCTGAATGAGAGCAGCGGGGCCAGGAGGCTGCTGGCAGCTCTGCTGAAGGGACGTGCTTATTTCACATGCAAATGAGCCACACAAATTGAGACCAGACCCTCCTTCTCCCCTCTGAGCTACTCGTAAATTACGGAGGCGGAAGGCAGGTGAAGGGTCTTTGGGGAAGGTGAAACACAGCCCTACAAAGGACTGAGCATCTAATTGGAGACAAGAGGAGAAAGCTGAGCATTCACCCAGAGCCCACAGGGAGACACAGCTAACCCTCTTCTCCTGAGATAAGCTCCATCAAGAGAGCGTCCAGCCTGTTGGATTAATGACACCTTGAGGATAATCAGCAGTGCCAGCACCTACAAATGAGGGTCCTTCTCTGCTCTAGCTTCCATCCTTTCTCCCCTTCAGCACCACCAGGAAAATAAATAAATAAAACAAGCCTGCAGGTCCTATCCAAGCTGAACTACATGGGCCATTACAGCCAGGCAACAAGGTAAGCACTGCAGGTATAAGCTTGGCTGTGGATTCTGGGCTCCTGCCTCCTCTTCCCTTCTTTTCAAAGAAAATAAAATTGAGTTTGCATCGACTACTGAGAAAATGAGACAACATTATACAGGACACGACCCTCTGCAATCAAATTAGGTCATTGCAACACCACAGCCAGCATGGAGTATGTAGCCCTGACAGGGTATAGGATCAAGGAGAATGATTTTATGCATTAAACATTAAAAGACAAAAGGCAAATTAATCTTATCAAGACATCCATCATAACTAGAGTAAGAAATAAGTTTGGAGTGGCATAACAAGCAGTACTCCTGTCTTGGGGCTTCCCTCTCAAGTCTTTCCTGTGTCCCCACTCAAACTGGCCTGACACTTCTCAGTGCTACTCATTTTATACTTGGCAGAAGCTGGGAAATATTTTTGCCACCTGCTGCAGTTTCCTTTCACCCAGGAGCTCTGACAGTTTTCAAAAGAGTAAAGCCACTGTTCACAGGGCCGATGGTGCTGATTTCAGGGGTGCTCAGGTCTGTTTAGATATGGGAGCAGGTACAGCAGCAGTGCTGTTCCTCACTGTACCAGGACTGTGGGGATGTGGATGTGGAGCCTGAGCTCTGTGCAGCCTGGAAGGTGAGTTCTGCCAGCCCAGGCTGGTCAAAACCCATTTCAGCCAAAGTCCCTTCATGCCTGTTTCATTGCATCAGGCAGAGGAATATGCACCCAGTATATTCATCCTGCTACGTGTGGGAAGGAGGACACAAACCTTCCTAAACTCTTGACTTACATAGCAGTCTGTAGCAGTGGTTTCCCAACTGCATAATGAGTACATTAACTTTGGCTAAGCCAATTCTCCAGAGATGAAGAGATGGAAAAAATAATCGAAACAAACTGTGATAGAGTTTTTGATTAAGAAGCTGATGATCAATAAAAGTTATCTGTGGGGCATAGAGTGTTAATGAGCTACCATTCCTGTATCCAAGAAACACCTGAGCCCATGTGGGCTGCTCCACACAGCCCACAGAGGTCAGCAAGACCTGCTCCTCCTGGACTGACAAGGTGAGAACGTGGGCTATAGAGTCCACTGGTCTCACCTGCCCTCATTCCTGTTAAAAGGGTGGCGGTGGAAGAAGGACAAGAAATAACCTTAAAGCAGAACATGGCTAGAAAGAGAGGAATAAAAAGGTTAAGAGCCTGAGTCAGACTTGAGGTGCTATGTTTGGGGGAAAAAAATAAATTGAAAAGACGTTCATAGCCTTCTCAGACAGCTCCATTTATTTAAAGAGGCCTTGGAGCTCTGCAGCTGTAACACCAACACCTCCACAGCAGGGAGCAGAAGGACCAGCCAGTGGAGCTACCAGTTCCCTGCCACCAGTGATGCAAGGCACAAGGTGACCCACACACATCCTGTCATTGTTGTCCCCTCATCCTTTCCCCCACAGCAATGTCATTGCAAAAAAGGTGTTAAATCTCCATAGTTCTTAATATCTTAAATTCACCGCCAAAGATTCTATTGCATTAAAAAGTGGACTTTACAGAGAATTTCTCATAGCAACGTAGTCACCTGTTTGACAGCACACAGCAGCAAGGCTGCACAAAGGGTTTCAGAGAGCAAGTGGAAAGAAGAGATTCATATTAAAGCTACAGAGAGGAGACAAGGCTCAGATCAGCAGACACATAAAAAATCACTGCCTCCGCCTGAATTTAGCTATTTCACTGTAACTAATCATTTTGCTCTTCTAGAAATGTCTGGAGAACTGTTAGCGACCACAGGGAGCTGCTAGGATCTTTGTATTACATTTCCTCCAAAAGTTGCCTTCTCTGACAGCCCAGCCCAGACTGCCTACAAAAGGGATTTGTTTTCCCAAAACCCACTTAGCCTTCCTGTCCTTAGAGGGTCTAGGGAAAGCTGAGAAAAAATCAGCAGACAGGATACTTGTTCTAAAGTGTCCCACAGGGAACAGAGGGGATGAAGAGCATATTAGGATTTCTCCCCCAATTTCTCAAATTCTCACAGAACTGGGGTTTGCAATCGCCCTCTGCAGAGCCCATGTCAAGACAGATCATTAATACCACTCGACACTGAGGATCTCTTGTATTAAAAAAGCACAGCAGTTACTTAGTTCAAATCTCTATATTATTCATAAGATCTATATCTATCATGGATATGGTATTT
The DNA here is from genome assembly GCA_013397245.1 of Thryothorus ludovicianus. Classification (NCBI taxonomy): domain Eukaryota; kingdom Metazoa; phylum Chordata; class Aves; order Passeriformes; family Certhiidae; genus Thryothorus; species Thryothorus ludovicianus. The sequence goes on from VZTB01012421.1 coordinate 604,121, forward strand.
ACACTGCTATGGGGAAATATAATAAATAAGGCAATAATGTTTCCTTCCTCCAGGTCAAGATGAAAGTCTCCATCTTAGAGAGCAGTGCTTTCCTTGGGCAGCCAGGCTCATATCCCAGCCTCCCTGCCTAATTCTTGCAGCCACGAACTAAAGCCAAATTGAAAAATGACTCTTCTTCCTCTGAGCCCAGCACTCAGGGTCCAACACACTCCAATGAATCCAGCAAGGAGGTAATGCCTACATGGAAGGAGACCTGCAAGGAGAAGTCTCTTCAGAAGTAGTAAAGAGAGCAAAGCAGAACATATTAAGACTGTAGCATGAAGGTGGAAAGGGAGAATTGATCTAAGCTATCTGAAAAAGATCAGGAAAAGTTCAGAATTGCCATTTTCTGTGATCATCATATGCAGCTGTCAGCTCCAAGGATGTGTTTATCCACCTAAACCCCTGACTCCAAAAGACTGGCTGTGAAAGGACTTTGGGTGGGGACTCAAACATGCAACATGGTCCAGTGGGCTGAACATGGGCCAGGCTGTCAGCAACCTGGCATGACCTTGAGCAAACTGATGTCTTTCCAGCTGCCTCTCCTCAGCCATGAAATGGAAATGAAGATGCTCAGCAGCCCCTTGATTGGCTGGAAGGAGAAATGCCTCTTTCCAGGAAATAGTGGAGACACGACATGGCAGGTTACTTCTCCTCATTACAAAGAGGATAAAATCTATCCCTTCCCTCAAATACTCAGCTGCCTGCTGTGCTTTCAGTAATGTTCCCCTGACATTTGGGCTCTGCTGGGATCTGGCACGGGAGCAGAACAGTCCCAACCCACCCTATCTCTGGGATTTGCCTGGAATTTATTTTTAACACAGCCTCAGTGTGAACATTTGTGGTGGGATTTGTATGAATTCATGCTGATCCCTGACTCTGAGCTCGTCTCACCCTGACTGTGCCAATAGCTGGGACTTTCAAGAGAACAGACAGCAGAATACCCCCCACCCTTCACCAGGAGTCTCAAACCCAGAGCCTCCTTCCTCATTCCACAGGTAGGGAGGAATCTTTGGGCAGACACCTCAGATGGAGCCATTCCTGCTGTCCAGAGTAACTAACTTGTTCTAGAGCATAAGAGATGTTAAAGAGGGCCCTAAGCTGGGCTTAAAATGACCTTTCAAAACCAAGCAGCCCCAGCTGAGTTATTTCTCTGGTTCTGGCATGTGAGCAATGGGATAGAGCAGAAGCCGTGGCACATCTGAGAGAAGACTTGGAAGATTGGGCTGTAGTTTTCTGGTATACCAAGCCCTCAGGTATAGCAAGGTCCTTGCTCTTGCATACACCTGATGGCCACCACCTCCCCTGCTCAATGCTCCTCATCAATTACAGCACAGAGACATAAAATGACTGATACTTTTAATACAAAGGGCCTGTCATTTATTTATTAGCTGGCAACAGGCCCTGCAGTCCAGGATGGATGCATTATAAATCAACTGCATTTCTAACCATTAAAAATTCATCCAATTCATAATGTAGGATGCCTATAATTTCCTTATTAGTGTTGAGTGTGAAGGATTTTTCTTTCTCCTCCCTTGGCTCTTTGCTTTCCCAAGATCTTGCTCATCTGAGGATTAGCTTGGCTTAATCCTGCAAGAGGGAGGTGGAGGGGTGAGAGAAGGGCTGGGAAAAGGGAGGCAAGGACTGAAGAAATTCTGTTCTAGTGTTTTCTTCTAATTGCAATTTGCCATATGTACTTAGGAGACTTAGCTATCTCCTGTCACACGGGAGTGAGAGAAACTGCTTGTCCTGAATTTAAGAGATGTTTATAGGAGAAAAAAAGTTCCCTTTTATCTCACAAAGGGAAAAATGGAGTATGGTGGTTGGACAGGGAAGGATGATATAAAACCTGTTAAAAGTACATGATAACAACAGGTGTCCATACATTATAAACAGGTGCATTTAAAATAGATCAAACATATATATGAGATTTATATATAAAAATAGGTAGGTATAGTAACCTTCAGACTCAGTGTTCTGATTCAGTGAGGAAAAATAGGTTAGTAGGGCTGAAAGAAAGGTGTGACATTTTTACAAACCCACAGCAGTGACAAAAAACTTCAGGTGCTGCTGCAGCATCAGCAAAGGAGCTTGGAATGAGCATCAGAAAAAGCTGAGTCTACATGAAACTGTAAATCATGGCTTAATTTGAGTACTGCATCCCATGTTGGCCATGCTTGGCTGCAGACAGCTGGAGCCTGATCTTGGTGTGGCACACACAGAAACATTCATGCTTTCACTGAGTCTTGGTTTGTTCCCGTCTCTTAAAGAGATGTATCCAGGGAGGGTCAGGGAGAGAGGGCTTTAACAGATTCAAGCAAGGCTTAGGTAACTTGCAGTGTGTTTAGGAATGAGTGTGCAGGCATATAAAAATGGATTATGCAATAAACCCTGCCTTAATGAGAGACAAGCCCAGGCATGGAGAGCAATCCTCACATGCTGTGACTCCAACGTACATTTCACCTTGAGGCGTTTGCATACAAATTTTACATCAGCTGCACATGAAAATGGGTTTGCTGAGTTCTCCAATGGGTGTGTTTACTTCAGCAAATCACATCTTGTTCAACAAGGCCAGTGCTTTACTCTCAGCCATGGTTAAACAGCTGCTTCAGGTCAGGGCTTTGGGAGCACAGCAGCAGAAGCGGTGCTTCCATGAGCAGCAGCACCTTCCTTCATCCCATTGACCCTCTCTGCCTGCACCCACCAACAAGAGCAAGACAGCAGGGTGTTGAGGTGGACTGGAAGTGTCCAGCAATCAAAAATGACAATTTCTGCACTTTTGTTATGTGTTCTCTGCTCCACCTACCCTGTGCCGCTGGGAGCCATCTCTGTCTGCCCACCCCATCTCCTCAGAGCCAGCCACCACACAAGGCTGGGTAACAAAAGTCTCCTTCCACACAAGAAACTCTTTAGGCAGAATGTTTTTTCACCTGGGTCTTTCCCCAGGTTTCAGGATTGAATGGGATGTTTTGGGCTGTTTAGCCCAAAAGCAGCTCTAAGCACAGGTTTGGGGTTTTGTAATCTCTACTGATGCACAGATTCTCTGCTACGTTCTGGGTCGTACTTCTTGTCCCACAGGGCAGCACCAGGAATAATGTTCCTGCTATGTGTGCGGTCATGCAAAACTGCTCCAGCTCCTAAACAATAGCAGCTATTTTTAATTAGGAATCACAGTTTAACCAGACAATGAACAAACAATGAGAGCCTGCAGTCTCCAAACCAGAGAGACACCTCCTGTCTGATCACAGTGAGGCCCCACGCACTTCTGAGAGATTTTAATCCCAAAAAAGAGCCTGAGGAAACTAAAAAGTCACAACACAATGTCCTTGCAAACTCTGGGAACTCCTGGTTCCTTCAGGGGTACCCCATGGCCAAGTACCACAGGCACATCCTCTTTATCCCAGGAATACAGAGGTACCCCAGCTGCCAGACACTTTCCCAACAGCCAAGCATTATAAGCCACAAAAATCTCATTCAAAAACAAGACAAATGTTTAAATGAGGGCCAAAAGAAATCAATACCACCACTCTGCCCATGCACACATACACACAGCAGCTATTTTTACAGCGACCCACAGCAAAATCCACACAATCACAAGCCATTAGGAGAACAGTCTTGACACCTGGGCTTCCTGAGTCTGCAATAGCCTCAGGTTGAACACTGCATTGCTACCTCTTGTCTTGCAGGGATGAAACCACACCCATGAGGAGTGCTGGGAGGTGAACAGAGCCCTGCTGTCTCTGGCACAGACATCTCCTTCAGGTTTAAGCACACCACAAGCACAAATTAATAGGGAGAAGCGCCAATACCCAGACACGCAGTTGGTAACAGAGGGAATCTAAACCTATTTTTATCCCTGTTATGCCCCACTCCTCTCACTGTGTCACGATGAGCCTGGACTTGTGCCAGACCATGGGTGAGTGGGCAGGGACAGTGGGGGGTGTGTGGAAACCAGGGAATACTGCAAGAGGAATGGGAGGGTGTAAGCCCCTGTATGAGATGAGCAGGGGGCTGGATATAAGGATATCAGGGTGTACATACACATCCTCCATGAGATGCTGCTTTCTTGGGCACTCCAGTCCAACCCAATTGATGCAGAGATGAGGCTGCCAGGCAAAACGAGCGGCCTGCTTTGCTAGAGACACTCCAAATCCAGTGGGAAGACAGGTCAGGACCTCCTCTCATCTGGCTTGTTAAATTCTTGACAATTCACATATCACGAGCTCCCTTCCTGAAATTGCCCCAGGCAAGCCAACCCTGCTTGCTGGCCCCACAGACATCATGATTAAATAATCCAGTGGAGATGCTTTTAGACAGAGGAGAAAGCAGAGTTTTGTATGAGAAAATACTTCCCTGTCAACCCTTTGATGTCTGTATCCAGCAGTATTTCCACCACCAGAGCAGTCTCTGCAGAGGCTGGCCACCATCAACAGCCCAAAGCCACATTCTTCTTGATTTAAGGGTTTCTCTTCCTCATGGATCTTCATCACCAGGAGCCAATATATCATCACTCAGCCGTGCTGCCAGCGTCACTTCCCCACGCTGGGGCTGCAGCCTGATAATCCCCCTTTGATCCAGGGTGTTGCTACAAACATCTCCAGTAAACACACATTAAAGCAACAGAGAATGGGTTTAAAACCCAAGCAGCAGCAGGAGGTGATGGTCTCATGTTTGAGTCAGGTGTCCATCCCATCTGGAACAAGCAGGGCTGCACTGCTGGCAGAGCACGCTGCTTTTCTTCCTCATGGTACAACCACACAGAAAACATCTCCAAAACTGGCGGAGGGGGTAAGGTACAAGCAATGGATCTTGCCAGCCATTCCAAGATATCCTGAAAAAAATCCCTCATTTCTGTAGCACCATAGCAGCAGGAAGGTCTGAAGTGTGAGACTGCAAGTCAAAGTGCAGGGGCAATAGGTGAGACGGGCACTCCACTTCTCCAAAGGTAGGTTGGACTTCTGAAAAATGTGGATATTTCTTCCACATGCTGTTTCAGAGATAGAAGAAGTGATGTGGAGCAGAAAATAGCCCCAGGCAGGAAAACTGAGAGCTAGGAAGGTTGGATCAAGTCCCACTGTCCATGGTATGTCTCCTGTTGGTCAGATGTTGCAGCTTGGGCAAGGGCAGAAGGTGATTCTGGGCACAAGGGAAGTTCAGTTCTCCTCTGCTGGGAGACAGAAGCAGTAATTTTGGTGGCTCACACGTTTCTTCAGATACCTACAGCACCTGCTCTGGGAACAGCCAGCCAGAGCCCACAAGGCTTTTCAACATCCAAGTCTTTTGGAGGATGTTCACATCAACACTTGGCACTCAGAGTAGTTTGTGTGAGAGCCAGTAGCAAACCAGAACAGACGTAAATTTGGAGGCAGAAGGTCATTGCAGAGACCCCCCAACACCTTCACCTGCTGGCAGCTGAGGCCAGGGCTCTTCCACAGACCTCAGCCACAAGGCCAGGCTCTGCTACAAACAGTGAGGAGACACAGCACAGAGTAGCAAAACACACATAAATGAGTAAACAGCTACTCACAGGTCCTCGTTAAAACCCTTAAAATATCTCACATGAGCTGAGGGAGAAGGACAAGGCTCTAAGACCATGAGAGCTCCAGCACAAAAGAGTCTTCACCCACAAGTGCCTACTTCAGAAGAGTAATGGGAGCTGGGTCCTTCTGGAGAAGAGCCTGGGGACTTCATTTTAGAGGAGACAAGAGGAAAATAATAGTTTGGAGAAACAACGTAGCTTTGTGTGAGGGACTGAAGCCTGTAGAGCCTGGCCCCAGGCTAGGAATGGGAAAGCAGAGTGCTGCTGTCACTTCACCCTGCACTCCACATTTATATTACATAAAAAGATTTGACAAATTCTCTCATCTCTGGGAAAAAAAAAAAAAAAAAGGAAAAGTTTCTTTTGCACTACCAACTGTTTCAGTTTTCTTTTTTAGGCAAATAAAACTACAAGCACTTATGACTTTGGATGACTTCGGTTCTATGTTGTTGCTGTTTTTGGCAAAAATGGGACCATGAACTGACCAAAAATAGAAGTGCTGCATACTTTTTATCTTCCCATGCCCAGGATGAACAAAACACACAAAGCAAACAAAAAAAAAATAAATTAACAGTGCTAAGGGTAAATATCCTTTTCATTTTAGTTTTCAAGATCTATTGCAAGCAGAAGTAAGAAAATCTATTTGTTTAAGAAATACGATTTTTGAAATGACCATGATGTTCCTTTTAAGCTGCACTGAAATACAAGATAAAGACAGGGTACTGAGTGAAAGAGTGCTGATGGCTCTTTTATTGTGTGATTTGCCTTGTTTTTTTCTGAAGTACTTCTTTTTAGCCGATTACCACGTATTTACAGTTAGTGTAATTATATCTAATTACTTAATTAGCATGAATACGTGTAATTACTAACTTCGAATATGTAATTATGTCAGGGCGGCCTGTAATAAATGAGGTTGAAAAAAACCCTCATTAGGACTCTACGAAAGGACGGCTGCTCCACCCGTGTGGAGAATGCATCCCAGTCCCCAGACTGCGCCAGTCCTGGAAAACACAGCCAGCTCCAGTCATGGCTGGCAAAAACCTCTCCCAAAATCAAAGAATTTGCCCCAAAAGTCCAGCTTCATAATAATTGTTGCAACTGAGCATCCGCTGCTGGGATGCAGGTGGGGATCTGCCCCCAAGATCAATTTTCTCCATCAGGGTTTGGATTTTTTTTCTCCAATTTGTGTCATTCTCCAGAAGACCTGTTTTGTTAGGTGAGAAATACAAGGGAACTGAACAACTCCAAAACTGCTCTGTGGCATTTGAGTAAAGCTCGAGAGATCAGATCCAAGAACTAATCTGCATCTGATGCATTGTGCTTAGAATTAATTACTACTTAATTGCGATTATTAAAGTAAAGCAACCTTCCAAAGTGTTTCTTCTGAAACATCACCAACATTTCACCACAGAAATCTCCAGCTACTCATAATTACAAAACTTGAACTTTGGGAATTCAAATCCTGAACTTCAAGAGGGGGAAGATAAGGTAGGAAGCTGCTGTTACTGCCAAGCCTGCCTAGAAGGACAAACAGCTGAGTTCTGGCCACAGATGTGGGTACACTGGACCATATTTTGCATTACCAAAATCTCTGACCATAGGTTGATGTTATGTAGTCCTAAACTCTCATCCTCATCACTTTCTCTGCCCATTGTACTTGCCACAAGTCCCATTCTTCTCCTCTGGTCCGTTTATTTCCAGATATAGAGGTGCAAACTCAGCCCAGCCTGTTGCTCCTCCTGTTGCTGTTTGCCAAGCAGATAGGAACTTGGTTTCCCTTCCATGTGCACAATATCAGGAGAAAAAGGCAGTTTTAGCATATTCTCCTGAAATCCACTTGTAGTTGGACTGTCCACGTTGCCAAACTCTTTCCTTAACCCTCCAGGCACAGCTGAAGCAAGGACAGGATGCAAACCCAGTGCTGCCCAGCACAGCATGGAGTTACAGCACAGAGGTGGGGGAGCATCTTCACAACAGCTAAATGCTTCAGCATGAGGAAACAGGGTGGTGCTGGTCTCTTCCATGGCTCTTTGAGAACCCCTCACCCAGAAAGGGAAAGAGAATTCTGAGTCAAGCTTGTCCCACCTCTGCTCTAAGTCAGGCAGTAACAGAAAGAGGGTAAGACAACAGCAAAAATCCCAGAAAGCCAGAAGTGAGGGCTGGTTCCTGTGGCCTTCATCCTATAGACATGAGGACAGCACATTCCCACTGAAGAACACATCTCTGTCTCCTTGAGGACACGTTAACAAGAAAATCCCATGGGACAGCACAGCACAGAGGGAGCGAGGGGCCTCCAGCTCCGCAGGCAGCGAGCTGCTCTCCATATTTCAGCTGCAATTCCATTATGCAGAGCTAAGTGGCTGGGAATAAACATCCGTCATCCCTGCGTGATAAGTGATGCTTGCTGGTATGGAGGGTGACAGAAATCTATATCACATCAATGTACTATTAATACTGCATTAAGCATATAGAGTTTGCTCCCCTCGTTGCAGCACGGCAATGGATATCGGCATGTCCTCCACCCAGACAGCATCCAAGAGCACAGGGATGCTTGCAGGAGGAAGGAAGGAGAAAAGCTTCATGTTGGAGAGGGAAAATGCTTGCTGAAGATGTTGCTCTAGCAACAGCTCAGTGCAAAGGAGAGATGCTGGGTGTCACAGAGCACCTTTGCTCACAGCTGGGCAGCAGCTCTGGGGGAGGTGGTGGCAGGAGTTTGCATCTGTACAGGCTCAGCTGGGCATCGAGGCACTCCCCAGCTCAGAGGAGCTCTCCTTAGAAGTGACAGCAAATGGAGAAATGTTTGTGTCCAAGCTTTGCACAGGGGGAGAGAAAAACCCTCCAGCATGACAACCATGGCGAGAACAGGAGCAACAAACATTCCCCAGCCCAGGCTTATGTTGAGTAGAGCACATCAGATCAAACAAACCCCTTACAGCAAAAGCTCCCCAAAGCATGGTTAATTTAATAGGTGAATTATGAAACTTTCCAGCCTCAAGCAAAGCCACCAGTGAAGTCAGAAGTTTTGACCAAGTTAAGGCCTGGGGACTAAAATACAAAACACACACCAAACTCAACTCTGCCTGAGGAGTCAAGGGCTGGGTTTTGCCCCATGATTGACAAAGAAATGTAAAAAAAGGCAGGTTTTCAACCTGCAAGCACCCAGCTGTAGTTTGCCTCTTATTATCCCCCAAAGGGAGTACCAGTGTCCTGGGGTTTGGTTTCAGCCCCACTGCCTTGCAGTCCTGGAAAACCTGAAGCATTCCCTCCTGTGGCACCCTTCAAAGGAGAAATTATTCCAGATGCCACCCCAGGCATCTTGGTGAACCCTTCAGATCCTACTCAAACAGCCCTGTGAAGCTCTGAGGTCAAATCCTGCTGCAAGTGACTTCCCCTGCAACCCACCCAGCTCTGACAAGTCCCACAGGGCAAAGGCTCAGAGCAAAACTTAATCCTTTGAGGTTTAAGCTCTGCTACTGCACAGCCTCAACAGCATCCACATCTTGCAATGGTCGGTGTGCAGAATAAAGAGATTTGAGACAGCACAGGAGGGAAAGGAAGAAAAAGTAAAGCGGGGGAGCCCTCCCTCCCAAGCCATCAGAGTTTGTAAATCATTCTGAGATGAGGTGCTATAAGAAATATAAAATATATAATTAACAGCACAGAAAAACCACGCTACATTCAGCTTCTGCACTCCTGCCTAATCACCGCCCTCCTCCTCCTCTCTACAAACAGACCAAATTTAGCACATTAAAATGAAAATTAAGGGGAAAGCCAGGCACGTTCTTTGGGTGCATCCCATTGCTCTGGCAAATGAAAGATGGTGCTAAGGGCTTGGGCACAAGCCAGCAGGACCCACGAGGGTGCACAGTGGGGGCTGCCTGAGGGAAACCTCCATGGGAGCAGCAGCTGCAGCTCCCCTTCCCCTGATGGAGGAATGGAGGCCAGGAGCAGTGTGCTCCTGCTGAATCCTTAATGCCACACAGCTTCCCACAGGCTGGGAGATGGGGGCCCCTTCTCTCTGCAGGGGCTGAGTTCTGTCTCCTGCACCTGTGAGTCAGCAGCAGCCAAAGGAAGAGCAGAGGTGACATCAGGGGTGACATCAGCACCTTGCAGAAGCTGGGCCACAGAGATAGCCCAAGCTGAGGGCTTTTCACCTTTTGTTTTGCAGGATTTTTATTTTTCCAGTTCTACCTGGAACCAAGACATACCAAAAGGATGTGCAATAGCAACAGAGGAATGTTACCCAAACCTCCTGCACTGCTCAGCTTGCATCTCAGAGCTGGTAAGAGGCCTGGGAGAGCTCAGCTACCGCCTGCGAGCCACATTCTGGGGAAGGCTGCATCCCACCACTCGTGTGGGAAGTGGTGCAGGACTCCCAGAAAAGCATCCTTTTACACAGCACTTTTCTTTTATGCTCAGAATTTAGAAACACAAAGTGGAGAGGGCCACTTGATCACCTCCTGCTAGCCTAATGAGCCCAGTTCATGACCCAAATTTATACAGAAAAGATGCAGAAGCTTTACAAAAGCCCATAGAAACAAAATATCCAGCATCTAAAATTCCTGGAGACAAAGATCGCTCCAGGCATCTGCCACACCTATGCCCATGTATCCTGAGCTTTCCCCTGGCCCTTTGGGGAGCCAAAGAGTCAGCCCCATGGCTGGGAAACTGCTGGAGGAGGAAGGGGAGGCAGGTCCTTTCCCCAGCCAAGCAGGGGTCACATCCATCCCCATGCTCCCAGGGGGCTCTTGCTCCCACCTGGGACCTCATGCTTGGAGCTGATGAGGAAGAGCCCAGCTTGGAATGGCACTGTCAGGCAGGGGGGGAAGGTGACGGGTGGGTGGCGGAGGGAGGGTGAAGGGAGGTGAAGGTGAGAGTGGAAAGTCTTTTCTGGAAGCATCTACATGTATGTTTGTGATTTCTGAGACCTGAGATTCGCTTTGGTTTCTGTACCATACCAAGACCCACTCTCCTCAAAAACCTCCTTCTCTTCTTCCTCATCCTCTTAACCTCTTCCTCCTCGCCCTCCTTCCCCCATCCCCCAGCCCATCCCTGGACCCTGGCGGGGCTGTGGCCGGGTGGGCACTCACACGTGTCTGGCTTGTGGCAGTTGTGACCTTGCCGGAAGTACTGGGGGTTCTCGATGACGGGGATGCGGGTCATGCCGATCACCACCGTGTCCGGCCCGGCGTCCAGCGACGAGGGCGTCGTGATGCCGTGGTTGATGTGGTGGAGAGGGCTGGCTGAATCCTCCTCTCCGCTGATCACTGCCACGGGACCTGCAAACAGCACACACATCCGTCAGGGACAGCAGAGGACAGGGGGCCAGTGGGGCCTGATGGTCTCGTGCTCAGGGATTGCTGCGGGTTGGCAGTGGATCACCACCAGCCTGTCCTAGCATTCCTGCCTGCTCTCACATCCACAGGGTAGGTAAGACATCTCCCTGGAAGTTTTCCTTCCTGGCTTTGAGGTACCAGACTAACAATCCCAAAGGGTTAAGCAGCTACAGGTGACACCACAGCAAAATGTCCTCTCCTAGGGCTGTCACAAGAGAGCTGTTGCTGTGGTGCCTGTGTACTCTAGCACCACAGGCTTGGCAGAAATCATAACCAGGCTTAGACAGGGAAAATATCACCCCTCAAATTCATATTTCTGATATGTCTGTTGCCCATCTTTTTGCCCTCCTGAAGCTTCACCTGGGCAAACTCACTGAGCCTTTCAGTCATGCTGATGCCTACAGGAACCCACAGTGTACTGGAGCAGACCCTGCTCAGCTAAGGCTCATTCCCACCACAAATGGCAGTATCTTCCTCTTACACTCCTGACCCCCAAAAGTTCACAGCACTATCAGACAGGCAAGAAAATGAAACAAAGTAGTCAGGCATGCAGGATGGGAGCAATGGAAGGCTTCTATCCTCGCTGTTTTATTTTGGTTTTAGTCTCTTTAACACCTGTTGCAGCCATTCTTGCTGCATTGGTGTTGGACAAGGTAGGGACCACAGTGAAATCTTCCATGAGACCTTTTTAATATTTTAACACAAAAGGAAAATCCACACTCAACAACTGACACTCCTTTTCTCCTGTCCAGATGTTGCCAGGGACTACCAGAAGCTCATGTAAAAAGGAGCAGAGATGCTGCACTTAGGCATTGAACTTATTCAGAGAAGCCAGCCTTTTACCTACACTGCATAAAAAATGTTCATCTCCCATCAGTAATCTGCTTCTAATTGCACAATTACTTTATTATGTAGCACTGGCAACAAAGAAGGGAGTCTTCAAGCCATTTTATTCTCCAGAGCTACTGGGAGGACGAGGCGAACACCAGCTCCATGCAGCCATTCTGCCTGCATTAATCTCGTCTAAAGGCCGCTCATTTTTGGAGCTTCAAGTATTGTTTGTTCTTCCAAGTGGGATATAATAAAGTTATTGTGTAATTAGCAGAGTCTTGGCAGCTGTGACAGGTGTTTTAGTCATGAGGAGAAAAACTCTCTCCCTTTACTGTGAATTCCTTCTGGCAAATTCTGGCTTTTTTAACGTTACTCCCTGGGCCTGCGTGACTTTCCAGCTCTTGAGGTGCAAAGGCAAAATTCAGCTCTTGATGCAAGATGCCTCTGTTGGGACTACAGTGTACTTCCCCAAACACAGAAAGCAAATGGGCAATTTTGGTTTGAATGACTTTTGTTCCTTTGCAACATCAACTAATTGCAGGCAAATTGGGATGACTCAGTTTTGTGTGATGTGCACATTCCTTCAGCCACACCCTGCACTGCTGGCCCACCCAGCTGTAGTGGGAAGGGGAGAGCTCTGCATTTCAAGGTGCAGTTAAAAAAAAAAAAAATCATAAAAATATCGACTGGTATAGACTGGTGTAAATCTGAGGGAAGACCAAAAAGATCTCCCTTGTAGTGGGAGAGGCTATTTGGGGCATTCTGCTTTCCTTAAGAAGTCTAGGCATTGCTCCAAAGGATAGCACCTCGTCAGGCAAGGGGATGTGAAAGAGCTCTCAGGTGAATGACAGTCAGGGTGGATGGGGCATGGAGCAGACTGGTCTCATGGAATTTGTCCCTGACCATGGCAGGAAGGGTGGACTAGCTGATCTTCAAGCTCCCTTCCAACCTAAACCATTCGCTGTTTCTATGTGAAAGAAGTTTTCATTGCCTTCTATTCTGAGAGCAGAAACCAACCTTTGTGACAAGGAGCAAAGAGAACCAACCATGGCACAAACACCAGGCTGGCACAGACCCTGTTGAGGACGTGCCTCTCAGGGACTCACAAAGCCCTGCCAGAACTTGATCCTTGCTGTTCTTGTTTGCTCAGCACCTCCTCATTTTTAGGGAGCACAGGCAGGTTAAAAGGGCATGGCTACATCTAAGAGAGCAGGGGACAATCCAGGAGCTTGGGTACTTGTGAAAATAAGCATAGCAAGGTTCTCGTGGCCATTTCCCTGACAATAAACAGACCCAGAGTTCGACCTTCTTTACATTCTTTACACTCCACATGTTTGTCTTTTTTCTGTGGTTTACTTCTTAAGAGGACTTTCTTCATGAGTTATCTTAGTTTCAAGCCCCAAAAATATCAAAGATATTTGAGGCAAGAGGTAACCACATCTCAGCTGATCCACAGCTGCATTCCCATTCCCCGATGAACGTTGTGTCCTGTGAATGGGCTCAGCCTCTGAGTCATCCAGCTCAGGTGGATGTCACCAAGCTCATCCATTTACAAGGATCTACCAACCCTCAAAAGCCTCAGAGCTGAACTCTCATTCTTCACCTCAACCCTTTCACATTTCTGCAAAAGTGGGAAACTCCAAGAATTGCAAAGGCAGAGGGACCATAGGGAGAGCACAACTTGCAAAGTATATTCTACCTGTGCAGTAATTCAGGGACAGTTTACTGCCTCCAGCTGTACTTCCAGGTTTTGAAAAAAAAACAAAATAAATCACATTCTCAAGAGTCCTAAGAAACACTTACAATGGATTCACTGCATTAGCCTTCCAACTTTCCAAACCATTTCTGGTGATTGTAGGCCCTGATATGACATGGCCTAGAACATATAATTCATCCCAATATCCTCCAAAAGATATATAACTTGATTAAAGGCAATTTTCAGTTGAGGACTTCTCCAAGTTTCTCTTATTAGGTTATGGGGTTTCTGGGTGTGGTGGGGGTGTATAAATCTGGACAACACTAATTCCTACAGCCGCAGTCATGCAGGTTTATCGTGTTCATTCTCTCATTCCCATCTCCTCTGGCTGGTCACTGCTGAGATCCAGTTCCCTCTAAGCCCACGGCCCCTCTGTTGTCACTCTGAGGCTCAGACAAGTGCTGGACTCGCTGTGCAAGCCTGAGACAAACTTTAAAAACATTGTGGATATCAAACAGCCACCAATCACTTTTATAGGTGTGACTATTGCCCTGACTGAAGATATACTCTACCATTAGCAATTTCTGGAAATAAAGCAGCTACCTAGACTTCAAATTTTTTAATCTATCTTGGCAATAGCATATATATTTTTTTGCTTTTACGTAGGCAAAGAGGTTCAGTTTTCTGATGTATAATGCTGATGAATGGCTTTATTTGGAAGAATTCTCAAGGGTTTCACCAGTGCATTTTCCAGGTAAGGTTAAAGGGAAAAAAAATGAAGCAGAAAAAAAAGAGAGTACAGGTTTTGGAAATTTAGGTTTACCTTCCATTTGACAGGGAAATGTGCAGAGAGAGATAGAAAATAAGACAGTTTGTACAGTAAAAATGTATAATAATAGACAAAGGGTAGCTTGGAGTAATTTCTAACATACAATCTTGTGATTTTAAAACATTATATAAAATATTTCAGAGCTTTTATGAACTGTGATGCAGTCAGTATATGTGAATAACTCAGTCTGTGTTATGGACAAATGTACTGTGGATATTAACTATAAAAAGGGTGTATTTGTTAAATTTTTAAGGAGCCCATGTCCATTCTGAGCATTGAACCTGTTAGAGCTGTACTCTGAAAGGCTCTACCCTGGCTCTCCTCCCTTCCAAGCAGGGCTCTCACCAGCCAGCAGCACCCACACTGTCTGCAAGGACAGAGCTGAGCTGTTTTCCATGCTAACCCCATCCAGTTTTCCTGACAAGAAATCAATAACAGCAGCATCACTCTTTTTCCTGTGAGGAAAGGCTGGGGAGAAGTTAGGGCTGCCCTGAGTGAAGAAGCAGCCACTGCTCTAGCCCAGCACTGCAGCCACTGCCAACCTGCCCCTTCACAATGCCAGCAGGAGAGTCAGCCACAACGACCTGGAAATCGGGACCAAATTCATCTGGTGTTCACCAAAGCAGCAAAAAGCAGCTTGGAAATGTTACTTTTGGAAACGTCACCAGCAGTAATTCTGTTCTCTCTTCCCTCCAACATCTCCTCTACAGCCAACTCCTCTTTCCTGAGAAAGATGCCTCACTCAAACACCACCATTCCCAGCCTCATCTCCACCCTCTGTTCTCCCCCAGCCTCCCCAGTCAGGCTGCACTCCATCCATCCATCCATCCATCCATCCATCCATCCATCCATCCATCCATCCATCCATCCATCCTCCCAGCAATGTTCCAGTCCTTCTCACATTGCATCCACCCTGATATTGTCATCTCTGTAAACAGTCCTCCAGATTCCCCCAAAATCTCTGCTTTTCAGAAAATCTCTCGTTCTCTGTTCAGCACTGCTCCATCTGGCTAAGCTAGTTTGGTTTGGTATTTACCTTCACCTCCCTGTTTATCTGGAAGCTCTGTGAATAGGATATAGCTTTCAGTCCATTTCTGTGAATTGCCTGGTTCATTCACAGTGTTAGACAGCTTGTTAGTCATGAAAAATAAAGCAAATAATAATAGTAATAAATAGCTTAGGGACCCCTGTTTGCAAGATCGTATCATAGTGGGAAATTATTTATCAAGGCTAAGAGCTATACTTTATGATAAAACAGTCTCAGGAATATAGGGTACTATATAAATAACCATAGATTAGAGAAGATAATGGTCACTTTTCACATATCTGTAACAGAATGAATGCCCCAAGGCAAACAGGTGAAGAAATAACAAAAAACTCGCAGCTTGGCATTGCAGTAACCTCTGCAGAGCAACAAAAGCTACTGAAGGTGAGGAAAACATGACCTCTAAGGGAAAACTGAAAGAATTATGCTTTGTGTTCAGAGGAGAAGACTGAAGGGACACATGATAACAGCCTTCAAATATGTAAAAGGTTGCAGCAAAGAGAAATATAATAGCTGTTCTCCACGTCCACTGGGGATAAACCAAGAAATAATAGGTTTAAATTGCACTGAGGGAGATTAGAGTTTGAATGTTCTCCCTGATGCCTCACGGTACGGCTGGTTGAGCACCAGAACAGATAACCCAGGGATGCTGTGGGGGTTCAGCCACTGCCAGGCTGGGAAGGGAAAGGTTAAAGAAACTTCTTTCAAGGACAGTTTAGCTACAGAGAGTGAAGCTGCTCAGAGCCCTCACTGGCTGCAGCACTTTCTACCTGGAGCCAGAGCCCTCAGCACTTTCCCTTTCTGATGCTTCCAAGGAAACTCCAAGGAGGGACCTCTCCAGTGCTGCAGACCAGTTTGGGCAGCCCCAGAGGCACTTTGGGTGTAGCACTGGGTCAGGATGGGGCCGTGGCCTCCAGGGTGGTTTCAGAAAGGACTACTGCCTGCACATCCCAGGCCAAGTGCTTGGGACAGAAATTGAGTTTGCTGAGGCAGAGAAGAGAAAGGCAAGTGCTCAGGGCAATCCCCTCTCCCCACCCACACCGCTGGGAGCTGTCATGCAGAACACCATTTTTTGATCAAAAATGATCACTTCAAGAGCTAATTGTGCCATCTCCACTTTCCTTTGTAATAAAAAGGAGCCATATAATTAACCTACTTAATTAGGAACTGTATATGACCCATAACTAGTAAAAAAAGAAAAAAGCTCTCCTAATAAAGTGGGTCACCATGCATTGTGCAGCAAGCACTGAAGCAGACCTCATTAAATTCCAATATATGGTATATAAAATCCCTTCCTCCTCTGACTCCAAACCCCTGTTGGCACTTCCATATTTCCCCAATCATAATCTTAAATTCTGTTCTTCAAAAGGTCGTATCACCAACTGGCAAGTAGATAATTCCAAGGCTACATCTCTCAGCCCAGTTTTGCAACTCAGAGTTATACACACACACAAACAAGAGTGGGTAAAAATAACCTCAAACTTCAGCTTATCAGGGAAACAAACAAGTTTAAAAAGAAACTTTAAAAAATTACCAACCTTTTGTTGGAGCTGAAATCAACCCACACCCTAGGGCTGATCTCTGCTCCAGCAATGAAGGGAACTGAAACTCATAAAAGAATGAGCAAAAGCACAATAAATACAATTAAAAATCCAGCCATGCTCAGAGCAAGATTGCATTTACTGTCTCATAAAGAGAGCCTCGTCCTTTCAGGCAAACAAAAGAAAATCAATTTCTTAATTTTTATTGACAGATGTGGGCACGGGGCCAAGGCAGCACTTGGTGCCTACTCAGGGCCTGTTTGGAGCCAGTCTGCCACAGGCTCCAGCTTTTTCTCTGCCCTCCTACAATGGGAAACAGCCACTTCTCATCCCCAGAGTCACCAATCCCAACCACAGGGTGGTCTATCATGTGGCATCTCTTCCCCGGAGCCACAGCAGATTCCTCACTTGTATAAAACAATGGGCTTTATCCAGAACTCCCTCCTAATTCCAGCACTTGGCTTCTTTGTTGCCATCACCTCAGCTGTGTCCAAGCAGCATTTCCCACATCCACACAGCTCCATTCTATCTCCATGTCCCAAGTTCACCCCAGGCTATCCCTGCATCATGCCAATGGACCTGGAGGGAATTGCTGCAGAGGCTGGCCAGAACAGCACAGCCCCTGCTTGAACACCACTGAAAATCCTGAGGAGCTTCCAAAGGTTCCAGTCCCTTCTCTGCCATAGCCCAGGGCACACAGACTCATCCATCAGCTTTTGGGGAAACAGCACATATAAAAAAAAACAAATCCTTGAGCTTTCCAGGCAGATGAAGACATCAAGAACATAAATCTGAATTCTTAAAGGGATGTACTCCAACTCCTCAGCTTCCAGCCCCTCCAATAAAAACAGCAAGAGTAAGAAACAATCCCTTTTCCCTACTCCTCAACAAAATTATGGGTTTAAGATCCTGATGATCTTGAGGAGAGGAAGGTCCTTTTGAACTTTAGGGTAAAAGGAAGGGATAAGCCTAGGATCTCTGCACCCACCACTGCTTGGGTTGGACACGTGTCTTCCCCCACTTGCACCTTCCAGCCCCTTATACATTGCAGATGCATTATCATATAAAAAAATAAAAAAAGCTGTCAGATCCGTTGTCAGTGGGCGATCCCTACATAGGCAATCCTTAAAGCACTTTCATTCCTGATGCAATGCTGCCAAAATAGTGCCATTTACAGAAGCCCCTTTCCATCTCTACACATCTACATTTCCTTCCCTCTGTTTTTTTCAGGTGATTGCAGCAGGGAGAAGGCAGCTCTTGCTGCAGAAGGAGGTGCATCAGGGCAGAGGGGCTGCAGCAGCCCTGTACATCCCCCCTTCACCCTTTCCAGCCTCCAGCCATCCTGGCAGTCTGCTCTGGAGCATCACTCCATCTGGTGTAGAGGATGCCCAAATCTCCCTCACTCCTCTCATGTCCTTCCCTTACCCACTCCTTCTCAAGTTTATTTATTGAGCTTAGACACCAATCCTATAAGCACTCACAGTCAGGAATGGAAACATTAAGATCAAATCATATAAAATATAAAGTCAATGCATATGACGGCACGAATACATAAATCCAGCAGAACAAGAAACAGAAAATGCTTACAGTAAAAATGGTAATACAATCTGATAATTAAAAAGGGTGGGATCTGACAAGCCAGGGCCATGCATAACAGCAAAGACAGCCAGCACTTGGAGGAAGGCAAAGCAGGAATTTTTACATCTAGGCTTAAACTCCAGCCCAGTGTTACCAAACATCTTCAACTCAGAAAGTGTCTGACCATCAAAGCAACTGCCAACAGGCCACAAGGTAACCAGAAGAATATTTTTGAACCTGCAATGCAAGGATTTGCTGATGCCTGAGGGATTGACAAGCCAATACCTACTCCCATGCTATAACATATGGGTACTGGCAAGTTGGTTCATTTGCCAAGAGAAAAAGGTTTTCACTGCTGAGATCAAGTGAAACAACTAGCAAATAGTGCAGGCAACAGGAGGGGAAGAAAAGTCTGTTCTATTCAATTGTCACTGCAGGGAGGGAGGTAGTGTTTAGTCTGGCAATGCTAGTGCTGGCATTCAGACCATACCCAGTCACCTTCCACCATTCCTCCCACCTATCTTTGCCCATTTGCCGGTAACAAGCTGTTTTATCCACTGCTGGGCATGCATGTTCCCTGCAGGTTGTGAGGAGGAGCCAGCTGCAAACCAACCATCCATTCTTGCAGAGAAACTTCCTGTGATGGCATCTTGGCATGGCAGAGGCAGCAGAGAAACTCACACCTGGATAAGGCAGGAGGAGTGAGCAGGGACACCAGGAATGCAACATCTGTGTGTGGCTGCCACCACCCCTGTTGTGGCCCTGCTGCAGCCCTTCTGTCCCAGCCCCAAGGTCAAGGTTCAGGAAGAGCTGCTGAGGATGGGTGGCTGTTGAGTACTGGATGCACTACAGTACATTAAAAAAAAAAAAAAAAAATCCTGTTATCTTCATGCACAAGGCCATCATTTCCATCCCTCTCTAAGGAATCAGCTTCATTTGAAGACAAAACCTCATTTCCTGTCCCCAGGTCTCCATACAGTTCCCTCAGCTCCAGAAATGAGCAACATCCTGCCTGCCCCAAATCACCAGTTTATTGCCATTCACCTTTCTCCCCTTTTTGTTCCTCTTGACTAGATTTGCTACTTTTTTTTTTTTCTAAGCAATGTCACCAAGCTGTCACCTCGGGGGCACCTTGAACTCCAGTGCAGCACAGACTTTACAAGACAGGAGCCAGGCAGTGGCTGGGCAACAGCCTCACCAGTGTCTATTAATCTCTTGGCTCACTCATCCCTATCACAGACACACCGTAAAAATGATATAAGCATTTCATTCGAACGGCGCTGCAGAGAGATTGGGAAGAGCATGGGGCCAATTGATTTCCAGTATGTCTGCTCTTTACCTCCAGGTATAAATACAACAGCAAAATCAATCGGAATAACATCATATCAGCTTTCTAATCTCTTCTGTTCGCAAGACACGCTTTATATACTGCAGCATTTCCTACAGCTTCTCCACAGGAAGCTCCAGCACCTCCGCACCCCTCAAGTCACGCACGTGCAGCCGCTTCCTCACTCCTGGCCCCTCCTGTGACAAGTTTCAGGGGTTGCAGGCCCAAAGCACAGGTCTCCCCCTGCTCTGTGTGGGAGATGTCAAAAGAAATGCACCATGGCTGTGTAAGAGCAGCACTCTGCTGAGCCCTGGGTCACGTTAGCACTTGTGAGAAGGGAGATGCTCGCCCGCTCACACCCCGTCAGGATGGATCCACGATGGGCAGCCAGGCATGCCCAGATCCACTGGCTCAGGGACAGGAGAAAGGCAGCTGCAGGATCTGCTTTCCCCACACCCTCGGGACCCCATGGCTGGATTTACTACACGTGGCCCTGGTGGCATTTCACCTCCTCATGAGCATCCAGAGTGACACCACACAAAGACTCAAGCCTGGAGCAAGGCTGCCTGCTCAGCACCAAGCAGACACATTTTCTTTCTGCATTTCCAATTTATCATCGGCCTAAGGCTTTTTATCCTCTCTCCTGGCCTCCAGCCACCGAAGAGGGGGACTGTGACAAACTGATAAACACTCCCCTCAAGCCTTTACTTGGGTGAAAATGCAAATGCACCATGAGAATGAGGAAAGGGCTGCCTGATGAGGCATCAAGGGTGATACTCAGCATCAAAGTGATGCTTTGCCCCACCTCAAACCACACCTTGACTGAATAGGTGCCAGATAGAGAGGAAAGAAGTGGTTTAATCATAGAATCACCGAATTATTTGGGTTGGAAGGGATCTTAAAGATCTTCTACTTCTGACCTCCTGCCATGGGCAAGGATACCTTCCACTAGACCAAGTTGCTAAGGGTCCATTTATCCTGGCCTTCAATGCTTCCAAGGATGGGGATAACCTACATCTCCATCTATCCTGCAATGCAGATGGCAAAGAGCATGCACGTGGCGTCCATTAACGCTGTGGCAACTGCATCCCCTTCAACACTGCAGCCAGCACTGGGTGAAAGCTTTGGGATGTGGAGCTCCCTCAGCACAAGAGGGCCTCCAGCAATATTTGGCAAGGGGGCCACTGGCAGCTCCACCACCAGCACGTCCAGCCTGGTGCTGGATCACTGACCCGAGCCAAGAGTGGGATGCTGCAGGAGCCTGAGCCTGAGCCAGGAAATGCTTAAAACAGCGAGAACCACTGAAGGCCTGAAAGTCAACAGCTGGGACCACAACTGCCCTCCTGCCTGAGGCTTTTCCTGACCTTTGCAGAGGCTGATGCCCAACGCTGCTTAATAAACAACATCCATGGAGCAAAAGCCCTGCCAGCAGCAGCTCTGCAGCACAAGCCAGGGCAGCAGAATATGCTTCCCACCAGCCAGGACCACTGCAGGCTGAGGACAAGCATTAGGCGTGTTTCTCATTAGCTCCAAGTCCACCAGCCGCCTCCATCCCCCTCCCACCACTTCCCTTCCCATGCCTTGGCCGCTGCAAGATCAGTCTTGGGTCATCTTGATCCACTTGGAAAGCTCAGCTGCCATGAGAGCAAACTGCTTGTCCTCTGGCTGCAATCTCTCGCTGAAATTAGTGCCAATGGAAGTGTCACTATCAATTTCATAATGTTATTGGATAAATGTAAAACTGGGCCAAGTCCCATATTCCTGACAGGCCATCAAAGAGGTGGGGATTATGGGTAAGGAGACAGGCAGCCCTGGCAGGAAAGGCAAAGGCTCCAGATCAATTAGCCTGACAAGGCTATCTTGCAGCCACATCACCTCGTGCTGACACCAGCCCCTTCTCCCTGGAGCCCAGCTGCCCCTGCACCAAGAAAGGTTTATTTTCTCCAGTGGTAACCGGAGTCCTTCCAAACCCAGGGAGCTGCGCATCCCCTCTCCAAATATCCAGTTTATGAGACTCTCAAGACACCGGGGGATTTTGCAATCATAAAAAGACATTAATTTTCAAGCCTCCTTTTTTTGGTTTAATACTCTGTCAAGCTTGAAAAAGAAAAATAAATCAGCCATTAAACAAAAAAGTGCCCTACTATGCATTGCTCAGAAGTTTCAAATGGAAGGAGCGATCAAAATGTAAAGTACCTGGCACAATACATGTTTTGTCTTTGCTGTGTGTTTTTCTTCTTGGTTTTCTTTCAAGATCCTGCTTGGACCATGAAACTAAACTGGTCAGTACCATCTGGTTCTCATGCAGTAATTAATAGTGCTTATAATTTTTCAAACAAAAATAGTCTTCGGTTGTAGCTTTTTTTTGGTCAACTTTTGACCTTTTTGTTTTGAAATGGAATTTTTATGAAAACATCGAGCAGCCATCAAGGCAGCAGATGCCAATGGGTTCACTTCCAGCAGACACCTCATGTGTCCAGTCCCTGCCAGCAGGCAGGCGGCTGCATTTACTCAGGGTGCGAATTTGCAAACCCAAATTTAAAATCAGACTTGAGGTGTTTGCTTTCAGGCCAAAAGATAAATCCTTACATGGTCAAAAAATAATAAAAAAGCCTTGCACTCGTAGTTTGCCTCAGTTCATGCATGAGGGCAATAAAAATTTAAAACTTACGCTTTTCAAAAAGTAAATGCACTTTTTTTTCCCTCCACAGCCCTCCTTGAGATGATCTCCAGCAGTGATATCAGTCTCTCAGATTTATTCTATCCCAAGATAAATAGTGTGTTGCTTACAGAATCAAAACTTATTTAACTTGTATAGTGGTTTAAATCCCGAATCTGCTCCCATAATATTATGAGACTCTTCTGGAATATGAAATCCACGTCAGAAATATCCATGAACAAATAAACAAATCCTTTTTCCTTCATGCTGAACCACTGGGAGAGGAAGCAAGGCTGGGGTTTGGGTAGCACTGGTGTTCCCTAGCCCATGATGCTTACGTCAGTAACAACATTGGGTGTGTTAAGCTTTGCTACAAGGCCCAGAATCAACAAGAAATGAGTTTTGGAGATCTTTACAAAAACCTTTGTAGACTTAAAGAGTAGAGGGAAGCCCTTGACATTCTCCAGACAAAAGTGATGGGAAAGGAACTGATACACTTTGGCTCAACTAACACCAACTGCTGCACTGATGCACTGATGTTTTCCAGGATGTCGTGCCTTTCTCCAAAATTTATAGCCCTTGGTCATAAAGGTGATGGTTTTGTTTAAAAGTCAGAGAAGTAGTCCCTGGGGAAAGGCTCTGAAATCGCAGCTTTCTGGGGGCTGACAGCTCATTTGTAAAGTGTCGCAGTTTTGGGGTTTCCACTGGCCTTGCTGGGACCCTCATTAGTTTTGAGAGAGATTCTGTGGACAGGGAGATAAAACAAGCAAGGAATAAAAGGCTGGGAGATGTGGAGAAGGATATAAACCTGCTCCCCACACAGAGAAGTTGCCACATTGTCAATCCACCAGCCCAAACAACCCCTCTAATAAATTAGAGAGCAATTCATTGAAATGGCTTCCTCTGTCCCCACACTGACAGTTAATCTGTAATTCAGATAGATCTGTCAGAAGGCAAGAGTCCAGAATACAAAATAATTAATTCCTCCAAGGTCTGGAGGTATTTCCCTTTCTAAAGAGCACAGCACAATCCCCTCCTCGCCAGGGTGCTCCAGGCATGGACGTGGCTTGTGTTGGAGGTCAGTGAGGAACACCACATGCATTTCAATATAGATGCTCACAAATGCATCACCTGTCACCTCAAAGCTGGGCTGGCAGTCCTGGAGTGGGACTTGTTCCACAGACCTTGCAAGGAGCTTGTGCCCAGCCAGAAACTCTTGGCCTCTTGCTCCACATCAGCCCAATACTAATGCTTTTCAAGACCCATTTTTCTGCATCAAGATTCTAAATCATCAATTAAAACAAGCAGAAATGCAGTGTCTATTTATTCTGGTTGATAAAAAAAGCAGATAGTGCCCAACATGAGTGTGGAGGTTGGGACAGAGCACATCTCATCTCCCAGCTTCCCCAAGAGGAGTCACTTCTAGATCTACCTCTCTCCTCTACAACATCAGGAGATAATCAGGACAGTGATTACAGTGAAGACAGCAGTGAAACAAAGCAGCTTGGGAAAAGAAACAAAGGGTGGGAGTCAACTACATGGAAATTCTGCAGTGGGTGTTTGGGGAATGGGGACAAGTCACATGAAACCCCATGTGAGACCAGCAGCACCTGAATGTGGTGCCAGCCCTGGAGGCAGGGCAATCAAAACAAACATCTTCCTTTTGCCAGGACAGAGGCATGAAGAAGGGGAAAAGTGTCAAAAAGGACTCTTGAGTGGATGCAAGATATTGGGCATCACAACATTCATCATGGGCATGGTTGGCACAAGCAATAGCCTGGCAATATTAAGTGATGTTAAGAATCTTCAGATTCAAATCTTTCTGATTCTGCTGATTCTTGCAGCCTCAGTCACCAGCTTTTGAAGCATGAGTGCATAAGAAGCACCACCAGCCAAATCCCTGTCTCCCTACACATATTTCACATCCTTCTCCCAAGCTATTTCATCAAAATCCCCAAGGCAGGTGGGAGGGAAGCTGCCTCACATTAGCCTGTGAGCCACGAGGGCAGAGAAGGATGGGGCGTTCAGCATTTACCTCCATGACTAAGCGCTGTCTGCCTGCCCCCAAAACACATCCCTTGCTCGACAGCTCTGTAGCTCACGACAAGTGACACGATAACACATCCACACTGGGAAGCCAGACCTGAAGACATGTGGAGGTCAAGTGACTCCTTCATCTGCACCACCAAGGGAGCAGAAAGAAGAGGGATAAACAGCAACCTCACCCACAGCATGGTAATGAGAGGGAGAAAAATAGAGATGTGATCTTGCACAAGGCTGGTGGCTTTCTAGTTGAGGGTAACACGTGTTTGCTGAGCACCAGGCCTGCTGCCCCTTGTACAAAGCCCACTTCAGGCTGCCCAGAGCCTGCTGCAGCAGACCCTGCCAAACCCACTCCCAAATTCACCTGCCTGGAGGCTCCTAAGGGGCTGGTAAAACCCCAGAGACTGTAGCTCGAGTGTGCAGACAGCACAAGCAGGCAGCTGGAAGGCAGCACAAGGCAGGGAAAGCTGTGGTGGTGGGGGCTGCTGGACCACAACCAAGTCCCTTTCTAGAAGCAGCTATCAAGTCTCTGCAGAAGTAGTGGAATGGAGCCACTTTTCATCCTACCTCTCAAGGAAATCATCGCTGCTGTTACGCAGACACAATTATGTCTCCAGAGCCTTTTAACTGCAGCTCTTTAGAGATGAGTGGGTTGATAGAAATCTATTCACAGGACTGACATCGCTTGGCTGGGTAAGGACACTGCCACTGAGTCAGTGGCTGGGGAGGGATCACAAAATAAGACTGGTGCTGAGGGAAGTCCTAGGCAACGCCAAAGCAGCGTCTCCTGGGGGAGCTGCCTCTAGTCCCTTGACTACAAAGGCAAGGCAAATTTCTCATTTTATTCTCCTAGAACTTTCTTTCAAAGAAAAACAAAGTAATAATATTGGAAAGCTGCCTCCTTTCCTTTGGTTCGTGCACTCGCCCTCTGGAGGGGTCACCACTCAGAGCTGGGCAGCTGCACGTGTGTGTCACAGGCAGGAGGGCAATGCAGAGCAACATAAGGCTGTCTCTTCCCAGCACCCCAGCTCTCCACATAGCCCTAAACAAAGCCAGGATTTGAGCACGTGGCAAATGATAGCACAGGAACACAGCCTGGCCATCGGT
Source organism: Thryothorus ludovicianus (assembly GCA_013397245.1). Lineage (NCBI taxonomy): Eukaryota > Metazoa > Chordata > Aves > Passeriformes > Certhiidae > Thryothorus > Thryothorus ludovicianus. The sequence goes on from VZTB01012421.1 coordinate 629,691, forward strand.
CCCTCGGTCACCTTGCCAAATCTGAGTCCAGAGCAGAGGGATGCAGGAAGCTCTTACTGTGGGACCCTTGAACTGCACTGCAGAGCCCTCTCTGAGCCTGGCAGAGCGGCCGGGGGCTGCTTTATCATATCCGCCATCTGCTTGTTTGCTGTGCCATCCTCTGCTCCTCCTGGCTACGCTCACAGACTCCTACCTGTTCTCCAAAAGCTTTGCTGGGTCTCAGTAAACAAACCACAGGCAGGGACAAAAATAAGGAGGGGAAAGGCAGGGAAGGGGGGGGGGGGGGNAAAATTTAATTAAAGGCACTTTTGCTTCAGGGCCTCAGAAAATTTACAAATTCATAAATCACTTAGTAAATGCCCTGAGCAGTTGCTATGCCAGGCTGCCTACCAGTCCCACCAGGAGGGCCATAAAGCACGAGCACAGAGCTCGGCAGCTCCCTCCTTCCACCTCCACCCTGCAACATCAGGCAACCTTGAGCAGCTTGTCAAGCCTGTGACGGGTGTTTCTGCAACCAGGAGCTATCAATCTGCAGCCCCATTAGCAGCAGTGCAGGGATCTGCTCGTTTCACCTGCAGCTGTGGCACAGTGAGAGCTCGGAGAAGGGTGGGAAGCAGAAGGACGAAAGTCATGGCAAGATGGGATCTGAAGACCCCCAGGATCTTTTGCTGGAAACATACAGTTCTTCAAAAGCACATTTTCTAATGTGAACAGCCAAAGAAGCAGCATAAACCAGGAGGCTGATGCAGAAGTATCTCTGCTGGCCACTGACTATCTGAGGGCATTACAGAGAAAACCCAACTTCTGGTAATTCCCAAATAGATCAACCCAGCCTTTTCTCACATGGCTGAGAGGAATCTTCACCAGGGGATTCACGCATGCTGCCCAGCCCCAGTGTACTTCTCACAAAGACTACAAAGATAGCGAGCATCTTCTGCCAAGCAGAGGCGAGAGCGAGCTGCTTCCCCGCTTTCCTCGTTCGGCACGCGGCGAGGAACAGACTGAACGTCCAGCACACGGGGGTGTCGCACAGCTCTGCTATATTTAACAAAGCTCTCAGCACAGTCTCTGGTAGTGTGATGAACCAGCACATCTTTGCCAGTAGCCTATCAGAGAGAAGCTTGGAAGGACAGAATGGGGAGTATTTTTCACCCTTTACTCAGAACTTTGAAGGTGGGAGTGGAGTGTTTTCTCAGCAGTGTGGTCAAGTCTTAGCCCTCCCTGCTAAGAAGCAGGTGATTGGTAAAATGATAACAAAACCTTGCTGGCTTTCCTTCAAGATAGGCATCTGTGGCTGAGAAGGCAAAGTTTATCACACAGGAAGAGACTGGGACATAAATTTATTTGCCAAGCTATATGATTGTCCAAATTGCAACCAGAAGTATCACAAACAGGTTAAGAGAAGCTTTCAGAATCACTCAACCTACCACAGGCTATATTTTGAAGTGTATCAGCTATTAACCTGTCTAGTAACACCTATTTTCCAAGAGACTGAGTCAAGTGGGATAGATCAGTTTTGGTTATACCAGGAATCTGGGACAGATGAAGGGTCATTCTGGCAGAAAGGCAAAGATAGAACTGCTTTGAAGATGCATCACCCACACCAACTTTTGCCATTTCTAAAGACAAGCTGAACACCCAAGCCCTTCTAAATGCCCTTCCGAATCTCACATCTCCATTTAACCACAACAACAACTACAGAGCTTTTGCTTCAGGTCACGAGTAGAAAAACAAGAGCTGAAAACTGAGGCAGGAGTATCTAATGGGAAAACACTGGGAGCCAGCCAATTCTCCAGACCTCCCTAGCCAAATTCTCCAAATCATGGTTTGAAACACTCAGGACAAATATAGAATGTTTGAAAAAAATTCTTAACACCCTACAAAGGAAGGGTGTCAACAGTTCACTCTGAGGTTTTGCTTTGCATTTCTAGATCATCTGCTCAAGGATGAAACCCCACTAAGAAGAGGAGGCAGAACAACAAATGCCATGGCATCCATGAACACCTGAGCACTGGAGGGGCACAAACAGCCACTGGGGCTGGTTCACTCACAGCTCAGCTCCCTTTGTCCTGCTGGAACAGGAACCACAGGAGCTCAACCAGAGGCAGGTCTCAGTTGGGCTGCTTTCATAAATTGATTTTCATGATTTTATTAAGCTCTTTCTTCCAAGGCTGCTCTCCAACTTGAAGATGCAGTGTTTGGAAAGCTGCAGAGTATGGAGACTAGCAATCAAGCTTTCACAAGAAAAGGCAGCATCTCACCACGCAAATAACTCCCCTGGCAGGAGCACCAGGGAATGGGACAAAGAGTTCAGAGCATATAACTGATGTGTCTCCTGTTTTTTTATCAGGAGCATCCTGATAAAATCCACATCTATGGTCTGGTTGTGCATCCATTTGCCTATATAGTTATTTACAGCATCAATGTATCCTTTTATTTACCTAAGCACTCTCTCACTTCTTATATTTCTTCTTCTGCAAAGCCATAATATTTATCTGTTTTAAGACAATAGAGCTACTTTTTTTCCACAAAATTCCCAAAGTAGGGCAGTTCCCAGGGGACGTGGCTCCCTCCTCCCATGTCCTCTCTGCAGTTCAGGGTGGTGGGGATGGAGATGGGACCTGTGCCCACGGGGCAGCGGTGGCTGTGGGGAGGGGGGCAGGCAGGAGGACTCATCCCTGCGTGCGTGAGGATGTGTGTGACAGCAGGCAGGGTTCAGGCTTAGAAGTGTGGAATATGCTGCCACAGGGTATTTCTTTTTCAGTGTAAGCTGGGGTGGCAGCTAACCCAGCTTTCTCCTTCTACCTGCCTAGTCCAATCTCTCTCTTTCCACGGCACTCTGTTCGCACAGGAATGCACAAGCCTGGCAATGCTCTGTTCTCACTCACACTCAGATAACTTTGCTGGGCATGACCAGGCCTGGCACCTCTCAAGGTTGAGCCCCTGTTTTTCCCTACAGGCAAGCTCACACCTGCTATCATCACCCCTTATATCACCATTCCTCCAGTGGGCAGCAAGGGCAGACCTTTAAGGAGTCAGCAGCAGAGACCAACCCCCTCACCAGCATAAGCAATGAGCACACTCCAAATCCACAGACAAGGGAGGGGTTGCTCAGCTCTGCATCCCCCTCCACTCCTCTACTTGTGCAAATACCTTCTGCTTTATCCTTCCCTTTTTTCCCCTTGAAGAGTGAAAAAAATGCAAATAGGAGCTTATAAATTATCAATTCTTGATTGATTTTGCTGAGAAAAGCACATAAAACAATCACACAATGGAGGAGAAGAATAATTTAGCATTTCAAGTAGGGAATGGTGATGTTGCTGAGACAGCTCTATGCAAGCAGAGCACTCTCAAGCCACCCAGCAGGATCTCCCCACTTCACTTTTTCCTCCTGTCCTTTGAAAACACGCAAACAAAGCCATAACCTTGTCCAGCCAATCCCTCAAAATACAGAAATTTGTATTTCCATTAACAGGACAATGCCCTTCCTTGACAGTTACCTGAGAGTACACACACATCCATGCAGCTCAGTGCACACAGGCTTTTACCAAGAAGATGCTGTGGTTTGACAGTCCAGGATGGAGCCACAGCCTGCAAAATTACTGCCAGCAGAGCAAGACTTAGGCATGAAAGACTACAGTTTCAGCCCCAGAAGCTGGATGCTGTTAGGCAGAGCTATTAAGAGTAAGTCCCTGCAATCAGTCTGCATGAACAACTTGCCACTGCAGAGGGTTCATGCTATTGTTGTCCTCCTGTTCCTGCTTAGCTGCATACTAGCAGATACCTTGGAGTTCTTTGCCACCTGTGAAGTTTTAAAAAAAACCTCTCTCAAGTGTTAGCTGTTCCAGAACTTCTCCAACATCTCATGAAAACTTTCTTCCCTGAGTCTGTGTGGGAAGTCAGAATCCTTCCCCAAAACTGGGTGACAGCAGCACCCCGCTGTCTGCCAAAAGGCTGCACGTGTCACGTTTCAGCTGTTTCATCCAGATTACAGCTGACACCATGCAGTGTTCCTCAGCCATACACGCAGCATTCAGCTCCTGTCTATGGAATTAGTATGACATTGTAGCTCAAATGTTTTCCAGGGCAATTTATGAAACCACACAGGGATTATCTATCTGCAAGTCAGTCATGAAAGAGCAAAGCCAACCACCCCACTCAAAAAAGCTGAGTGTCTGGGGCATGAGACTCTCCAGTGCCAGTGTCTTTACCATGGCAGACTTAAGCAAAATCAGCTGTGCCTAGAAGCAATGATCTAACAGAGAGGAGCAGGAGACCACCACACCCACCAAAGGCTTTGCTCTCTGTTATAGCTCAAGGAGCTCTACAGGTGCTCAAGGTTCCTGTTGTACTTTTGGCGCATCAACCACCTTTCCTTGAGTTCCTCTCAAATGTCACCAACACCTGGAGCAGTGCAGAACACTGGCCAAAACCTGGTGACAGAGCTAAGGACAAACATGCACCACCCAAAGATATTGCCTGTGTCCTAAGCCATACTGCTACAGCAGCACTGGTGTTGGGGTTTGATGCATTTGGGTTTTTTTTCCAATACATTCACTTCTTCACATCTCTTCTGTTCCCTTTTGGCTGCAGAAGCCCACTGTGCTAAACAGACAAGTCCAGTACCTGGATTCTGGATGTAATGGAATATTATTTAGCTGACAGTAATGACTGCAAGTGTCTACCTCAGAACCAAATTTCAAATCATCTGGGGTCTTTGCAAGAGTTTGATTCTGAAGAAAAGAGCACTTTCCTCACTGTCTAAACTTGACTTACTTCTCTTCTTGCCTTTTATACACAGTGATTTTATTTTTGATCACATTGGGTGGGGGGGGAATATATATACATTATTTAGAAATAAATAAAGAAGATGCTGAAATAGGTTATGGCTTGTGGATGTAAAATTCTATTTCTTCACAGCTGCAGTAATGATCTGATTAGGATCCAATCCCTCATCATCTCTCATGTGCTAAGTCATCTCTACAGAGGTGAAGTCGCCTGAGGGTGAAGGATGGAGGGAGGGGGATGTGCAGAGGGAGGCTCTGATACAATGTGGTACCAAAGGAATTGTGCATTTGCCCTCTGGTCACCTTACAGAATGAGAAATTTCCTTCAGCACTGAAGCGTCTTTTCTGCAGATTTAGGCAGAAACATCTTTTAAAACTACGGTTTCATTGCCCAGCAATCATTTATGTGCATATCTGGATCCTCTGCATAGACTAGAAATTCATCTATCCTTTTTGGTCTGTTCTTTCCCTCCTCTCCCAGACTTACCACCTTCCTTACAAGCCTGCCTTTCCGCTTTCTCCTGCTGCTGTTTCCAGGCTGCGTAGGAAACCAAAAAAGTGTGCCAGTGCTGTTCCACCAAGCTTTATTCCAGCTGCCTCTGGCTAGATTTTCAGCACATAGTAAGAACAGCCATTTTTCCCACTTTTCAGCAGTTAATTTCCTCTGATCCAGATGACTTAGCCCAGACAAACTGCTGGGGAGCTCTCCACCATTAGCTGCCCTCCTGAGAAAACAGCCCCCCCCCCCCTCCTCACATATCTGGGAATACCTCTGATCCACAGACAGGGTTCAAGGGTGTTACTGCTGCTGGGATGCACAATCCCTTCACCACTACAAAAATAAATTCTGGTTTTTTTCCCCCCTTCCCTCTTGCTTTCATATTGACTTTTTTTTGCAGCCAAGGAAATAGAGCCCTAAAGACGATACAAGGACAGAGAAAGTAGAGCAAAGGAGATCAAAGATTCCAATTTACTCTCCCCCATCCCTTGTAGGAATTGAAGATCAGCTGGCAGTAAAGCTTTAATAGTAGTATAAAAAGGCAAATAAAGGGATTTTTTTTTTTTTTACAATGAACAATGTGACAAGCATACAAAAGTCACACATGCAGGACTTTGCCTCTTGACACCTAAAAGTTTTCTGCAGATCTTAGACACAAGGGCAATCACTGTCCAGGCCATGACAGCATCTCCAGTACCTGGAAAATGGGAAGCATTGTGGGGGCTCCAAGTGCCCTTTGGTACAACTCCAAATGGATGACAAGACCACCACCACCTGCATTTACTGACATGGGACTTCCCAGGCCAGAAACCTCAGCCCTGCACAGCTCCCATGCTGCTGAATCCCAAGAATGAAGGCTGTCAGGACAACTCCATCCTTTCCTCACCCCCATCCCAGCAGGAATATCATCACATGAGTTCAGAAACAGTCAAACCAGACCATTAATTGTTCCTGCAATTCAGGAACTGGGACACTGCAGCAAAGGGAACCCCAGGCTGGGCTCCAGAGCTATGCAAGCTAAAGCATCAGAGCACAGCTGTAATTTGTCATATGCCACCTAAAACACAGCTCACACAGCCAAAATGAGAACTTTTTAGAGGCAGTGACATAGAGTAAAACAATCTCAGGCTCAAGTGACTTCATGGCCAAAGATCATTGTGTGCATTGAAATAATCTTGGAGAGCTGTGCTTAAAGCAGCTCTGATATGAGAATAGATTCAGTGTGCAATCTCCTTCATCAGAGTCATTTGATTCCAACAGATCTAAAGACAGATTTAAACATCATGACTGTGGCAATGCACCAGGGAGCACAGGGCAGCACGAGGCAGCAAAGGCTGCAGACTGGGAACAGCCTCGGCCCCAAAAACCTCCAAGATCTGTTTTTGTTTTCCATCAGCACAGAAATAAATCATTCCCTGCCCCTCTATCCACACACGCCATCGTTATTTTTTTGCACTTGCTGGTTCAAACTCAGCCAAATTCATTAGTTTAGGTCACGTTTATGGATGACACATGCTGTACAGCCATGAAACACAAAGAAAGCTTGGCTCCTGGGTGCGAAACATTCTTCCTGTGGCCATTGCAGCTGAGGTCACAAGAACAACAAACTCACTAGAACTTAGCTGGTGCACACTACAGCTTTGTTTCCAACCACAAAACATTCCTCAGAAACAATGTCCAAGAAAGTGCTGTTGCTCTCTAAGCATTATGTTTCCCAGGGGTAAACGTTGGGTTATTGAGTGTAGGGAAGATTGGGAAAAGCTTTTGTTCCTGTTTGGGGATTCATTTGGCTGTATTTCTTTCCTCATCATAAGTTATGTTTTTACTTATATTTTATTGAAGCATCTAGAGACCTTTGGGAGTAGATGCCCAGCAATAGAAAAAAAATTAAAATGAAATTAAAAATTCCCAGCAGGATCAGGATTGCTGCCTTCTGCATGTGGATTGTTCAGACTCAAGCCAACACTCAGCTTGATCACCCTCTCTTTTCTGACCCCATTGCCTCCCTCTGCACCACCAAAAATCCACAAATTGGTGTCCTCCCTAACCCCTCACCCCTCTCCTTTGATCTGGTGGCTCCTGCCATCCCCAGCCTCTCTCTGCTTCATGCCACAGGTCTGGGTGGTGAGACAGAACAAACCCTGATGGCCAGTACAGTATCTCCTGCTCTAGCTTACATCAAAAGCTGCTTCATGAGTTCAGATGCTCCTTTTAATGAAGAGATGAGGGGAAAAAACCTCTCCTGCTGCTGAACACAGCTGAGCACAGCTCCCTCCTCCTGCCCCTTTCGCAAATTACCGGGATATTGTCACTAATTATCAGGCTCAACAAGTGAAATTGTGCAATTTGCTACAGACACGCTGGAGAACTGCTGAGAAAAGTGGGGCTTGGAGGAGAGGGGAGTGTGGAGGAGCCCTTGGGGCAGGGAGCCATGGGGCAGCCCACGGGGGCCAGCTCCTGGCACAGGAAGGGGTCCTGCTGGCACCACTGTTGTGTTTGCATTTCAGAGTGTTTGCTTTTTTTTTCCTGCTTGATGTTTACTTCAAGCATTGCACTCTGAGGGCTTATAAAGAGGATTAAGTGGTGAGGAGGTCTCGCAGAGTTAGGAGGAATTAATCAAGCGGTAATCAGGAAGGAAATTAATCTGAAGAGTTAATTAATCAGCCAAGGCAGGGAGACTGCAGCCAGTTGTCCCTATCACACCTTCCAGGTTGCTATTTTGTGCAGCAGCAGGGAAGGGAGAAGGCAGTCCAGGGCTGGGTGGCTGATCAGCCACCCCTCCACACTAAGGGGAAGAGAAAAGCCCAAAAGGCTCAGGAACTTTCCATACCCACATCTCCCCATGAAGGGACCTCAGTGAGGACATCTCCACCCAGGTGACACATGGTGAGCACTTGTCATCTTCCCCCCAGACCAACTAAAAACTTTCCAAAGGCTGCAGCATCCATTTCAGAGACTTTTCCATGCTGCAAAGAGGTAAGAGCCTCTTTCCTTTGGAAAAGGGACCTAGATATGCAGCCCCCCAGGTTTTTGATTGCTTAATTGATTCTGTATACCCCATGTTTTCCTTCCAGCATCCTAAATAGTCCTTTTAGTTCTTCATTGTTCAACTCTTCTAAATATGCACTGCTGGGCATTGCTTCCCTTCAATCTGGTCTAGCTGCATTTTATATATTTAGTTTTTCTTTCTCCTAATCTTTTTTACAATACATTCCCTGCAGAACCTTAATCATTTTAGTTGCTCTTCTCTGAATTCTTTCCAAAAGGCGTCAGGCAGAGCATTTTGCAAATTTGTTCTCGTCCCTTCCGGGCTGCATTTTGACTAATGCCTGTTTCCCTTGTGATGAGACATGCCCCACACAGGCTGCCTGATCAGGGATGCTCAACCTTCATCACAGCCTGAAGCACTTGGGGGAAGAAAACTCCCCAAACCACAGGGGCTGCGACACGATGCATCTTTGAACTTAAAAAACCCAGGCCGGTTAACAAAGACATCTGAAATCTCATTAATTTCACCATTATTATTATTATTGGATTCTTTTTATGCACTGAGTAGACATTTTAATTGCCTGGATGTGGGTAGGAGTTTCTATTGTGTGTTTTATGGACTGCAGGAAAGGGTTCATCCCTGTGAGTTGCCTACACCCACAGGAGGTATGGCCAGTTCAGAGCTGAGCCCAGGGTGACCCAAACCAGCTCCTTCAAAGCCCCTTCCTCAGAGGGCAGCAGGGCCTATCCCCCCCATGTGGTCACCCCATGATCACTGAGATTCAGGATGTGACTGATTCGTTGCAATAGACCATCAGCATTAAACATCATATTAGATACACAACCTTCTTCCACCTAAACTATGTCAAAAAAAAGGCAAAGAGCTGCATTTCACAGGAAAGGACCTGTGAGACTGACAGGTGGGGAACCACAGGTGGGACCTGGGGCAAGCAGAGGTGAGGGGTGACTGGAGAGAACCCAGCTGAGGATGTTGGGTGTGGTTGTAACTGGCCACACTCAAACAATGATCCTCAGCAGCAGAAGGGCCCAAAAAGTGGCTAAAGCAGCCTCAGCAGAAACCACATCCACTCCACAGCTTCATTAGCCACTAAAGCCTTTAAAGGAATCATTCTTTCATCCCATTCCCTTCACACCAGTTTTACGTCCAAGGAACACTGGGAAGGGCTACCTGCTCTCCTTGAGCAATGGCCACCCTCACACTGAAAGCTCCCACATCACTCAAGGCTGTCTCTCCCCCTAAACCATGAACTTTTTCTTTTTGATATATAATTACTATGTACACGCATCCTCCAGAACAAAATGTGACCTCAAAAAATAAAGCTGAAAAGGCAAAAAAAATCACCATTCTTGCCTAAAACAAAGCTAAGTGCCACAGAGTTTGAAGGGAAGGGTAAGATGCCCCTGATACATGCACATTTCTGGTTATCCTGACCCAGAGAAGCAGCTCTCTACAGATCATTTTGTATAAGGATAATCCTGGTTTTTTTCTCACCTCTCCCACACTGCCTCTCTGTAAACAGCTGGACCCATTTCATTATAATTCACTTCTACTGTGACTGCTGATTAGAAAAGATTGGTTTTAATAATTTATAGCCTGCCCAGCACCACAGCACCACAGCACTCTAGCCACCAACAGGTATCAAAAAAGGTTCTGGTGTGGAAATCTCTCCATTCAAAGCCAGAGCCTCAGATACCTCAGTAATCAATGCATCTCGGTGTGGTACCCCAAGAGCTGAGAGAAAGATGCTGCTGCTCCTCTCCACATTAATAAGGGCACATTAGCAAATAGCAGCTTCTTCCTTTGAAATTCCCTGCCCTCCTGGCTCCCACAGAGGCTAAGGAATGAAGATCTAATCCCTGAGAGGGGTGCCACTGTGTATTGATTTTAAGGGGTGCAATGCTTTTTATTCTGGCTTTTCAGGTGGCAGTTTAAAGGAAAAGGCATTAAGTCCTTCCCTAGCATGTAAACCACTACAGGAGGACCCCAAAGCATCACCTGAAACACTGGATCCCACAGAGAGATATATGAGTAAAACAGAATAAACTGAAAGAATAAGCACTGTGCACATATACACAAATATGTAAGCTTGGATATAAATATGCCCAGATAAATGCACACCCTCTCAGATGATGCTATCAAATACATTACTCTCCCAAATCCCTGAAGAGCAGTAGACCATCTCCAAGGTCATATTAGCATGGAGGTAATGTAATTCCATTACCCAGGCTCCTTTTCCCCCTTCTAGTTTTCTCTGTTGATGTTTGCTCTGTTAATTTTAAACACCAGTCGTATATCTGATTGCCCAGCCTGGGACCACTTTGCTCAAGTGGTGGTAAACACATGGCTTAATTCACTCATTCTCCAGGAAAAAAAAAAAAAAGAACAAAAAGGAAGTTTTCCTGTATGAAATACCCACGTCCACCAGTGAGACAATCAGCACAGAGCATGCTGAAAGCTGCCGTAACTAACTCAGGCTCAGGGAACAACCAGAGCACTCAGGGTGGTATCAGAAAATCCACACATGCTGCTCTTGTCAGGAGAAAAGCATCCAAGGGGCTGTAGCTCAGCTGCCAACATCGTGCTGTGTGAGCCTCCCAGAGCAGGGATGCGGTTCAGAGCTCGCACTGAAGGGTGTTGGCCAATTCCCTGAGTGAGGAAAATTCTCCAGTCAGAAAGCTGGACCAAGTGCCTGACAGACAGGAGGAAAATGGGCAGGAGGGGGGAGCAGCCAGCAAGGCAAGCTCCAAAGAGAGGCAGGACAGAGGAGAGTGCAGGCAGGAGCTACCACGGCCACTCTGCCCCATGGGTGGTGGTATTGTTCCACACAAGCCCTTTGCCACCTTCTGCAGGGCGTTTGTCCTTCACAGCAGAGAAATGTTTAGAGAGTTGGGCCCTTTGGGTCACAGCACACAAAACCCCTTGGAAACCTGCCTCACTTCTCCAGTCCTGAATTCCCCCTTGCTGGACACCATCCTCCTCTACGTGCCAAAGCCCTTCCTAACCCTCCTACAAATCTTCCTGAAGTTCAGGCCATTGCTCTCTGTCTATTCATCTTCTGAAAACATCTCTAATCTCTCATTTTTACCTTTTATTGCCTGTAGAAGGCTCTGATAATATAACCTCCTTCACACCTCATCTCTTCTCGCTGACACCATAACAGAGAAGTTTAATAATAACAATCTCCAACAAAGAGAGCAGTAAAGGAGCACAGGAAGCACTTTTCACCAGAGATCTGCCAGGAACATGCATCTCCAAAGACACTTAGACTTCTTCCAAAACTCTCATGTTCCACTTTGTGGCAAGTCTGTGCTGATTGAAGGCCACACAGGAGGTCAGCACTCACACCTGCCCTTCAAAGAAGATGCTCAGGACAGCATTTCAGGATGCTTTCGCCCTCAGCATGCTCCATCTTTGGGTATCCCAGTCTTTTACCAAGTCTAATGGATGGTCATGAGGCTCATTCTGCTACCAGAGGTGAGGGAGACACAGCTCCAAATGCTTCTGCATCCACCTAATGAGGAACCTGTCCCTCCTGGGTGGCTGTGGAGGGACTCTGCAGTCATTTGTCTCTTTAAGCCTCTGCAAAAACCACTCCAGCATCACACTGATGAACTGTCCAAGGCAGACTTTTTAGCAGAGGATAAATAAAAATCCAGCCACAGTATTTTAACAGTCTACAAGGCATCATTTCTACCTGGCTGACCCCTAGCCCCTTGCATGCTCTGGATAGCTCATTGGTCTGCTGGTCACAGCAGGGAGCCTGTCTCAGTCCCTGAGCCTATCTCAGTCCCAGTCTTCTCATCAAGTCCCTGCAAACTTACCCACTGAGTTACTGTGAGTAAAGCTCTTTTTCTCCAATGAAACACTTTAATACCATCCTCTGCTCCCATCATACACACCCCAGTAGTGGTTAGACATTAAACCCAGGATTGATGAAGGATGTTAGAATAATTTCAGTAGGATTTGTGTATTAATTCCCTTTGCTACTTTTTAAACTCCTATGCTTAGAAAAATGCTGGCACATATGTACTTCTCAACAGGTGGCCAGTAATGAAATTATCTGCCAGCTGCTTTCTCAGTAAAGCTCAGCTAATCTGGTAAGAGGAGCACCCCCAACAACAAAAAAAAAATAAAAAATAGTACTACTCAGATGGCAGATCTCAGAGCTGCTGTCACAGCTGATGGAGGCTGGAACATGGGTGCATCCTTGGGTCCTCACTCCTCCAGAGGTGCTTGCACAGCCCTCCCCACCTTCCAGCTCACATTTCCCATGGCTGAGGCAAAAGGAAAGGCAGAGCCACAGCAAAAGCCTGATCTGTGTATTTGTGATACACCCCAGAAAGAGGGATAAACAAACTCAGACAGATGAGAACTTGTAGTTTCTTTATCCTCCAGGAGCCAATATTTACTAGAAACATTTTCCTCAGCCTACAGCTTCTAGGAAATTACAGCTTGATATCCTGAAGATTTTGCTTGGTACCACAATGTGTTTGACCCCCTGCTCTTCAACAGCTGCAGCTTGAGGCATGAACACAGAGCCTGCAGTGCTTCTGTTCACTCAAAACACATGCAGGCGTGTGCACTCCTATTTCCAGGCTCTAAATGTGTGAGTTTAAATTCAAATCTTCAAACTGTGATAATTCAGGAAGGCACTGATATAGTTTTGTTAAGTCTGATCTGACTGTGATGGAGACATGAGGTTGGCTGTGGGCTTCCACACAACTCCCCTGCTCTGCACTAGCATAAGTTTGTGTATTTTGCATTTGTTCTACCCCTTCTTAATCAAGACATCATATATACCTTCTCAATAATTTAATCTGACAGAACTGTGCTGGACTGTGTATCAAACAAATCTCTTAATAGAGACAACATCTTTCAGTAAAACTTTCAAGGACTGCAGCCTGCACAGTGGAGCCACATCCGTGGGTAACGCATCTCCCATAGCTACTGTCTTACTAGACCAATAAAAGAAATTAAAATTCAACCACCAACCTTCCATCTCCCACACCACTAACCAAAATGGGAAACACTTGCTGCTCCCTCCTCTCCCCAGCCTCCTCCTGCCTTCCCCATTCACACCCCAAAAAAAGCCAGAAGCACTGCTTTCCCTCCTCCTCCACTGATCAAGACATGCCAGCATGCTTAGGAAATCATTAGCGCAAATTGCAGCCAGGATTATTTATCCTTACAGAGCCTGCCCAATGGCAAATGGCACTGTGCTCCATGGGAGGAGAGAGAGGATTTTCCTTCTCTACCTGCTTTGGCAAGGGTGACATGAAGAATTTGTCCAATAAAATCTTGGACTGCTCTATTGCCTCTCCCTCCTTCACATCTCCCTGCCTGGAACTTCCCAATATCTTTGTATGTCATAATGCACAGATGTTGCAAGGGCCAAAAAACCTTCAGAATTTGTGTGCCATAGAAGAGAGTTCAGAGGTCCTGAAGCACACAGGGCCTTGTGTGTACATGCCAGCTTAGCACTGACTTCTGATAGCAAAATACTTGGAAAATGGCTCCTGGGAAAAGCACTGAAGTGCTGAGTTCAAAACTTAAGGTTCTCCACTAAGAATAGAGGATGTTACAGGATCCTCAAGTTACACAAAAGCCTGATGGTTTTGAAAACCACAAATTTTGGTTTTCTAGGGAAAAAAAAAATCATAAAGGTTAAGCTTGATCCAGGGATAATGTCTACATTTTTGCCACTGGTTGGAAATCAGGATTCATCCTCAAGGCATAGTATCAGACAGAATGTTGCCTCCATGCCTGCATCCAGGAAGGTTTCCAAAGGCAGGTATCAGAGCAGAGCAGCACAGCAACCAGGAATTTGAACTAATGTACCTTTTACAGTAGGGGAGAGCTTACACAGCTTTCTGCAAGCTGTCTAATAGCAGGTAAATAAATGCCAGCTTTTGCCTCAATGAAATAACAAAATAAGGAATTAAAAAATGAGAGGCACCTGGCAGGCATTCAAAGGCCCAGTAGCACATCCTAGTAAAATACTCAATCAACCACATTTCATTCTTCTAGCAGAAAAGCAGAATTTCATTCCTTTCTGGCAGATTAACGCAAAGCCTTCCCATAAAGCTGGTCCCAAAACCCTCCTCTGAGACTGGCAAAGCTCTGGCAGGGCCAAACCCAAGTGAGAGGCCCTTTGCTGAGGCATCCCAGAGCCCAGCACTGATTCCAGCTTCTCCCTTGGGATGCGCTTAAGAGGAAGTGATTTTTTTTGGTGCAACCTGGTCACAGCTGGTTCAGCAGAACTTAAATCAATGCCTTTACCTATACATATCAAAAGGTAGGAAAGTGCCCTGCTTTACCCTTACAACTTCAGCTTTAACATGCCAGAGTGGAACACGTGTGCTCTGCTGATGAGGGGTTCTGGCACATGCTGACATCCCATTAACTCCAATATCACCTTAACAGACAGCAGCAGCCAAGAGGCATTACTTGAAATCTTTAAGCAGAGAGAATAAGCCCAAATTGCTCCTAAATACACCAGCAGCATAATGAATTTAGGTAGAAAAAAACCACAGTGAAGACAATATGTTTTGTTATTAAGAACTAAATAACGATATTAAAAAAAAAAGGAAGAAATAACTAAAATCCAGTTGCCCTGCAGCAGGAGTGTGGAATGGGATTTCTGCAGACATTCAGAAGATAAAGGCTGTATCTAATTTCAATTTCTATCACAATTCCTTAGATTAAGGGAGATTGAGAACAAACAGGATATAGAAGTATTTATATTCCTTAAATATAATTAAAGCATAAACAAAAAAAATAAAAACAGTGAGAAAGAAAATTAAAAAATGATTTAAAAAGCTAAGAAAATTATTACTGGAAAATTCAGCAATATTTTGTCTCTTTGTCTCACAAAGAGGAACAGACCTGAGCAGGATACTAAAAAAAACACTCAGCAGCCCAAAAGGCATGAAGTCTCATTACAAAATGCTGTAACCAATTTAATTCCAGGCTGAGAAACTTGTCAAGAAGGCAGAAGCTCTTTAAATCTGTAAAGACTTTTCCCTTTATATATACACATACATAAAACTTGTATTTGCTATCCTGGCTGGTGTGAAGGATAAATTAATAAACCTAACTTTAAATTTATAGTGAAAAAATCAAAGGAAAAAAAATTCTTTAAGAGGTTAAATGATAGTGGAATCAAGAGGATGAAGCAGTTGGTCTATAAAACAAATCATGCTGAACTACCTTCAATGCCTTATTTTCCCCTGATTGAATTACAAAATTAGTCAATGAAGACTGTAATATATTTGATAATGTCTCAGAGAAAAACTTTCTAGAAAAATTAATTCAAACTGGCTTGGATATGAGCCCTTTCACACTAATATAACAGTAAATTTGATTTACAGTGCTTTTCCCTGCTAGTGCCAGTCTGAGTGGCAAAACTACAGCAGAGCTTTAAGCCAGTCTACATGGCAAGATGTGTCTATTTAAGGGATCAGGTGGGACCATCAGAATGCTGAAGCCACTACTGATATGAGGCTCAATGACTGAGCAAAGCTGGTTCCTTCTCAGGCAATGCATCCCTCAGCCAGCAGACACAGGCAGAAGTAAGAAAACCAAGACGGAAATTTGAAAAACATTAAATAAAAACAAGTTTTGGTGAAAAATCACCAATTTGCTGGGAGGCAGGAGCCTGGAAAACAGTTAATGTAGAGATGGGCTGGTGGCAAGCACAGGCTGCAAATGGGCTATGAGCCTGCAGGGGAGCAGGACAGGGGGACCATGCTCTGCACAGGGAGGTGTCCCCATCCAGCCCTGGGGGACCAAACCTGGGATCATCCTCAACCCTTCTGGGTACAGGGACAGGAGAGTCCCACACACCAGGGAGCTCCAGCAAAAGACAACAAGAAAAAAACATGATAGATTCACTGGAAGGACTGGGCTGGGATGAAGGGTGGTTTGCATCCACGTCCTTGTTTAACACTGCAGGAAGAGCCAGCTGCACAGCCCCAGGGATGAACAACCAGGGGATGGGATATAAAAACATGTAATGAGTTAACTCAAACAGACTGAGCAGCTCCCTGGCAGCAGCCTGCCCTGCCCCTGGGTCCAGCCCCAGAGCAGCTTTGGTGACCAGCAGAGACTCACACATTTGGTGAGCACAGAGCACAACACACATCCTTCTGACAGGTCTCAGCAGTCAGTTTCCCAGCACTCCATCCCACCAGAGGAAGGAGTGTCTGCCCTGCCCTGCTGCTCCAGAGCTCCTTATCAGCTACTCAGGCCTGCTGCAGCATCCCCCTGCTGCATACACAAGAATGATCGTGGGAATTTACCCAAAAACCAAAAGAAAAATTGTTAGAGAAATTAAGAAATCAATAAGAATAAATATTGATTCTAGACTATCGTTACCTCAAAAATATAGGTTTTTTGGTTTTTTTTTCCACATTGTTACTACAATACACTACACTTTGGATAATGACATGCTTTGCTTTTTGCATGGACTATGCACCTGCTGATTGTGGAAAATTTGCTCTGTTTTGCTCTTCCAAAGCAGTGGCCCAGTGGAAGCACAGAAATCCCTAGGTCAGACTCAGGGCATCCCTGGCTACCAGGAGAGGGTGCCAAGAGGCTCCTGAGCAAGACATGAGGAGATCTGGCCAGCATCTCCTGCACTGCTGCACAGCCTAGGAGAAAGAGAGGCCGAAATTGGCCCATCAGGGTGAGGATCTCCAGGTGTAATTCCCATCTTTCTGCACAGTCAGAAATGTGTCTCATCCCCAGGGCAGCAGTGCCTTTACCTGCCTCCCCAAGTGCCAGCTCCACTTAGTGCAATGATGATTAAGCCCTGTCAGCAGATTTGAACCCAATGGGCACAGCTCCACAGGCGAGCACTTCGGGAGCCACCGCCATGGCCCTGCTCACAGGTTCTCATTATCCAGCTGGAAAATTGGGCATGTCACAATAAAAACCGGGATAAAATCGCCTTGTCAGCAACCAAAAGGCCAGGTCTCCCCTATCCTGATCCCAGCAGCTGTCTCAGCACCACAAGCTCCTGCAGGAGGAGGAGGACAGGGATGAGCTGAGGAGCCCCTCTGGCACTGCCCACACTGGAGCTGCTGTGGTACTGACACCTCAGCCCCTGCCGTGGGATTTGTACTATGAAGAAAAAGCAGAGTGAAGGAAAACAATGTTCTTCCTCTCACACTAACTCACAGCCTCTTGTCTGACTCCTGACTGCATTAGGCTGGGAAGAGCTTGCAGTTTGCTGGGGAGGATGAAGCATGGGCTGGTGAGAGAAGAGGGAGATGGAGGTTCTTACAGGCAGATCACATGGAATGAGAAGCAAGCCAGAGTTTCTAACCCAAGTCCAAGCAAACATAACCCTTTTCTTTGCTGTAATAGGATTTTTCACCCTCTGCAGTTTTTGAAGCTGTGCACTGCTTTAGTTTGAGTGACATCAAAGGCAGACAAGTGGCAAAACCACTTGCCCAGAGACTGTGCCTCTAAATGGGCATCTGATCCAACGTGGCTTTCTCACATTTTTGGTAGGGAAAATCCCTTGTTGGTCACAAAGTCAGGTCTTTCAGCAAGATCCAAGGGCAGCCAGCAGAGCCACCAAACCTCCCTAACAGTAATGTGCATGAGATGCCATTTGAGGGTTCTCATGTGAAACTGTCCCTTCCAGAAGAGGCTGGTGACTCCTGCAGGTGCAGGGCCAGAGCAATGAAGTAATGCTTTTCTGGAACTGCCAGGTTCCAGCAAATACAGGGAGCCAAGGGGCTGTGAGAAACAGGAGATGCCCAGCTCCAAGCTCTTCTCCTGCCACAAGCCTGAGAGCAGAGGGGAGATCCTGCAGCACAGCCCATGTGTGGAGCAGAGCACATTGTCAGCTGATGACTAGGGATGAGTTTTTGTGGGTGTACTGGGCATTATTCCCAGCATTGTGCCCCTCAATCACCCTGACATCAGCCATGTCTCATACACAGAGTCCAAAGAAAGACCTGTGGCCAGTTTGAGTGACATCCTGAGTCTCTCTCCTGAACCACAAGACAAGTTCAGGGTAACAGGCTATCCCTCTATTCTACTACATTATCCAAGGCTATGGCATAAATTGAAGACCACTGTCCCAAACAGAAGGTGGATTATAACCTTTGCTCCTCAGACACAAAATATGAGACTCCAAATGTGATTTATTTCTCCTGTGCACAAAATAGTACTCAGATGCTTTTGTGTACAAGCGTTATCTTCTGGTCCATTGATTTTTAATAGCATGGTTGCAGATTGAAATTAGATGTCTGAGCATCCCACTTCCATCAATAGAAGCTCCACTGGTACTGCTGGTGGAGGTTTTTGGAACTGTCCTGGATGTAGACAGGCTCTCTATTGCACCATAAGAAATAGAACTCTACGATGGAACAAGCCCATTAGATCATCAGATGCTCCAGTGCTCTCTAAAATTTGCTTCCCCAGTGCTTTTGCCAGTCAAAGCTTGAACAGCCCAGGTGACAGCTCTTATCCATTCCTTTGGGAGTTTATTCCACTGCCTCCTAATTTCTAGACACTCCTTCAAGCACATTTGTCCCAGGTTCAAAAGCAAGCAGCACTTTTCTTTTTCTCCTCTCCATTTGCCTTCACATCTGCCAAAGGTTTCCCTTGCCAATCCTACATTTATATCACAGTCACCTGTCCCTTGACAAAGTGCAAAGCTCTCCTGCTCCAGGGTTTAAGGATAGAGTGACAGATCTCTGCCTCCCTGGCTAAATACCACAAAAATGAACAACAATCCTACAGCAAGTCATGAGGAGGAAGAGGTGATAAACTCGAAAGGGACATCCTCCCAGAGGACCATTTATCAGCATTAGCAGTACCAGAATCTTTTTCAAAGAATAAACAGACAAGTGCAGTACAGACAAACCACAACTAAAATATTAAAGTCCTTTGGTTCCTCCAACACTGCTCTGCATCTTATTAAAGCCACATCAAATTTGGCATTCAGTTGGTCATTGACTGCCTGCAGAGAGGCACAAGAGAGTGCACAGGACACAAAGTTTGTGGAGATGGTGGGTTTTCACCAGACTTAGTCATATTGGTTAAACAAAATAACTTATCCTGCTGTTCTGGAGATCAGCAGAATTGTTCTGGCTCTGTGCTGCTTTTCCAGCATCTTTCACTAAAGCAAAGCCATGTGAGGACAGACAGACACCATCAGAACAAGCAGCAAACAAACGCTAGAGCCAGGAAGGCAAGGGAGGGGCAGGCAGGAGCATCAGTGCTGTGGAGAGCAGCCCTGTGAGGATTAGCACCTTCTGCATGGTCCTTTGGGGAAGCTGCTGAGGTGGCTGAGCCTGGGCAATCCCACAGCTGTGGCAAAGATGGGTGCAAGCTGTTGGATGAGGACTTGGGGCAATTCAGTTACTCCTGGATGGTGAGTGGGTGAGGGACATCTTCTCAACCCTGTGCTCTGAGGGAAGCAGCCATGGCTCATCCTCACCCTCTCACTCCTACAGCTTCACACAAAGGCAGAAGCCAACACAGTGCAACAAGGAGCAGCATCTCCAGCACTGACAACTGTTAATGCTTTGCTGGTGGAAAAGCTGATGCTCTGAGGCCAGAAAAGAGATGCTTCAATTTAAAAAACTGCATAAAAAAAATAAGCAAATGCCAATCTGCTTCCAGCACCTCAGCGGATGCAGAATCACAGGTAAGATGAGGGTCACTCATGCATTCTTTAACACCACAATGTGAGAAGGGTTTGGGAAGGTCTGTGAGGAGACACTGCTGATGCTGAGGTGCCCTGGGCAAACAGCAGCTCTGCCATGGGGCACCTTCAGGGTGAGTGCTGCACCCAGGGTCGAGCACCCAGCCAGGACTGGAGCAAACACGGACACCCCGAGAGAGAGAGAGGACATGCACAGGGAGGAGCAGCCTGCAGGAATATGGTGTGAAGCAGGCTTGGGGCTACTTGAGCCACCTGAACACCACTGATCTGGTTTTTTTTGGGTTTTTTTCTGCTTTCTGTGGCCTAAAAAAGACACCTGGGTTTTGTAAAAGCAACCGAAATAAATAATGACTGGTCAGTGCACATTTACATTTCCTTTATAAATAACCTATTAATACTTCTGGGAGTGGGAAAATGTTTTATTTCTAGATCTAAATAAATCCTGACCTTTTGCTAACTGTTTCTCCTGCAGGGTCATTCAATGCACCTGTCCAGCCAGGGGTGACTCCCTGCTCCTTCAGGCAGCATCCATGGAGCACTGTGACCTTCCAATCCTCCACCAGACCAACAATATCTGGGACCAAGGGACAAGGGGTGAGAGCATTTCACTGCTGGAGTGACAGTGGATCTTTACAAAGAGGAGAAGCAGAAGCCTGTCACAGTCACAGCACCTCAGGGGACAGGTGGGATCTCTCAAAGGTTTGCCAAGGAACTCAGGGCTTCATAGCAGCTCTCCCTTGCTGCCACCATACCTGATACAGACTGCATGGCACAATTAAAGCTGGAAAGCTTGCCACAGAACAATTAAAGCT
Source organism: Thryothorus ludovicianus (assembly GCA_013397245.1). Taxonomy (NCBI): domain Eukaryota; kingdom Metazoa; phylum Chordata; class Aves; order Passeriformes; family Certhiidae; genus Thryothorus; species Thryothorus ludovicianus. Next base: position 650,485 of record VZTB01012421.1, read on the forward strand.
GGAAAAGGTCTCTAAGATCATTAAATCCAACCATTAAGCTAACATTGTCAGTTCTACCACTATACATGTCCCTAAGTGCCACATCCACATGTTTTTTTAATACTTCCAGGGACAATGATTTCACCCCTTCCTTGAGCAGACAATTCCAATGCATGACCACCCCGTCAGTGAAGCAATTTTTTCTTAATATCCAGTCTAAACCTCCCATGGTGCAACTTGAAGCCTTGTCCTCTTGACCTGTTGCTTGTTACCTGGGAAAAGAGACTGACACTGACCCCCACCTGTCTACAACTTACTTTCAGGTAGTCATAGAAGGCAATATTCAGCAGCTCAAAGAGCTTTATGCTTTATCACCTTGAAGGCATTAAATAAATAAACATAAAAATAGCACAGCTTGCACTTCAGCAGAGTATGAACAGGTATTTATAGAAGGAAGCCCCAGTGAAACCACATGCCCTTTCAATCCACTTCTCAGGCAAATAAACCCAAGTAACATTGAGCAGTAGAAGTATATCAAGGGTGTTTGCAAACAAACTGAAGGATACCAGCAAGGAGAGCCCCTGAATTCCATCAGTCCCATGCAGCCACTCTGCTCAGAGGTTTCAGGGGGCTCAGCACTTCTCACAGGCAGCTCAAAGAGCACAGCAGCAATGGGTTCCCATTTCCAGTCCATTGCTCTGGAGAGCCATACATCCCCAAATCCCTGTAATTAGCCGTGGCTGCTGATGTATGGCTGTTTCTTTCCTGTAGCTGTGCCAGATTGATAGTACTTTGCTCTTTCTTCCTGCTCCCACTACATGGCAGGCTCCCAGGAGGAAGGAATGAAAGGGCCCTGATCATAGATTTCTCCTGAGCAGCTAACCCTTGATGTGCAGGCTCTCCAAGCTGCAGAGGGTTTGTCCACGTCTATACAACAAATAAGCAAGGGTGGAAAAAAATAAAATCTGTTTATGAGTATATCCAGGCATGGCCAAGAGAACATGGGACAGAATTAAGCCTCATCTGAAAGGCAGGTCTGATATATTTTTATTTTTTTCCCCCACTTTGAAGCTGTAGCAATAATTACAAAATGAAGGGAAAAAAAAAAAAAAAAAAAAGAAGAAGAAACCTAAAAAAAGAAATTAAAAACCCAAATCAACAAAAGCAAAAAGCCAGGCGCCCAAGATATGTTTGCAGGAGCTGCTCCTCCTGAATTAGAACTCTGGAATTGTTCTGCAATCAACTCAGCGGACAGTAACCATCTGTTTATGGAAAAAAATGTTAATGGCCCCCAATCATAATCAAATAGGCAACTGCTTTAAGTACCTTTTAACTAACACTAAATTACAATGAAACAGCTCTGCAAGTATTTCTGACATCCACAGGCACATCAGCAGTGCCAGCACTTTGATCAGGGCTATTAGAGCAAATATCAAATAAACTGATAGCGATGGGATTCCTCAAACATTACAGAAAGCGTGGGCAGTATTTGTTTGCTGTTCATTCGGTTCTCCCCCACCTCCTTGCTGTTTCTGCTTATTCAGAAAGAAAACACACATATTCATGTGCACACACGTGCACACCACCCACCACAGCAGAGCCCATGAAAACCTGATCCCTGTGTTTTTCTGTCCAAGGCTGAGCTTCCATATGAATTCTCCAAAGCCCAGAAAGGCTTGAGGCGTTTTTTATCAGCAGGACATCACCTGAATTGTCATTCTGTTAATTAAGTTCCCTTACTTCCCATGATCCCTGTAAAGGCATCAGTAAGTCCTTTCCCTTCTCCTCTGGAGCTAGCCAGAACATCCAGAAACTGCAGCACAGAAAGGGGAAATCCAGGCAGGCAGAGCCTGTGTACACACACTTGCGTGTGTGCAGGGAGACAGCGTGATCACATGCCTTATTTCTTTAGGAAATCAGATTTAAAAACCCATCAACTTTTTGCCAGCTGTAACCAAGTCTGAACTGTTAGCTGGCACTGGCTCCACCAGAGGAAGAAAACCTTGTTTGGACAATGGAAGTAGTTTTTCATCTCACAGCCTGGAAAACAGTTAATGTCAGCAAAACCACAAGTGCTCTTTTCTCTAGATTTTCTCCAGTACCTTTCTCTGCATATCTCAGCTAACACCATTTGGGTTTTAGTGAAGTTGTGCAGCACCAGGAATGCATCACACAGATATGCACGAGCACACGTCCTTCATCCCGAGGCACTTGCAAATGCAACAGAAAACAAGTAAAAGGGGAATATATTTCAGTCTATCAACCTAAGTATTTAGAGTCTCCATCACTGTGCCATCCAAATTTTTTTGTATGCCCCAGATCTTTTCTGTGTCTTTATTATCCTTCCATTAAATTTATTTTTTCTTAGTCCTGGGACTTGCATGTGGCTTTTTTATTATACTACAAAATTTCATTTCCTGTCATCTGCTGAGATTAAACTCAGATTGGAAGACACTCTTTACAAGGGTTGCAGTGACAAGCTTGACCCCAGGAGGTGAGGTGTAAAGCCTTCCATCACGGGTGGGCAATCAGAGAACGTGGGACACTGGCCTCAGACTTGGAGTAAGCAGTGACTGAGAGCAGGATATTGGGTTCCTTATTCCCATGTGGTTTATCCCATCCAAAAATGCCACCCCCTTGGGACACAGAGTAAACCAAAGGATGCCAATTTCTTGCTTGGTAAGACCCTTTTTCCCACACTAATACAAGGCTTTAAAAAGCATCCCAGCCCTCCCTCTGCACCCAACACCCTTCAGCAAGCGGCCGCATTTCTGCAACTTCCACGAGTCTCAGTTTTAACACTCATTTTCCCCAGTGGTTTTCCTTCCACTGCCTTTCTGCTGCTCGTGCGACACCACTCTTCACAAAAAGGAGCTTTGTTTGCCATTTCCCTGCCTCCTCCACCACCCCAGCTCCAGCAATCTCCCGGCTCCCCCCCAGCTGCCTGAGCCCCGACAGGCGGCCAGAAAGGGGCTCTGACCTCCGTCGTTCCGTGCTGATGAATGAATGCCCTCCCCGGAGGGAGCACGGGAAGGCGAGCGGGGTGGCCCGGAGCCAGGCTGGGCCAGCTCAGCTGAGGAGCACAGCGTGTCAGAGCCACTCTCAAAGGAGCTTTTGTTGGTGCCAGAGCTCCAGCACGGCGAGGGCACGCCTGGCTCTGCAGGCTTTCCCACCGCTGTGCTGCTGCTGGGGCAGGAACCGGGGCTGGCTCTGGCAGGGCTGTGCTGCCAGCAAGAGATAAAGGTGGACAGACCTTCCCCTTTGCGTCCTCTCCCAGCACATGTCCCTCAAGTCACGAATTTCAAGGCCAGCTGGGATGTTGGACACTCAGCAGCCTGGTTCTAAGGGTGGTGGGCAATCCAGCAGGCCGGCCCAGGGAGCCTTCCAAACTCAACGTGACATCCAGCTTTGTCAGTCCATGTTCACCTCTCTCTAGGAAATAAACCATCTGCTCAACACTAGGAGAAGCAGAAGGAAAAAGATGTACTCAGAAAGACTCATGAGGTGCTTTAGGTAACGTGTCCAACACAAGCACACAATGTTCTGCATCTAACAAAATCAACAGGAAAAACCTGCTCCTGCAGGCCTGCCAAGCTGGGATTTCAACAACAAGTGGCAATGTATCAGCTGGCAACAAACAGCTCCTGAATCAGAGATGCACTTGCCCAAAAAGACTCAGGGTCTGGATTTTTTTTTTCCTTAGTAAATGATAACACACTGGGTGCCATAAAGGATGCCTCCTGCCCAAGAATTGACTGAGCAAAGCAGAGTTTGGGCAGTGTGAGTAGACTATGATGATGTCTATGACAATTGTGACTTAATAATCTCCTTGGTTTTGAAGATGCATTTGTCTTCTGTCAACTCCATTTCTCCAAGCAAAGACAATAAAACTTGTAGAAAGTTTGCAAGGTTGTGGTTTCATATCAGAATTGGAAGAAACACAGCATGATAAGGAGGAAAACAAACTTTTCTAGCTAAACAATTTTGCCTACATTAAACTTCACACACGAGGCACATCATGTCACCCCTCTGGTTTCTGGGAATGCAGAATATCCACTGACATACTTATCCAAACACCTCTAAACACATACACACATCTGTTCACCAAGACCAGTTACTCACATTAGGCTAACTTCACTCCCCTTTGATTCTTCTACTGAAGTCAGATGTTACTTTTCCTTTTCATATTTGTATCTTAAAGCTCCATCAGTGGCCCAAGCACTTCCAAAGTGTTCTGACAAATCCCTCCAGAAAGCACATAACATCATCCCAGTTTTACAGATGGGGAAATTAGAGCAGGGACAGAGGTTAAGACAGCTAATTGCCTATGGCCACTAAGTGAGTCAGTAGAAGAGCTGGGAATTGATCCCAGGAACGATGTCTTCCATTCTTCTACTCCACCCACCAGTCAGTACACTCCACCAGATGGTTCTTATCATTGGACATATGGACTAAATATTCCTAAGTTGGTGCAGAAGATTCACTATTTAATTAAATGTCCTGTCTTCTACCTCCATAGGATGCACAGGAGAAACTCCAGCCAGAATCCCATCTGGACCCACTCAGGAAATGTCTACGTGAAGAAAAGAAAGCCCTAGGCAAGTGCAGGGAACATCCTAAAACCTATCAACCTGCCCTGCAGCACAGACCACAGCAAGGCCAGGAAATAGCCTGTGACTCCAGAGCCTTGGGAGAAGCTCGTGTTTGAAGCCTGTCTTCAAACAGTGCATGCATGAGCCACCAGTCAGACTAGGAACTACTTTGTCATGTGAAGGCTCTTCCTTCAGCCTTTCACCGGGCACCACCAACGCTGCCCAGCTGGAGATAACAGCACAATCACAAAAAGCAGATGGCACAGAATCATCTACTTCTGGCATTGGCTGTGTCACATCACAGAGCTGGTGTCGGTAGGACAGAGACCAGTTCTGCCTGGCAAACATCAAACGCCTTCTCACTTCCCAGTCACTATCAGTGACACTTGAAATAAATTTCTAAAGTCATTATTCATGACACAGAGGAGAAAACCTTTCATCAGAGAGTCTTCAGAAAGTGACCTTCCACACCACTGCCTTCCCAGTAGGGACATAAAGTGACAGCAACATCTCAGTCCCCACTCACAGACAGGAACAGAGTGGCTGCACCTGCCTTCCCAACAAAACTCAAACCAATTTCACATCCTTCTGTCCCCTCTGCATACCCTGTGCTCTGCAGCCAGTGCAGGGGAAGCCTGTGCACCACCAAGTCCATAAAACAGATTTCACCCAAGCCCATGCTGTCCTGAACACAAGGCAGGGCTGGAGGGAGCAGGCTCAAAGCTCTCCTGGACAGCCTGTAGATGCAATTATGTACTCATAAGGAGCACACATCCACACTTCTGCACACAGGTGAGAACCACCAGCCCACTTTCCTCCATTACTCTCTCAACAAACAGAAGAGGATTGCATTCCCTTGAGAGGGCTTTGTGCTGTAGGAATAAAGCCACAACACCTTTCCATGTGGGCTATAAGAGCTGGGCAATCCTGGAAGGTGCCTCCTGCTAGAGGAAAGCAGCTGCACCTACCTTTCATCCCAAACTTGGACCGCCGGCCGTACTTGTTGATCATAATAAAGAGGACGACCAAGAGGACACAAGCAAAAGCTGCCAGCCCAACCGCTATGGAAACCTGGAAGGAAAAAGCCTTGGAGTCAACAGAGAGGAATTTAGGAGTCTATATCAGAAATACAGCACCTCCTTGCACGGTTAACCTTTCTATAGGCTCACACCATCTGCTGTGGCTATGGAGGAACACACAAGATAAAGCAGCAGGTCCTGGTACACCTTGGAGGCATTACAGGATTTTTGCAGGACTGGGAAGTCTGGGATCTTCCCATCAGTGATGTTGTTCTGGTACCAGTTTTTTCCCAGCCTCTCACTCCATATATCTGCAGGGATAACAGACCTCTGCTCCAATGCCTGGGCTCTCCCTTCACTGCACCACATCCCAAGCCTCTGTTTCTGGCATCACCTCTTTGCCATGACATTACAACGCTGAAACTATTCAAAGCTCAGCTGGGAACACAATTCTGCCTCCATCCAAACATCCCTCAGGACAGAGTGAGGGAAAATAACACAATAAAGAGAAAACAGAAGAAATTAAGTAGAACTAAGATGCTTTATGGGGAAAAACTCCTAAGTTTTTCAAAAGCCTCTAACAGTTCCCTATTTATTGTAATTTTACTAGTAAATATTTATACTACAACAATGTCCAAGTCCTTCACTGCAGCTGTGGTTCCACTGTGACAGTGTACAAGCAGGGAAAGAAAGCCTCCTTGCCCTAAAGGGTTTACAATCCCAGGCTTATTTTAATATTTATGAATATTTATTCCTTCAAGTCTTTGCTCGAAATACTTTTATTGCATTGATGTAAACAACAATTTCTCTGGCATGTGTCCAACTGTTCTGTACTAGGTCCCGTGATGCATTTAGACTTTGCTTCCTTTTACAAAACGGTATTCTGCTATAATAGAAAATTCATCATTTAACCAAGAAGAAGTAATTTCATTTTGCAATCCTTTTCCCTGCTCTTGGTACATTTGTTATGATATTTTTAAATTTTTTATTTTATCGCACTCTATTTTCATCCCCAGCTTGTTTTCTGTTCTTTATATTTAATAATCAGTGTGCATTATTACTCCAGCCTCACTGTTCAAAGCTTGCACTTCAGTTAAAGGAGGTTTTCTGTTAGATGAAAACTGAAACCTGGGTGAACTGAGTTTTGCTTATTCTGTTGACACCTCAAGGATTTCAATATCTTAAAACTTTCACTGAATTAGAGCAATTGTGTAACATGCTAATTTTTTTCTTCTAATATTTATGCCTGGCTTTTTTTTTTTCCCCCTACCAGGATTCTGCAGAAGACAATGCTGAGATCTGATAAGCCCTAGACTTACTTTCCTTTTTTATTTCAGGCATGTCCTGCACAGCAGGAGAGAGGGCAAACAGGCATTGACAGAACTGAACCAAACTAAACCCAGGTCCCTCACCAGGCTAAGCTTAACAGATCAATAACAGTCCAAAACACACAATTGTCTGTTTGTTTGTTCTCTGGGTATTACTTTATTAGAGTGAGAATTCCTGACCCTGCCAGCAATGACTTCACAGGATGCCTTGTTTTCAAGGAGTTCCCTGGTCCCACACTGCAGGCCCAAGAGGATCAGATGGTTTGTGTCAGTATTTTACCCACCTGACACAAGCCACAAAATCCTTCTGATTGCTGTCTTGAGCCATAAAGGAGGAGATTTTCCTTGCAAACATCTCAAAACAGCAGAGAAATATGAATACTGAGTCATCAATAGCAAGGAATGAATGCAAAGCAGTTCTGTAGAGAAGAGACCAGGACTCACCCCAAAAGTGTCCTCCTCTGGTTTGTGGGTCACAGTGATTGGTGGGGTGGGACTCACTTCATAATCACCGACTGAAACCAAAACACCAAAGACAGAAAACTCAGTGTGGCTCCTGTGGCACTCCCAAGGCACCAGCACATTCCAGCAGCAGTGCCTGGCCTAACAAGATTCAGTTCACCCCTAAAAGAGGCTGCAGCTTTCTGTTTCAGAAGGCACAAAACCATCAGAGAGTTCCCTGCGCACATCAGCAGAGAAAACACAGACCAGCACTATGCTGATGTTGTTCTAGCCTCACAAATGAGAAACATTTGGGTGCCTGGTGTCATGGAATAAGTTACCGCCACCCTTGAGCCTTCTTCCTAGTTTTCAGAAATCTACTGAGCTAAGAGGGGGTAAAACACAACAGACTCCAGCAAAACTTGATCTGAAGAAATCATAAATTGAATGTTTTTTGTGGTGTGTGTGGTGTATGATATGTTTTGGGGAGTGGAGGGAAGAATCTGTTAAAATGACAGAACTGAGTCCTGCTTCCCATCTCAGGCCACACCAGAGAAATGTTGTTGGGGACAGCCCAGTCTGCATGAAATTAAGATCCTTTTTGCTACAGTACAACCAACTATCATTTTTCTTATACAATCCTCTTTAGCAAGTCACTAGAGGCAGATGAACATCTCCTAGTCTTCATGAGATTACCAAACTGATCACAAGCTTCCCAACAATCTTGTTCATGCATAGGAAAGTCAGGGCTTTGTGCAACCTCCACCAACCTATTTCTGCCTTCCTCATTTTTGCTGTGTAAATCACAGAGGGGAAGGGGAAACCACAGTAAAAAAACCAGCCACAATATTTAAAAGGCAAGGGGACACTTACTTGAGACGAAGTTGTCCGTACTCTCTGTGGAAAGGACAAAGAGAGAAGCAACACAGTCAGCAGCACAGCAAAGGGAGAGAGGTCTCCTTCCCCACCCACCTCTGATATACTCCACCACCCCAAAGAGCCCAAAAGCCAACTTCTCATCTTTTTTCCTCTTGGGCAACTGTTCCTGGAAATTGCAGAGCATGTGCCAGCAGGACATGCTGGAGGTCAGGATGGAGAACCTTGGGCTGAGAGCAGAGGGGAGGGATGCTACTGTGAGCCAAAATGGAGAACAAGCAGCACTTTGGAACCACTGGCAAACAACCCTGCTTTCAACAGGTGAGCAAAGCTCAGCAGACAGACAGGACTCTGCAGGATAGAGGTGGAGGGGAGAGAAAGAGATTTTGCCTTGCATGGCAGTGTGCACCCATGGATAAAATCCTTCAGGGGTGAGTACCAGCTCCCATGGAAGGGAGCCCAGCGTGGGGCTGGGAGTGAGAGGAGACCTCCTCTGACCTCATGAGCCACTCAGAACAGCTGATAGCCTCTGAGCTGGACATGGAGGCTGTGTCCAAGAGCTGCCTCTTGCCTGAGACAGCCACTCAGGCCCTGCTGTCAGCCTGCTGACTGCTCCAGTCTATTCAGCAAAGCTCCTCCAGCTCCAGAGGCAGCCGAGGCCCCAGACAGTGAGGTCTAAAGCCCTCAGTGACACTCAGTTTACACAGAGTGAGAATCGTGTCAGCTTTCAATTCACTCGCCCGCGTAAGAAACTGAGCCCAATATTAACTGGAGTTTACACAGCTTTGCTGGCAGAGGGCTCCTGGAAGGATGCTGAAACACTCACACTGGAGCATGGGTGAGGTTTGGAAGGGGAGTGTAAAACAAACCCCGGGTGACAAACACAGCTTTCCAAACCAGGGGAAAAACCTGAACAAATATTTTTGGTTTATATCAAGCAGACAAGTAACTTTCCTTGGCTTTTCCTAGCAAGAGGGAAAAAAAAGAAAAAATATTTTATTTGGAGACTTTTTCTTCTCTGTTAAGGCAGAGTCTAGTCATAAAATTCCTGCTGCTTCTACATTTTTCAGCTTTCCATTTTTCTTTGCTGGACTAAGCAAATTCAACAGAAATGCACAAAAAGTGTTTTTCCATTAAACCCTATTTTTCCAAGCATAAAAATAGCTAAGATATTTCAGCCAACTTGAGTTCTGTGAGTTCCCAAAGAATTGAACGTTCATCACAGGTACATTAACCTTTGTGGATTAAATAAGGAGTTGGTAGCCTGTGGCAGAGATATCAATGACAACATGCAATGGGATTTTTAAAGGAAATGACACAAATCTGTCCTGGGAGTCACTGCCCTGCAGCATCAGAGAGAAGGCAAGTATGGCATGGAGCTTACATGTCCCATATCCCAGCTTCTAACCTTGCCCCTCTCAGCCTGGAAAGCAGAGTGTGGCCTTTTGCCAATGAGATGTTTTTGACCAGGGAATTCTAAAATACATGGTCATGGGTCCTTTTCTATGCTGACAGAAAGTCTTCCAGGCACTGTGCTTTTGTTAATTAATTAAGACTAATAATCTCACCCTGGGTAGCGACAGCAAAGCCCTTGCACATGTGAATTGCTGTAAGCAACAAGGGGCTTGAATGAGCCACTCTGGGGAACCTTCAGTGCGTGGCATTTTCTGAAGGAATCTACCTTCAAATGGGAAATTATAAACGTCAGCTGCAGTGAATGTATCTGTCAGCTGCGGTAGTGGACGAAACAACAAGCTCCAAGGAAAGTAAATTACATCCTGCATTGGGCTGACAGGGTCTGCCAGGGTGAGGAATGGCTTGGGACTTTGGATCAGAAGAAATAAAGGAAATGGGTCAGCTCCTGCTGAGAGATGGTTCAGGGTCAGCAAGCACTCCACACCAACAGCACATGAGGCGTGGGTGGGGCTGCATTCACAAGGGCAATATTTTACATATAACCACAGAACCCCGTTCTCCCAGAGCCTCTAACACATGATGCTCTTCAAACATCAATGTGTTTTTCCACACCACAGCGTGGCACAGATCCCCTTCCAAAATCAGCTCTCCAGAACAGCATTTCTGCCTCCCATTCCTGCAGGTCCAGCACCTACTTGGGAGCTGCCCCCATTTCACAGATGGGAAATTGAGTCACAAAGGTGGGACCTGACAGAGCTGAGATTGCAAACTTGTGCACTTTTCCTCACCCACCTACACTTGATAAGCTCTTCTGCCCTGACAGAAGGAAACATAAATAGGTCAGATAGTCAAACAGGACAGCATCCTTGAAGTCAGAATACAAATTTTCCACTCCCATCCATATCAGCTCATTTGTTCAATTGTCAGATCTTCAAGGCAGAGATTTGGGTTTGCATTTATGATATTTGACCTGCGGGAAAACTCTGTGTACATATATGGTGTGATATAAATAATAAATGAGAGTACCGTTGGTATTTTGCTATATTTAGCAAACGCCCTATTTTGCTGGATTTTCTTGGGCTGCAGGGGCCAATTTAGAGCTGCCACTTTCTCATGGCATCATTCCTGAAGGCAGCACAGATCTTAACTCCATGGTGGCCAGCGTGGCGTTACACAATCGGAGAACACACCAAGATGCTCTTACAGAGCAGTCAGGCTACCACAAAAGTCTCTACAGTGCTTCCCAGAGATGGATCTTCATGTCCTCAAATGCTTTTTTTTTTGCACTTAAGCTGTGAATCACCAGGGAGTACAACAGGGAATTCCAAGCAATCAGTTAAGAAATCCCAGCAAACTGATGCAAAGTGACTAATTGAGCTGTCGCATCTTTTGTAGCCCTGTCATCCTGGAATTGCACATATTGCATTTGGAAAGAAAACAATCCTGACACCGCTGCATCCAGCTTTAATCATTTCGCAAATGCAAGCTAGAAGTATAAAAAAAAACAAAAGGACAGGCTGCTTCACTTCAAAGGTTTTTCTTTTCTATAGCTTATGACTACCACACAGCAGAACACTTTCCCTAGAAAATACTCAGCTACGTTTTTGGGGCACCCAAAAGGAAATCCAAAATAATAGGCCAAACTTACATACTATTCCCACAGAAATTCCTAAAAATATTTTAAATAAATAAATAAATGCACTGCAGAATATGCTAGAATAGAAAATTATCTAAAGCAGTTAGAGCCTCTCCCAGAATGAAAGAGTCCATATAACACCAAAGTACATTTGTGTAGGAAAATCATACTGGTCAGAAGAAGAGGTTGCCAGGGGTCATCTCTTCCAACCTGACGTTTAGACAAAGCCAACTTGAGTTGTCAAGGCCTTGTTGAGGTGCAAGGATTACTGGCAGGGCCATAGTAAGACCTTCAGATTGCAAGGAGCCCTGATGAGATAAACTGAATATCCTACCTGGAAAAGGCTTTTCAAGGAAGTGTCCTTTGATAGTTTGGTTGGCTGAGCCCAGCTGGTTGGTAGCCACAATCGTGTAGTTGCCATTGTTGTAGTGAGTGGGTTTGTTGAAGAGCAGGCAACCCTCAGACACTTCCCCTTGCTGGTAAAACTCCATGCGGATGATCTCTGTCTCCCGGAGGACCTGGCCGTTGTGCAGCCAGTGAAGGGTGGGAGCTGGGTTCCCATGCACTGCAAATGCAATGCAGTGGTCCATGTGTAGCACCGGCTCCTCCAGGGTAAGGATGCGAGGGGGATCTAGCAGAGAGAAACATGGCAGGCTCACAGCAACCTCCACCCAACGTCACCACTCTGTGCCCCACGGAAACCGAGAGCATTGAAAAACTCCAAAATCACTTGTTCCTTCTACTCTTCCTGTGGAGGTCTGTAAAGAAGCAGCGCTGTCACAAGAACCACTCCACCCTCCCTGGAAGGAGGGTCTGAGCCATGACCAGGCCTCTTGGCCTTCCAAACAGGGGGATAAATTAATGACAAGGATGGAAATTTCACCAGCCCAGAAACAATTAAGCTTGAATTGTCCTGTCCACACGTCTACTGCTGCTTCCTTTCCCCAAGGGATCCCAGGGAGACTGCCTGTCCCCATTAAGGAGGACACAGTGACGTAGCACTGTCACATCACACATGTGCAAGGTGCCCGTGGGAGCTCTCCAGGCACACCGAGCAATTCTGAATTGCACAGCTGTGGAAGCAAACATCCCTCAGAGACTGTCTGTCCTTGGGGGCTTTGACTGCCTGAATATCCCAAAGGAGTTCTCACTCGCCAAACAGCCTCCAGGGGTGTTTTAATTAAAGGGAGTAGAATGGGATAAAAAAAGCAGAATCTCCACCTGCAATTTATTGCATATGCATTGTCTTCCCCTTGGGACACACCAAGAATTCAAATGTTGCTCTGCTATAGCTTCTGAAACCCCGTTTACAACGCCTACACCTAAGGTCCCAAACCCCAAGGCTGGCAAGGTCTGAACTAGAAGAACAAGTTTTGTGAAAAGATACATGACACAAAGATGTGTGCCTTCCCTAAAACTCTCCTGTTGCTGCTACCATCCAGCTGCAAAGACAATCCATTCTGCATTCATGAGGAAGAAAGCCAACCCAAATTTGACCCATCTTTGTGAAAAAGGACAGCGAATTTTTAAGTCAGTGAAGGTGACAAGAAGAGAAGAAGGTGCAGAGCTGGATAGAGCTCAGCAAAATTCTGCCACCAGCACCCATCTACCCTGAACCACACGGTCGTGTCCCAGCCACCCTCTTGAATCAAGGGGGATTCAAAACGGGCAGCCACCTACACACACAAACCCAGATCTTTTCAGTGTGAAATTACAACCTGACTGATGGCTCTGTGCAACAAGAGCAAAGGTAGCAGAAACTGTCGGCAGCTTAGAGGATTTCACGGGTGAAAATAAGCATGGGCATAGTGCTGTTTAAGATGTGGAGGAACAGATGCTAAAACACTGTGCAAAAATCACCCTTCTGCTGACCAGTCAGCTCTGAGCTGGCTGGACTTTAATTATCTCCACCCTTCAATCCATCAATAGCACTTATTGGAAGGAAGATGAAAGTAGTAAAGCATCATACAGCATGGATTTACCAAGAGTAGCCAGAATCCCACAAGGGTCTCTGCTCTATATGGCAAGGTTGGGTGTGGGGGACAGATTTTCAGACTATAGTAAGGGCAAATATTACAGACACAGCAAAATACAGCAAATCTCAGCTGCTTGAGACCACAAAGCTGTGTAAACTTCCTTTTAAGGTCAGGGTTTTGTTATATTAGAAAGTACAAAGAAAGTTGAGCTACTTGCAGATAAAAGTGAACAGTTCAAATTTGACACGTGCACATTTATATGACATTTGCAGTTTAACTTTGTAGGATCTGACCTGAGAGGAAGCCCTAACATCCCTGAAATTAGTGGCAAGTTTTAAATTATCTTTAGCAAGGATGCCATTGAACCTCTCACATAGTATCAGAACAAGAAACTTTGCATTTGTTAAGAGATTTTTATTCCCTCTATGGCTTTCCTTTAGTCTATTGAATCTTCCAAGACACAGGCAGGAAATGCCCACCACCACTACTGTGGCACTGCTATTCCTTCCCCATTCTTGTGCTCATTTCTGGATTAATGGAAGCATCAGGAAAGCAAAATTACTGAATTTTGAGAGAGAATGCTGTGTAAGGATCCACCTCCATCTCACTGTGCTCAGCTCCTCCTAATCTTCACCCACAAAATCAGTCAGTATGACACAGGTAGCAAGTGGCCATGTGTTCAAACAACTCCCAGGGCAGCCCCTCTGGGCTCTTTAGGGACAAGGTCTGGTACTTACAGTAGACAGTGAGCAGCACACTGGCATTGCTCATCCCCACCACGTTCTCAGCAATGCAGGTAAGCAGGAACCCGTTGTCCTCACTGGTGACGTTCACCAAGGTCAGATTGATGGCATGAACATTGGTCCAGTTGAGGTTGGTCTAAAAATCCCAGAGAGAAAGACAGACAGAAATAAGTGTCTGGTGGCTCTTTTCCTCCCCTCTACCACTGCCAGAAAAGGAGGGTCACAGTTTCCATGTGAGGAGGTCTCCAAAATCCAAGGACAGCTGGGATCTGGGTGAAGGGAGATGTTTCCTCATCTGATCAAACACACCACATCTTCTAAGAGGAAATACTGGGAAAGGGAGAGCCGTGGCACTGTAGCACTGATAAGCATGGCTAACCTCTAGAAAATCTTACTTAGCTGCTACTTAGCTATTGCAAAGAGGTAGTTTCACTGGAGTTCTATCAGAGGACACATGAATTAATTCAATCAGGGAGCATTGAGCTCTGAAGCTCTCTCATCTTCACTTTCTGGACATACAAAGGAAAGGTTTTGCTCCCTTCTGGGAGTTCCCAGCCTCTCATGTGGATAGAGCACGGCTTCAGCTTTCCTTTGGATACAACAATTTTTCTTTTCTCATACCATCTACCTGACCCTCTGCCCTGCATGCACGGACCTGGGAAACCCTGGCAGCTGTTTTGCTCTTGCCACATTGGGCACAGGCAGCACCGAGGTGTTGCAGCCCCTACCTGGTGGGTGTTGATGGAGTGGAGTTCGGCCACTGTCCAGTCCACGTCCGGCAGCGGCGATCCTGAGCCATTGCAGGTGATGACGGCGTTCTCCCCTTCCCGCACTGTCAGGTTCACGTGGCTCACACTGATCTCAGGAAGGTCTAGAGAAGCCAAAAGAAACTGCTCAGGGGTGGGGCAGAATTTTCTACGGTCACAGGAAGTGTGTGGACCCAGATCCCACCAAGCTGTTTTCCAAATCAGCCTCCAGCACCCCGAGATGTGTAACATGAGGCAACAGAATGGCCTTGCCCTACCAAGAAAAGAAGGGGTGCTGAAGATGGGAAAATGCAGACACTGGAGATGTGCCAGCTGGGCAGACCTCCTCATTAGCTTTGAATCCAAAAGTTGCAGTCCAGTTCTGGCCACTCTTCCTCTCACACAGGCCTCATACCCATCTCACTACTCCCACAGAAGCTGCTCACAGAAGGGCAGTCACCTGGGATGAGAAAACTGTGTGTACTGGGAGAGGATCCAAGGCATCCCCACCCCCAGGGACAAGGCAAAGAGTGCTCAGCATTCCAGGTGAAGAAAGTGTCCCTCTAATTTATAACAATCAAGAAAAGATGACCAAGGATGTGTCCTCATATTAACTGCAGCTTTCCTAATAGAAGGTGCCCTTGTTCTTCCTCAGTGGTAGCAGAGGGATTCACTGATTTATGGTGGCTCTGATTTACACCACAGCAACCAAATACCCTTGCAATGTGAAACAAGACAGTGCTGGTTGCAAGAAGGCCAAACAATCTTCTTGAATAGGGGAGGTTTTCAGAGGCAAATTGAGTAAGCAGGGCAGGAGGAACAGACCAGTAATCCTATCGTAGGGCAGCAGAACCCATCATTCCAAGGCAAAGCCATGGATGGGGACACACACCCTTTCATGGCCATCAGAGAGTGACACCAGGAAGGAAGGAGCATCGTACTGACTGGAAGGGTGCCAGAAGAAAGAAAGCAACAGTCAAGACCTTGCAAAACTGCCTAGGTGACAGGAATAGTGGGGAGGGAGATAGAAGGACATGTATGGTCTTCTCCAGGCTGAGCTGGTGTCAAACACGGCCACAACGAGCCATGTCTGCCCTCAGCACCAAAGGACAAGGATAAATGTGGTGTCCTTAAAACATCCCTGGAGTCTTAATGCTTGAACAGAAAGACTCCTCTGGAAGAAAGCAGATCACTGTGGCTCACTGCCCTTCCAGGAGTTTGCATGGTCAGAGGAGGTGCTTACCCTGCACACCAGCACATTTTTACTCCCAAATTAGCACCCTGCTGTCCCCTGCAGTCTAATGCCACCATTGATGGAGCCATCTCTCCTCCTGTCCCTGATCCCTAAGGATCCTTTTTGTTCTTGTTTAATCCTTCCAGTTTATTCATCCTATGTGGGGCGGAAATTACAGCACTCTCAAATCTTTTTAGTTCATCCACACGAAGGCACACTTTGGCCAGTTTCCAGAGCTTAAAGGGACAGGGTGAACTTGGGGAAAAAAAAATTAACAAAAAAAAACCAACAAAAAAGCAAATCATGCAAATCCAAATGTGCATGCTGTTTGTCTACTACTGCTGCAAGTAACCAGCCCAAATCCCTAGTACAGAGGGTGATTATATAAAAAAAATAATTCTGGTTTTCCTCCTTTTTTTTCAACCTGTGAGTTTGACATCTGCTTGTGTACAGACAGTTTAATTGCTCTGTGGAAGGTACATCTCTTTTTCCTTACTCTGCAAGGGATGCTTTCCAGTAATAGCAATAGCAGAGCAAAACCTGACACCAAACAGGCAGCTGATGTGTGAACAAGGTGAAGGAAAAAGGGATGACTACTGAACATGCCTCGTGTTGCTCCTAGGGCTTCTGGACTCGTTTAAACATCAGCAGGAAATAGAAAGAGATATAAAGTCACTTCTAGTTCTTCCCTACAGATACGGGATTTCAATTGAAAAGTAAAACAAAAGAAAATGAATAGAGACGTGTATTTCCTAAGAGTAATTACAAAAGATTCAGTGTCAGTGTCTTTTAACAATGTGCTGCTTCTAGGATTCGTTAGGCACAGGATGATCTACATGAAACAGCTCTTTTCAAGACATCACACAGACTCACTACAGACACATTGTCAAGCGCAGCATTGCAGTGAAGAAAATGCCCCAAATCACCCAATATCTTTCATACACACATTAATAGCAGCCTCACACTTACCCAGATGTTCTATTTTTAACCTACAAACTATCCCAACCAGCTTCAGCCTCCTTGTTCTCAACCACATGATGGGATCCTGCTGCATCATATTCCCTAAATAGCTGAATCTGAGGTGCTGGATTGGACAGGGATCCCTCCTGGCCTCCCCCATGTCCAGCCCAGGGATCCTTACCACACTGGGTGATGTTCATCTCCTTCAAAGTGATGATGGCTGCATCCATGGTCATGCAGTAGAGATCCTGGTACTGCAGGTTTGCCTCGCTCTTCTCCTGCCAGAGCTGGATCCAGCGGATGTCACAGCTGCAGTTGAAAAGGTTCCTCTCTAGTCTCCTGTGGGCAGAGAGAGGTGAGAGAGGATGGTGGGATGGGGAAGGATGAACAGAGCTGTCACCTGGCTCTGGAACCCCCAAGGATGACAGCCACTATGCAGGTTTGCCAGCTTTGTAAGAGCTGAAGTAGAATCTTCTCTACGTTATCCACCTGGGCTCTTCCGGCTCTTGTTATCCCTGTCTTTGCCACAGTCACACATCCATGCCTTCACAGTCTCCTTCATGAGTGCACACAAGGTTTTACATCTCCCAGGGCAGCACACAGATGCATTCACTGTCTCTCACCACGAGATCTGCACTACTGTAGCTTGGCCCCGCTGTCACCCAGACATCCAAATGAGTCACCCCTCAGCAAAGGAGCAGACAGCTCTCTACTGTCCTAAAATATTGATTTACACCTTCAAATCCTACTTCAGTGGTGGTCCTAGACTCTGCTGGGCAAAGCACGATTCAAGCCCCTACAAGTACTCAGAGAATCTGGCAGCTCTTCTCCCAAGTTCCTTGTACAAACACAGGCTCCTGGTGACCCAGAACACAAGGTAATGTGCAGGAGAACATGCATTTTAATCAAATCCATCAGCACTGTGCTGAGACCCCTGCTGACCTGGCCAGGAGAAATTGAGAAAAGCACTGCCTTTAATGTACTTCATTTAAACCACACTTACACATAGTTTATATACCAAGAATGTTTATTATAATTGATTTTTCCAACCTATTAACCATTTAATTTACATTTTTAAAGCTCTGCAGGTGTCTGTTGGCATGCAAGAAGGGCAAATCCCAGCAGTGAGAACAGTCCAGTGCTCAGCCAGCACTGAGTTACCAAAGCTGCTTGCAATGATAATTTGAGCAAAACTAGGAGATACAGCCTGAACAAAGAAACTATCTCCCCACACAACTGTAAAGCAAAGGAAGTTGGGATCAGCAGAGGCAACAGTGCCAAAGATGACCTCAGCCACCCCAAAGCAGAAGGGCATCTCCAAAGGTCAATCACTGTTTCACGTGATATCTAGATCCCCCGTCATAGAGGGGAAAGCTTTTTCCTGCTCTGTTCCACGTGTTACTGCAAAATTCATGCTTGCTTTTACAAAATTAATCTCACCGACTAACAGGATTTGGAAACAACCTTCCAAACAACTGCAGCCATTGTTTTGTCAATACAGTGCTGCAAAAGGAGGAACTGAAGGGGCCTTCTGGTAGTACTCAGGGTTGCTAAACCTGAACCCTAATGATGTCACTTTGCATTTTCAAATGCATCAAGATGTCATCTGACCTTTTTTTTTTTAGAGCAGACACTGAGTTAAGCTTCACTCTGTGGCTTTTCATTAGTTCATTTCTTTCCCACCAAAAGCACATAAACCTCTGTGACACAGGTACAAGGCTCAGACAAGCAACTCAAAGGCCAAAGCACTAAATTTAACAGACCAGAACAGATTAGCACAGTGATTTGGTGGGATTTGAGTGATGAGACATTCCCTGCGTGCTCTGACAGGTACTGCCAGGGCTTTGCACAGGCTCTACATCCTCTTCTACACAACCATGAATCTCTCCTTCTCAGGAGCCCCCCAGAATCACTGATACCAACAGGACATGGGGTGGCATGTGGGTAAGGGCCATGGCAGGTCAGGTAACTGGGGATGTACCCTGGGACCTGGCAGGGAGCTGGGGGAGCTCAGATGCAATGGGGGAGAAATTCTGCTCTGCTGCAAATATCCTCACAAAACCAGGCTGCTGGGAGAGCTGCTGTCCTAGCACTTAAGGGCAGCCCTGTAAGTAATAGACAGCAGCTTTCCCAGCTCATTGCTAATTCATGAAGGGCCATGAATAATAGAGGAGCCACGGGCTTCAGGGCAGAACGTGCCCACAACCTGCCCCAACACCAGCAGTGTAACTCGCTCTAATCGAGACCCCCAGAGGGGCTTTTGCACAAATTAACTCCCATCATGGGCTGGATGTGCTGAGTGCCACGGGCAGCTGGCACAGCTCTGCAGGGTAAAAGGGGCACATCCGTGCATCTGTTGTCCCTCACATGCATTGCTAAAGCATTCCCAACATGTAGAAAATACCCTTTCCTCCTTGCTTGCTGCCTGCCTTGCCATGCCAGCCAGCTCTCCAGAGAGGAGCATTGGGAATTCCACACCCACACTACACTAAGCCCACCCAAAACCCCGGACTTCCAATTCTCTTCTCAGACCCCTTCTACTTGCAGGGACCATTAGGAGATGCAGCTGCTTCCAACTCTTCCTCTCATTTTTCTGTGACACACTTCCACTACCTACAACCCTCTGCTTGCGGGCACAGATGCACCTTCTCTTCCTGCAAGGAGGAGAAGCACCTTGAGTTCCACAAGGTGTCCTTTGGACAAAACACTGCCAGAGTTGGACCAGAGGACACTGCCATGTGCTGCAGACCATGGGTGCAGCAGCACCCCAGTGAGAATTAAGGCAAGGGGCTCTTTGTGGGACTCATCCAGCACAACTTCTGGAACAAACAAACAAACCCAAAGGGCATTTTTTGCATGCAGGCTGCAATTGTTGCCAAAGCATCGCTTGGCTGCAGGCACTCAGGAGCTGTGCACACTCCCACAACTTCTTAAGCCCTCCTTAAAACTAGAAATGCTTGTGAGAAATACCAAATAGCACAGCTGCAAGGGCTCTCTACACAAGAAGAGCTGCTCTGTCACTCAAGGAGTTCATCCAAAAAGGGGCTGAGCCTTCACCTGGGGCAGAGCCATCCACCAGACCATAAGCAGAGAATGATAGTAGGGTGTACTCAGGGCACAGCCCCTTCCCTAAACAAGCACACTGTGTTTGGGAAAGAGGACAACTGTGGCAATCATGCCATGAGCTGTCATTTGATGGGACACTGATCCATCAAAACAGAAACCCTAGGGCCATGCAGGCATCAAGTCAACCCTTCAACAAAAGTGATGATGCTGGTGCCTGGTTGAGCCCAGCTTTGCTCCCTGCAGAGAGCTGTACCCACTCTCTCCCAGAACTGCATGGAGAGCCTTCACCAGGGTGGACCAGAGTGGGAGACCGATGCCATCAACACTCCAGTGTGTTCTGGAACAGACAGGGACTTCACACACACAAGCAGTTTTTTCCAGACTAGGCAGCTAAATGAGTCATGTGCCCCATCCCATGCCTCCCCACACATCAGCTAAAGCAAAGCTGTCTGCAGCTAAAACCTCTCAGAGGGCAGCAGAGATCCTTGCCACACTTCTCCTGTCTGTTTCAATTCACATAAAATTCCTGCCAAGGTTTCATACTCTTGCAATTAAAATGCTCTTCCTACCTTGGGACTGAGGCCACTTCCCTACATTTGAGAAGTAAAAAGCACTCAGCAGAGAGAAAAAAATCTAATTTTTTTATTCCTATTAATTTCCCACAGCCAGAGTTTCTCTTGGTGGTCCAACCAAAACTGTTATTTCTGAACCCATGCCAGCAGGGGCTGGGATAGAAAGGGAAGGACTGGGACAGGGAGTGGTGTGTGCTGTCTGACAGCTGGCTCAGCTAACACAGAGAGCAGGCAAGTACCCACTGTCTAACCACAGCTCTGTTACTGGGACTGCTGGTGGTGATAAGGTTCAAGGCTGGAGGCACAGACCATGTAAAGCTGGACTCACAACATTAAGAGAGATGCTGCTGTGCCCCATCCCCACCAAAGCCTCTTGCTGTAGCATTGCAGAAATGTACTGCAGGGCAGCTTGGCAGGGACTGTTGGTATTAGAAATGCTGATGGGCTGGGCAGAGCAGCAAGATGTTCAGGACTACAAGGTTTTATACAACCAAAGATGTAATTGGATCCAGAGTCTTAGGTTTTTCCGGGAAGGAATTTCTTGAAATGTCAGCTTTAAGCTCTCTGAGGACATGACAAAGGAAGCCAAGGACATGACTGAGGAAACCAGCTGTGACTTCTGGATAAGAAAGGCTCTAAGTCCAACGTTTACGAGCTGTTGCATGTGTCAGATGCTTCCCTGCACACACTCAGCTTCAGACTTGGGAGAGTTGTGTGCTCATTAGCCTGAGCCCTGCTGGTCAAGGTCAGCCCATGTCATGGGAATTAGGGCTGGAGTTACTGGAAACCATTCCAAGCCTTGTTGCTGGCCAGAACGAGCAAGAGATAATATTCTCTGGAAGTGTGCCTCATTTTTGCCATCCATTCTTCAGTGAGTCAGCAGGGGAAAATCTCAGCTCTGTTGAACAAGAAATTCTTCTTTAAAGCAATACCCCATTCACGAGGCTGCGACGCCTTAGATGCAGCCAAGCAGCAATTTCGAGCCCCAAGTTGCCATCCACCTGCCCAGTACTCTTCTGATCTTTACTCCTCATTGTTCACTGTGAGTTACTTTGTCAGGTCTCGTGTTCCCTGGGAGTCTCAATGTCACACTCAGTTGTAGTTCCTCTCCTCCCAACACTTTCCTGGAGACAATCCTCCCACTGCTTCCCTCACCACATGCTCTGCTGCCTCGTTGCAAGTCACGGTTTTGGCTTGGATGACTTTCCTTTCTTCTGGATCCATGATTGCCTGATGGCACAGGGACACTGGAATTCAATATTAGGCATCTCTGGTGAGCCTCTGCACCCACTTGTTACACCAAGCCTCCACACAGATGTAACCCTCTGGAGAGGAGGGGACCCTTGGCAGCTTCTGTGTGTCCCTGGAGTCTTCTGGCCTCTCCACTGCAGTGCACAAACGCTGCTGCTCAGCCTGTCTTCCCCAGGCTAGCTGTCTCTGCATCAGCCTCTGCTGCTCATCACCTTCTCTCTTTCCAGAGAGAGTTTTGGCTCAATTTCAAGTTCTTGGCTGATGTCAATCTGCAATTCCCTTTCTAGATTTCACCAGTGTTTCACACTCGCTTTATGTGGGCCATGAATTCTATCTCCTTTCCAGGTTCTGGAAGCCTCCTTGGAGCTCAGTGTGCCAAAAAACTGTCTCTTACTCACCCATCCTCTGCATTTCTAAAAAAAAAAAAATAAAAATACAGTATTTCCCACTTTTGTGGATCCATTAGTAATTTCTCCCCATCTTGGAGATCTGCACTTCCTCACCAACAGGTCCCATCCTTCTGGCAGCCAGGACCAGAACCACCTTGCAGTAGGTAACATGTCCTTACATTAATTCCCAATATCTATACGTGAATGATTATTCAGAGTCCATAGTTCAGGATACACCTCTGTGCTGCCTTCTTTCCAACAATTCCAAGGTTCAATTCCAAGGTTCAGCATGGCCCCAGGAAATACACTACAGGCACATCCCCCTGCCCCTTAAAAACTGATATCCCAGTGGATATGAGATAAAATATCCCTAAATATCCCTCTCCTGGAACAGCATCACCACATTATTCTGGTCATCTCCATCCCAGCTGCACTTATGTGGATGAAGGGTCCTAAGAGTTACAAGGAAGAGGGGAAAATTTGTCCGGAAGCATCTAAAGAGATTCTTTAGGAAAAATGAACTTGACCAGGCTCTTACTCCAGCCCAACCAACAGCAAGGCAGCCCCTGTGGGCAGGCACATTTGTAGGTTTAAATTGCTCACTGGAGCATGTGCCAGAGGTTGGTTTGCCAAGACCCCTTTTACAGCCTGGAGAAGGAGAGGTTCAGCTGAGGCTCCTGTCCCACATGGTGCCAAGCATCCCCATGGGACACCATGAACAGCACACACCACATCAGCACTGCTTTCCCACCCCACCATGGCTTCCCACCAACCAGCCCTGTGATCCCCCACATTTCTTTGTGCGCTGCTTCTTTGGCTCATTGGGGTTTTTTATCTCCAAGAAAACTGCTCTGAGCGTAGCTCTAGTTGGAGCCAAGTAATTCTGCTTCTTCCTGCTTGCCATGCTGCAGACTGTTGGCCTCAAGTGACTTTGCTGATACCATCCAAAGCCACCCCAAGCACACCAGCTCCCTGCCAAGATCATCATATCAGGACAACACAGATGTATTCATCAGGTGAAGTAGCCTTTGCTGCCCAAAATGCAGCTTCTCAATTCCCTTTGTGCTTGGTATTGGTCTTTTGAGCCTGGCTGGAGCTGGCAGACCTGGGACGTGCCTGAAGAAACAAAATATGACCAAATGAAGCAAAAGCACATAAAAATGAGCCCCTTCCAAAGTATTCCCATTAATCTGCAGGCTCACCATTACCCCAGGCCCTGTGAGTGCCTCCAGCTCAGGACTGCAGTCCCATTTGCTCCACCACTCTTGGGTCTCTCTTGGGTAACAACCATCAATCTGAGTTTTGCCAGACAGTGCAATGACAATAAGTAAAGGTCTAAGAATACAAATGACTCATGCTATTAAACTTGAAACCCAAGCCAGGCTTGAAAAATATTTAGAGCTGTAATCAGCAAGGAGACAAATTCTGAATTCAGCATTTTAACTCTGCAAGCCAAATTTCCCCATTAGAAGAGTGTTTCTCCATTTCTAATATCACTATTAGTATTTTTCATTTAACAATTTGACAGAAATAAAATACACTGCAGTAACAGCAGTGATAACACACTTACTCCCACTTGAAAGACCGTCTTTATTCTTTCATAAGTCATTTCTAGCTTACAGCTCTATTGATCATTGGTGAGGATGAATGGAACTTCCCAGAATCCTCTGGGACAAATCCTACATATATATTTTTTTTATACCCACCAAACAACTATTTCTAAAATTCAACAAAACAGGTCATCAGGGCAACATTCCATTGATTTCATGTCCACTTATTCTCCAAGCACGATGCTGAATGCTCTATCAATAATTCAACAGGCTGAAGGCCACCAGTGCCCCAGGAGACACAACTATCTCATCATCTCCCACTTCAGAGCTGGGAGGTGTCTCCATTGCTAGAGAGAAAGGGAATCATGGGCCTAAAAAGCAGGGATGTCTTGTAAAGCATGTGCACCAACTAAAGAAAAGCAGTTAGCCCTACCCTGCAACACATGAGAGCAAGTGTTTGAAGAGCTTCACTCAAAATCTGGCCTAGCAAGTATTTCTAATGTGCTCCCAGAGTTAGTCAACCATTTACTACTCCAAGCATGACTTGTTCATCATCCCGACGTTAATTAGCCAGCTGCTGTGAAGTTAAAAGAGAAGCAGTTCTGCTCTGGTGCTCCCATACCCAGGAAAGCCTCCCAAGGATGTTGCTGCCCACTGGAATTTTAGGTACTTATTCGCTGGCTTCAAAATAGCTCTATTTGGAAATCGTTCCTCCTCTCAGCCTCCTGTCTTTTCCCAGGAGATACCCCCAGGGTGGGACTTACAGTTCAAAGAGTCGAAGTGTCTGGAAGAGTTGCCATGACAGAGTGGTGAGCCGGTTCCCGGAGAGGTCTCTGAAAATTAAGGGGGAAAAAAGAAGAAAAAAAGTCGTCACTGTAAATAATTCTTCCTGCACACGGCCCTACCACCTCCACAGAGCTCATCGTCCTCCTCGATGGGGAGGCTGTCAAGCAGCTTAGAACTCAAGCCCAGATTTCATAATGAGAGATTTTAATGAGGACAAACCCAAATGAAAGTTTCTCATTTTCTCTTTTTTTTTTTTATATAGGGGAAAAATGATTTATACCCTGCTGCAATGTTAAGGAAAAAAAAAAATCCAATGTCTGATTCTTACCCATGAATCTGGAGCTCAACCAACCATAAGCAAAAAGAACAAGTCTAATTTCAGAACTTGGAACAAAAAATTAAGTACAAACCTCACGTTAAAAATAGTAACAGCCAGGTTCAAATGACAGCACGATGATTACCCAAGGTGTTATCATATGATCTGCAGTAGCTGTGTGTTCCAGGTGTCCCGGAATGGCTGCGTGCTGCTTGCACCCAGGGGTACCACAGCCAACAGCTCCCCATCCCTCTCTCCATCTGCCCAAACTTGCAAAAACATAAATCTCATCTACCTGGGAGAGCTTTGCAACCCAGCAGACATCTTCTCTTTAGCTGAAAGCCAGAGAGGATGAAAGAATGTGAAAGAAACTGAGTTAATAAAAACAAGAGGAAGAAATGTGTTTGGAGCAGGGTGAGCAGAAGGAGAACAGCCCCCAGTTTCTAACAGCACAAAAAGATGGTAATGAAACACGTTCTGTTCTGACCAGCCTTCCCAGGGACAGCTGGCCAGCCTGAGAGTCACCAGTCAAGTGACCAGCCCATGGGGTGAGTGAGCAGAGGAATGGGTGATCATAAGCTCTGGGAGAACCCCAAATGCCCAACCTCTGGCTTCCAGAGCACACAGGAGGGTGCTGCCTCACATCCTTCACCAAAATCCATCCCTGCTGTGAGCCACAGGCAGGCAGGGCAGCCCCTCTGCCTCAGCCTGGGCCGCAGGGAAGAACAATGAAGAGACAGAGGTGTGAATCACCTGAGGTTCATTCAGCCCTGGGCTGGCCAAATAGGAGGTATGACCCAACAGAGTCCAGCTGTGCAGGGCTCAGCCCCCAAAACCTGTTTGATTTGCAAGTAAATGCTAAAAGCAAGAGCACCTGAATGGCTCCTGCTGGCACAGGTCTGATGCACAGGGATTTGGGATGACAGATTCATTTCTTCCCTTACACTGAGTTTCAGCAAGGGGAAAGCCATTCTCATCCTGTCCCACCTGCATGGAACACTGCAATTAGGAGTGGGGAAGCTGCTCACACAGCAAAGCATCATCCCAAAGGCTCTCCAAGAGCCTGGCAGAAGAACAAGCCCAAACACAATGATGGCACAGCGCTGCCTTTTTAAATTCTGGCTCTGCTTCACAGCAGACTATCCTGCTGCGGGAACCACGGCAAACCACGGGTACTTCATTGCACATGCCTATGATCCCACTATTCCCACGTCTGTAGACAAACTGCTTCCAGCCTCTGACAAAGGTGGCAAAAATGACAGGTAAAGCAAAGCAGAGAGGATGAAAAATATTATAGGACTCCCTCCTTTATCCACCCCGGAGCACCGAGCACCTGGAAGTTTTGCAAAGACAGATGAAAAGTGGGAGGGAAAGGAGCAACTCACTGTTACTGAAAAGTGAGACAGTAAACTCCCTCCCCCAGCCCAGGGAGAAGAAGGAAGCGTAAAGGGGATGCATGAGAGACAGCAAGATGTGGGAGAGAGGCAGAAATGCAGAGGAGGGAGTGAATCTCGCTGGAATGTCCTTTCTCAAAGGTCATGTTTTGCTACATTAGGCAGAAATGTCAAGAGAAAATTGGATTCTGAAAGAGAAGAGAAAAAACAACAGGCTTTCCACGCAAATAAGGGAATCAAAAATAGCATGATCGTGTTATTACAATTTAGGACACAGAGAGATGGAGAAAGGATACATCCTCACTAATGCAAGGGGCTTTGCCAAGCAGATGTGCTCAGCTTCTCATCTCCCACAGTGCCTGGAAACCAACGCCTACCACCTCCTCCCTCCCCCAGACAATAACCCACAGTAAGCATTTGGGGAGATGGGTCTTCCCTTGCACACATCTGGCAGGAGACCTTGTTCTCAAAGGGCAAAGCCAGTGTTTGATCTGACCTGACCATCAACTTCTGCAGAGCTGGTCAGGGGGACACACACCCACGGCTCCGTTTCAGATCAGCCCGGACACACACAGGGAGGAACGTGTCTGTCACTGGAAACAGACACCTTGGGAACTTCAAAACGTCACAAAGGTCCTTCCTCAGGCTCAGAGACAGACCTCGGCACAGAAACCAAAAGGAGCTGCACACAAACACACATTAAAAATACACCATTTTGGTCACAAAAACTCCAAAGGTCAGAGATGCCAGGACTGGGATTCCACACACAAAAGGCTACAGCTACTGACTTGTGCTGCAGAAGATAGAGTTCCTCCAGAGAAACTTCACTGCACAGCAGTGACTTCTCCCTGGAACAGATCCATCCCACATGCTGGATGGGACAGGTTTCCTGGGGTAGGGACCATGTGATTCTGTCATTAGAGATGGAATCACAGCACATGCACATGAGGAGATTAAATTATGGATTCACAGGTGAAACTCTGAGCTCCAGCACTTTGTAACTCCTGTTTGGTGCTCGCAAGGTTCCCCTCAGTCACAAACCTCAGCTGCACACACCAAGTTTCCCAGTGTTCTCTACAGCATAAACGGGCAGGGTTGGGGAAAATCACATCCAGAACTAGTCCTCTCACAGCTCCAAATCCAGCCCTCTCAAAGGTCCATTCTCACTTCCTGCAGCATTTCCATGTCTGTTGCCACTCCCAAATCCCTGTTACTGGAGTGCCAAGAGCTCCCATCCTCCTATGCTGTGGCTGGGCAGTGTCAGCTCTCTCCTTCCTGACCCATTTCCTTCTCTGGGCTGGCTGAATCGCACTACTCATTTCTCTCCAACCTCTCCCAAATATTCCTCAGCCTCATTTTCCTTATCCATGCCCAAATATCCTATGATCTCCCCCACTTTTACACCCTCCCACACCAACAGCAGTGTCCCGAGAAGAGCTGCTACTCCTCTCTCTCACTCATTCCTGAAAATCCTACAAAAAAATTTCTCCCCTCCAACTGGACCAAGAGCCATTCTGCTGACCTAAGATGTCCCTGAGCAAAATCAAGTCTTACAAGCAAAATCTGTCCTTTGACAAGATTTATTTCCCTCCACAAAAGGGGGGTAAAAATGTTCTGTAACAGCAGCATCACCAGCATTTTCCAGCTTGAGCAAAACAGATTTTCCCAAACTCCCTTCTACCACCTCAAATGTTTGAGAAAGCTCTTATGTGTAGCTAGAAGGAAATAATAAAAAATAGAATCAGCCAGGAGCAGACACCCAACACAAAAAACTTCAGCCTGAGCAATTAAAATTTGGCAGAATTATAGGGAAGTGGAAGCAGTCCTGTAGCAGTGTGCCAGACAACCTTTATAACAGCCTATGCATCAGCTCCACCTGTAACAAAATACAGCACATCACACGTCAAGGAAACTCAGGCAAAGGGAAGCAAAATGCCTTCCCTGTGTATTTCTCAGCAATGAACAGGAGCCTGTCTCTCCCAGGACAGATCTGCCATCAGCACTCCTGGAACATATTCAAACTGCTCCTTTGCCATGGGACATTTTCTCCATCACTCACTAAATGCTCTTTTCCATGGAGACAGCCTCTAGAAGTAGCTACCAGGGTGCTTTTTGCCTCCAGAAGGAGTTGAGTAGGAAAAGGGGGTTGGAGAGAGCTCACCTGGACCAGGTCCAGGGCAGAGCAACACAACCCACCCATGGCTCAGGCTCAAAACCTCTCCACAATCCTCCTGCTGCAGCAGTTGTGCTCCCAAGGCTCCTATTCCCATTCCCACCAGCCCTCTCCAGCAGCACCTCACTGCACACCTCAAGGGCAGGCTGTTACCACTGAGTGACAGCTAAATCCCAGTTCTTGCTCTCTCTCCCTCCTACATTTCAGGAGAGGACAAGCCGTGTCCCACACGCTCTCCCACAGCTCCTGCAGGCACTGCCAAGACCTTGCTGGTGACCGACAGGGAGGGGAGGTGACCTTTGCCACTTTGTCACAGTATGAGTGACAGATTGGGCCATGGAGTGCCCCACGGAGTCCTCAGTGAGCTCCTGGGGTTAAAAAAAGGGATGGGTGAGGGTGGAGCAAAGAGGAGTCCAGATCCTTGTGGTTCCAAACAAGTGGACTTCAATGCAAGAGGAGACAGCGTTTTTTCCTTTCCCTTAATTACCCAGCAGCCAAAAGTGTTTCCACTATTAAAGCCATTTTTATTCAGCTAAATTAAGCCAGTTGCCTCATTAATGACACCAACAAGCAGAAGCCCCTGTAATTAAACTGTAAGTTATTTTATGCAGTTCAGCTCAACGCAATGGCAGAAACGCTGCTGCTGGGGAGGGACCCTGTGCACCTGTCCCTCCTCCATGCAGCTCCATCCTCCACTTGCCCTTGTTTCCAAGCTGACACATTTATTTCTGCATGGGAGAAGTTTTTCACACGTTTTAATAACATGGTGCCACTATGAAAATCCTGACTGGGAGGGATTAACTTCCCAGAGCAGCTGGGGCTGAGGGAGCACGAGCAAGCGCCTGGCAGGAATGTGAAGAGAGATGCACTTCCTCAGCTGCAGTCCCCAGTGCTTGACATGCTACTGGCACTGCATGTGACTCCCTTGATACTTGGGCACAACAGGTGCTTCCCATCATCTCACAGCTCACTGCAGCCTTAGCTGGGTGCTGGTGGCCGCAGGAGAGGAGAATGTCACAGCCTCATAAGCTGCTGTAGGGGAAGCTCTGTTCAGGCTTTGTGTGAGCAGCAAGCTGCTGAAGTTCTGGGTTTGAACCAGAGAAATGCTGGAAAGTCACTCTGGGTCTTGTTTACCCCTGCCAGATAACTCCAATGACCTCTAAAAGCACTGTTACACTCCCCATCACCCTCCCTCCTCTTCCTGTTTAGTAAGCAGCTTTACTCATTAAGGGAAAAAAATGTACTGTCCTCCCTTAATGAATGTGCTAAAATTACCCCAACAAGTCCCAGAAGCTGTGGCAGGACAGGCCTCCCCACAAATCAGGTTCTGCAAATACTAGACTTGACTGGAATCTCCAATAGCTCAGCCCCAAGTCCCAGCAGGACACGCTTGAGACAGCCTAGAAAAGGACTGGGCACTGCTAAGGGCGTGCAAGCCTTACATGCCCAGAAAGCAGAGTGAGCAGAACAGGATGTGCCATTAAACTGGTCAGCCTGAGATTTCATAGCTGCCAGGAGTTCTCCTGGATTTGCTGCTCCCTGTTCAGGCTCCACACCAGGACACATAACTGATGCTGTGGAGGAGAGAGACAACAGAGGTCCTCAGCCATGGTCTGGCATTACCTACAGCTCAGTTCTGCCCCTCAAGCAACACCCCAGTAACCCCCAGGGCCTTTCTGACCCCAAACACAGCAGAAACAAAAAACTGTCCAAGGTTCAATCTTGCTTTGTGAGCTTGAGCAGCAAAACTATATCCTTTCTCCTGCCCAAAGGTTCTGTCCTGTACCTTGTAAGGCACGTGTCACACATCATGTGCCATGACAATCATCTCATTCCCCATAAACTATTTCTTTTTCTAGGGCTAAAGTCAGAATCTGCAATAATTTCCCAAACTCGGAGAATCCTACACCAGAGAGGAGAGAGGGATCATCATGAGTGACACATAAGAAGAGACTCTGCCTTTCCATAAGGCACACCACTGGTCCTGGAGGAAGGAACCACCAATCCTTCTCTGCTGCAAGACTCTGATTTTCAAATTCACACTGAAACAGGGCTGAGAGAGGTGAAAGAGGCTGGTCTCCTGCATTGTTCTTTAAACAACAGAATTTAAAAAACAAAAGCTCCAGAGCAAGTGGGAAGGCATTAAGGCATCACATCTGTGTCACTGGGCTCCCACAGCCAGTGCCAGCAGCACATCTGCCCCACGCCTCTCATCCCAGAGCCTCTGCAGTGCAGCAGCCACGTCCTGCTATTGCCTTCAACTCAGCCCAGCCTTTATTTTAAAGGCCATCTCCTACCCCCTGATACTTCCATACCGTCCAAGTCATCTCTTCTGAGGCATCTCCCAGCTGCACAAGGCTTTGTTCAGAGAAAAATCACCCCTTGGAGTTTATTGCTGCTCACAGTTTCGGTTCAGCACATGGTACAGATGGGAAAGCATCACCAGATGTGGGTCACACTGTCCCCTGTGCTTCGAGGCAGATCAGATGCAGGGGGTCCTGGCCCTCTGTACTACACTCATCTCGCCCTTGTTGTGTGCAGTTTCCATTGCTCTCTTCTCCAAAGACATCTGGACTCTCAGAGGACTTGAGGAAAGGTTAAAAGCTGGGTCAGCCCTGCAGTTGCTTTCCCTTTGTTTGCCAGCTTCCCTGCAGGGCAGAGTCCAGCAGCAGCCACAGAATAGGCCAGTCATCTGCTCAAGAAAAGAAAAATCAACTTGCAACAGGAAAGAGCCTTCCCCCACAACTGCCCTCCTGTAGCCAAGAGGTCCTCAGGGCTGCAGTGCTCCCACCTCACCTCTTCTGTCCCAAACTGCAGCAATTCTAGATCCATTAGACTGGAACGTTACTGTACACTGGGCTTTCCTCCTGCTTTGACATGCAGAAGTAATACTGGAGATGTGTGCCGGCTGAGGACAAGGGTTGCCAGCTGCCAGCTCCAGCACGGGGCTGGGTTTATCCAACTCTGTTTGCTTCAAACTGCATTGTTCTTCAAGCTGGGAACAGAGAATGACTGGGGAATGCCTCCTGCTCACAGGTTTCCAGTGAACCCAGAGCCAATCCCATCTCTCTGAGAGAAAAGCTCAGAGCTGTGGCAGGGCACAGCTGGAGGGCATGGCATGGGAAGGAGAAGGATGCCCACAGGGCATTTCCCAGCATCTCTGAGTACACTATAATTGGCCTTTGATGATATCAGAGGATTTTTCCAACCTTAACGATTCCATGAACATCCTTGAAGCAATAGGGACAGATGCTCATCAGAGGTACCATCCAGCTGGGAGGTCACTCCAAATGCCCAGTCAGACACTGGGAGAGCTGGACAAGGTCCACATGAGACCCTCAATGTCAGCTCCTCAAGCACAGATGTGCTGGGGCAGCTTCTGGTCCTCCCTCTTCCTCCTGAACAAAGACTGATCTCAGCTGTCAGAGGGCTCTTACATCAAATTTATATTAAAAAAAATTTCAAATATCCCCACCTACTTGGATGCCCAGAAATTAATGAGCCTTGAATAGCCTCAAAGTGATTAGTAAAGAGAAAACTAACAGCTGGGCCTGAGCCCCAATTTTCCTGACTCAGGGAGGGGTGCCAGAGGCTGGGGATGCACTGGGATAGTACCAAGAGCTCTGCAGAGCCTCTGAAGGAAGGAAGGGGTATAAATACAAAACTATATATATGTGTGTATATATATATCCAGCAATAGCAAAACAACAGGGCATAAGGCAGGCTAAGCTCTCGGCAGACTCTGCTAAATGGTTTCCAATTAATTAACTGATTACATGATAGAACAGAAGGGGATTCAAGTGAGTGCTGTTGACCTTTAAGAATAATTAATATCATCAGGATAGCAAAACTCGTCCAAGAAAAATAATTAGGAAGATTCTAATATTGCCTCCAAAGCCACATCGAAAGGGGTGAGGAAGGTTCTGGTTAATTTAGTTCCCACATATTTCCTAGCAAAGCCTTTTCTCCCTTACACTTGCTTCTGCCTGCAGATCTCCCACACAGACGTGCTTCTTCCCTACTCCAGTCAATCCTCCCTCTCCTCTCCAGAACCATTTCCCCATCACTTCTTCTACACCCCTTCCCCCTCTGCTCTCCATTTCTTCCCTAAAGACTCCTTGCTCCAATCCCTTGTTGTAACCTTCTCTCTCCAGCTCTGTCCCTGCCACAGACCCACCCCATCCCCTGCTCCTCTTTGGCCAGCCCAGAGTTCCACTCTCTGCCTTCCTGAACCTCAGGAAGAAGCCCTGGTCCCCCCACATGATATCAATCCACTTTTTATCTCCAGTCAGCACTGGCATCTTCATAGGCTGACAGAAGGCAAGCACTACGTGTCATCCCAAAAAAGCCCTTCCCTGCTTTTCCTCAGCAGTCAAATCCATCAGAGAGGCTGCTCTGGGAAGAAGATATAAGAGATGCACAGCAACAGGAGGAAGATGGCAAACTCGTGAATCCCATTGCACCTCCCCAAGCACATGAATGCTCCCACCTCACTATATTGTCCTTGCTCCTCCTTTCCAGTTTTCTTGGCCACAATGTCATGCGTGGGAGAGGGGTTGGAAAGCCATTTAGCCAAGCAGGAACTGCAGTGCTGAGCTTCTCAGGGAAGGTAGCCTGAACGTGCTGGGAGCGAGGTTACATGAGCAGCCAACACTTCTTGTGAGGGAAGTGTAAAATAATCCAACCCTGGAATGAAACCCACCTTTGCAGCGAATAAATAAATTTCCTCTGCTACTTATTATCATTAAAACTTCTATGGCTTGACACCTCACTAAATTATAGATAAAAGGAAAAATGGTCTTCCTGGGCTCAGAAAAGCAGGCTGCTGCCAGAACCCTGTGTTTACAGCAGCTAATGAAAAGAAAGCTTGCCATTAGCAAGCAGCACCCGCCCCACCTCGGCAGGGAACAGAGCTACATGCACCCCCAGGAGCCTGGGACAGCAGCTGGGCACCACGAGGGACCAGAGGTGAGACAGGCAGGGGCAGTG
This sequence comes from Thryothorus ludovicianus, assembly GCA_013397245.1. Lineage (NCBI taxonomy): Eukaryota > Metazoa > Chordata > Aves > Passeriformes > Certhiidae > Thryothorus > Thryothorus ludovicianus. The sequence continues at coordinate 683,917 of VZTB01012421.1, forward strand.
GGCCAGCATGGGGAGGTGCACACGAGGGGAACCAAAGGGTCCATGCCACCAGCCAGCAGAGATGGCAGGTGCCACCTCCCACACTGTGCAGAGCCTCCTGGCCGCAGCAGGAGGTGAGGCTGACACGCTCCAGCTACACCTCATCAGATGACAAGAAAAACACTCAGCCTGTGAGACAGACAGCATCAAGCAGGACCTGCCCCATGCCAGGCTGCTGCCTCCCTCCGAGGTCTGTGGGGTGGGCATAGGGAGCAGGGAGTCAGCAGGTGCCTGGGACATAGGAGCTGCTCTGCCCAAAATCCTGTTTGCAGCACTGAGCACACAGGGAGGAATCATTCTCTGAGAAGAGACCTGCCTGCAGCCACACCTGAGCTTTGGCATCCTGACAGCCCAAGGAATCCATGGAGGGGGACAAGGAACTGGTGGTGACTTCAGCCAGCCAGAGCTGAGTGTAGCCTGCTTGTTACACTCCACACTTTTAACCACTCCAAAAGCAGAAACATGCTTTGCCTTTGACAGTCAGTTCTGTCAAAATAAACAGGAATGTCTGCACACAAAAGTTACATTTCACCCGTTCTTTTCAATACATTATGTACTTAAAATGAAGTATCTTTTGCTGGTCACTGTGAAGATTATTTTCAAATGAAAAGACTAATCACCACAAAGCACTGAGTGCTTCAGAGTGCAGCAGGCATTCCTTCATTATTCTGAGACAGCAAATTACCCACAATTATCAACACGCACAACTGGATACAGCAAACATTTAACTAAAGCCATGGATTGTGGTTGCAGCGGGGTTGGATGGCAGATGTCCTAGAGAACTACTCATGTGAGAAACCCCCAGACAGCAGCTGGGTAGTGGTGCTGCAAAACAAATCCATCCACGCTGCAGAGCAGAGTCAGTGCCAGGAATCACTGCGGCTCACAAAGTTAGCGTTCACAGAATCTTAGAGAGCTTTGGGTTGGGAGGGACCTTGGAGATCATATCATTCCAAACCCCCTGCCATGGACACCTTTCACCACTTCAGGTCACTCAGAGACCCCTCCAGCCTGGCCTTGAACACTTCCAGGGATATTGCAGGTATTGCAGCTGTCAAACAGGCAGCTGGGCAGGCTGGCTGCACAGCAGGAGAGATGGAAGAAAAAAAGGCACTGCTGGCAGTGAAAGCAGCCTGGGCACCCCACAGGCAAGCTCCCACCCCATGCCTTGAGCCAGCTTGCAGCTGCATCCAGGAAAGAACAGGACGCCCCAGAGCCAGGCTGGGGCTGGAAGGGGAGGGAGCGTGTTCCGAGAGAAGGGCAGGAGAGGCAGGGGGCAAACTGCAGGCTGGGCTGGGATGGCAGGGAGGTTTCAGTGCAGGTTTCAGGGAGCTGGGTCCGAGGCTGGGCTGCTGCAGGGAGCGGGGACGGGAGCAGGAGGGACCGGAGGAGCCGCCGGCCCTGTCCGTGGTGCTGAAGCGCGGCCCCGCGGGGCGCAGGGCACGGGGACACCGGCACAGATCCCGGAGGAGCAGCCTCGGGAATGCCCAAAAATGGCTTCAGGCATGCTGGAGGACAGCAGGCGTGAAACACGGCCAGTAGCACGGCTAAAGACACGGTCACCCACATCTCCCAGGGTGACAAACCTCTGGCTCTCACTAGCAGCCCTCTAAACACCCCACAGTCTCTTGCAATTCACAACTCATCCCTTCCCAAATACAAATAAGGGAAGGGGTTGGTGGGAAACTCCACCCTTTGACCAGTATTCTAATAAAATTTTATAATTCCAATAAAACTCACGACTGCCTAACTTATGACATTTAAATTCCTGCCTTGTCACACACCATCATGAATTAATGTTTCATCATTCATGCCCTGTCGTATCTTATTGCTCAAATACCATATGATTTTAATGTTTCTATTTTTCTGCCCTGGTGCTTATTGCCAGTATATCAAAAAGGAGAAACCAGCCCTGTAATCATACTGTTAGTAAACCAGGATCATGGAAGGAAAAATCCCAGGACAGATAACTTCTGTGGTCATTTAACTTTCATTCATCCTGCCATGATTGTCCATTCCCCCAGCAGCTTTCAAGAAGGTTTCCATGTCCTCAGGGACCCCCTCTGCAGCTCCTGTCACACTGGCATGGGCAGGCAAGAAATGCTTTTGCAGCACAGGGTTTGGGAAGGAAGCAAGAAGAACAGTCAGAGGCTCTTTCTGGAGTCCCTCCATGCTGCAGTGATCTCAGAAGCCTAAAAAACAAAATCCATTCCTTGACATGTCCACATCCCCAGAAATCAGCTCATTCTGTGCTACTGGTGGTCTCAGAGATGTGGTGAGGTTTAACCAAGGTACGACTACGTCTCATTTTCAGGATCACATCCACGAGGAATGTTGTGCTTCTCTTTGAGAGGAAGCTTACCACAAGATATCCATCAGGCCATTGTTGCACAGTAAAGACTTGGCCAGAGGCTGACTTCCCCAAACCCACCAACTTGTCTGAAGTTCATATTTTACTCCAGTCTTGTAGGAAAAATAAAAAAAAAATACCCACACAAGAAATCTCAACCAAACAAAAAATTACAAACCCCAACATACAGCAAACTTCACATCATTGTAGGAACAGCTTCATTTTAAACACTCCCAGCATTGTCTGCAGACTTTTTAAAGAGTACATGGGAAAAAAAAGGACCTTTTCAAAAACCACAGCTGCCCATTTCTCATGTCAGTCAAAACACAAATGATCAAATTTCAGAAAGGGAAATAACTCTCACAACGTAGATGGAAAAATCATCTCAATGTTTCAAAGGAAGGAAGTAGAGACAAGCCCACAGCAAAATCCTGAGAGCCCAGGTACCAGAGTGGTAGACATTACATAAGAATCTGAGTATGCAAAACTTATTTGAGGCAGAGTTATTGTAACTCATCTTACTTTGCAACAACATCCCACAGCTCAAGGCCAGGTTTCATTAGAAATCATACAAGGTGTTAATGCCTCAAATAGATCAAATAAAAGCAGAAAAAGTGAACATTATTCCAGGTTTTAAGATGGGGAACAGAAGCAGGACAAATCTTGGCACAAAGCATGAAGTGCTTGAGTTGGAAACACTCTCAGGTCCCACTAGAGTACATCAGTCACAAACTAACTCACCATTCCCCCTTCTATCAGTACAATAAACTTTCTCCACAGCCAGGCAAGGCAGCCTGCAGCCTGGAATCAGTTACCCAGCCCTCTGAATGCGGGTCAAATGATTTCAACCCAGCCTGAAGGGAAGCCACGGCCCTGCAGGGAACTGGTCTCTCCTCTGGCCTTGTGCACAATGGCTGGTAAAACGCAGGACCTGTCTCTGCCGCTGCAGCAAAAGGAGAAGCTGCAGTTAACTGCTTATCAGCCACCTGCGGCAGTAAACTGGGAATAAACATGCCATCAAACCCCTGCTGCCAATTAGCATATCAGCAAGGACCTGCACTACTCTGGCATCCAGGGGACAAAGCAGATGGGGAGCAGAGCAGGAAGGTTTATGGAAGCAGAGGAGATGTTACAGCTGTTTATTTTAGTGGCTGTGCTATAGGCATGCCCAGAATTTTATAGGGCTGGAGACATATGGGGGAAAACTCCTCCCTGAGCAAATCGCAGCACAGTGATTTGATCTTAGAAGGGGCTGGAGTAGGAACATCCTCAGAGTACAAATGGGAATCAAAAGGTACCCAAGCTGCTGCCTGCTCAGGGATAGTAAAGGAATATTCACCTAGAAGAACATAAAGGCTGTTTAAATCTTTCTCATTCTTCTTATTTTGCCTATATTCATGGAGAAATTTAGCTCCTATTTAGGAAATGCAAAACAAAACACATTAAACTATCAAGAAGGTGGTTTAGGTAAATGCTTTTTACTCCACCTTCCCAGTGAAGTAAGAGCTCACACACTGCCATACACTGTGCCCAGCTGATACACATGGCCTGGGGAGGCTGCATTGATTCAGGAGCACCAATGGGAAATCAAGACAAATTAAAAGATAATACTCTGGGTTAGGAGGAGACTGCCAGGATGGGTATGACAGAAGTGCAGTGGTGAAAGGACAAAGCAGGAAGGAACCATTAGGAAGGAGGTGGAAAGCTAATAAGGACATCTAGAATCAAGTGGAGGATTGCAGGCAGGCAACAGGGCCTGGAGCTGGTTATGGAATGGAGCAGGACAGAGAGAGTTTAACCCTGATTCGTATCTAAGAGTGGCTTTTTCAGAGTAAAATAACAGATTATTAGCCACTGAGCAGGGGAAAGTGACCCTCAAGACATGACCAAGAGGAAACACAGTTCTACTTGGAATAATTCAGCATCAGATATTGTGTTTATTTTTTTATTTAGTGTAAGTTCTCAATCAAACTCCCAGACACACAGAGCAAAGAAAGTGAAGTTTGCCAGCCTTGCAGAGGGTTGCCTGCAGCCCTCTGAAAGCACACAGGCCTCAGTTTCTGGCGTGCTATGAGTCCTGTCCTGACATGGCACTGAAGAGGGAAGAGGGTAACTCACCAACTTCCTACTACCTCAGCCCCCTTAATTTTTAGGGGATGCAGCCTTGTTTTTCCTATCTAAACTTAAACCTGTAACATAACTCTGGGAATCCCCATATCAGAGCTACAAACTACATTCAGTAACATCTGACACTGCACAACTGCCTTGAGCCAAACCAGAACACTGAAGACAACCCCATCCTCAGGATATACCACAACCTACAAAGGACATTCTGAGAAGTTCCAGATTAATCACAACTCAAATTTGCCTGTGAAAAGAAGCCCATGGGTCATCCAGCTCAGTCTTTCAACCGGAAAAGCACATTCCTGCAGCATTCCTGCCAGCACCTTCTAGTTATTCCCCAATTCTCATTTTGGGGAGAAAGATACCAATATGATCATACACAAAAAAATCCTATAAAGCTTGTCATCTGACCACACCACACTCAAAAAACAACTACACACAGCGTGAACCAGCCCAGGCTCTCCGTCTTTAAGATCTTTGGGTGAAGACTGGAAGGGAAAACTTGATCTTCAGCCCTGTCCTCACTCTGACAGGCAACACTGAGAGAGTGCCCTTTGATAGAAGCTGTGTCTGGGCTGACCCACAAACTAATTTAGAGCATGTATAAACCTCCAGAAGACAGTTTAGAAGAGCCTCTGATGCAGACAGAAATGGCAATTATTAATTTTCTAAATAGAAATCTGACTACTTAAGCCTTATTTAAAAGCATGCCTGTCTCTGTAATTACACAGCCTTAATTTGTTTTCTTTACTACACAATAAATAAGGTGTGCACAATTACCCTCCGTAAATACAAGGCAGTGCCTCCTGACTGGCTGGTTGAGTACGCAGCCGCCCAGGAAAACATTCAGAGGGACTCACAGCCTCTTAAGTACCTGCTCCTAGGAAAGGGAGACTCAGGCACTGCAAATACCAACCTGCCTGGCTGTAGGCACAGCCTGCTGGGACCCCAACTCCCTACATGCACAGCTCCACTGCCCCAGAGCCAGTGGAAGCTTGTCCTCCTCCCTGTGCACCAATTCCTGACACACTGTGAAGCTCAATTCTGCTGTGGACTTCCCAGTGACTAATGAGGAACTTGTTAATGCTGGATTCTTCCCCACGAGGCACTACAACATCTTCTCTTTACTCTGCCTCGTTTCATGATACGCGTAGGAAGTTGATAGCCTCCGGACTTGTAACCCTCTATCAAGGTCAGATAAATTGGCCAAAGGTTTCCAGCATCATTAGGAGGACAGAGAGAGTGAGAGCATGCAAGGCTCTCTCCTCACTAAGCTGTGCTAAACACAGCAACACAGTAAATATGTATTCAGGTGGTTTATATTTCTTGAGTTTAGGATCCATGCCATCCTACAGTTTTCTTGTACAGCCTCATGACAAAGACTGAGGTTTTCTGTCAACACAAACATTTCCTCTGCTCAGCTGCATCACCTTCCAACACTGACATCCAGAAACCTTGGCTATAAAGGCTCAGCCTTCCACAGCCTAGACCTGGTGGTCCTCACATCCAGTGCATGAGATTCTCCAGGGCTACCTCTGTAATAGCCAAAGGGCTGTCAAACATGAACAGAAATTGGACCAGGAACTTGCCAGTGCAACTTCTCCCAGTGAGATGATCTCAAGTACATGACACTGGAAGAGATCCAGTTTAGATCAGACACACATATACCTTTATTTAGCACACAGCCAGTTTTTGTTTTAGAAGGACTGAACTGTCTCAGCCCAACCACCAGTAGAAGAGGTAGGGCCATGCTGCAAAATCCACTGTTATATTTTAGACTGTCTCTGTAGCAGTGATAGACCTCACATCACCAATGATCAGACCATTGAGCCCTAATCGTCCTCATTCAAGGAGAAGGAAGAGGAAACCAAAACTATTTCTAGATTCACACCTCTGGCTGACAGTCATCCACTGCTCCTCCACTGATTACATTGGCCTCAAGCCCCTTGCACTTAATACAGCTAATTTCAAACCTTAAAAGGACAGGCATGACCCTGCCAGGCTGCACTCTGGAGCACTCTGAAGTCTACCACTTGAGCAGCTGAATGCTGAAAATCCCCTTCATGGGTTTCCCACCTTTCCTCCCCAACTCTGTGATGGAGAAGGAGGAAAAAAACCAAGCCAAGCTTCACCCAAACCCTCACAAACCTGAGCTCCTGCAATTAGAGCTGGGATAAGTGATCTGCTTGTGATTGCACAGCTGGGGTCTGAAGACAAGCGCGTGCACAGAGGAAGGGCCAGAAATAGATGCTACTGGGAGAAGGCAGAGCTATCTGGCCCATCTGAGAGAAGGAACCTTGATGAAAGGCACTGGGAAAAAACTCATTTCAGCAGGAAGTTTCGATTTAACCCAGGATGGGAAGGGAGACGTGGGGTGGAAATAAGCTTTTGAGACCTCAGAATTTTTAAATGAGCTTCAAATGAAAAAAGCTTCTCAGACCCAGCTTGTAACACCCTGTAAAGGTCCAGTCTAGGGCCCCCACCACCCTGGGCCAATCCTCTCTGGCAGTGAAACCCCTCTGTCATTTATTAGACACATTTGTCATCTTATTGACTCAGCTCCACCAGCAACAATCCAAACAGCCACCAAAGGAGAAAGAAAACCAGAGTGGCAGAGAAAATGTGTAGCAGTAACTCAACAAGCCTTAAGCACCATCCCACGATCCCAGCCCTGCCTGCAGCTCCACCACAAGAGGATTGGGACAGCATCCTTCACTCCCACCCACCACTGTACCTGGCTGCAGCAGCCCCAGACTTAGAGCTGAGTGGCATTTCCATTAATCCCTTTATCCCTGGCTCCTACGTGCAGAGGCTGCAGAAAATGTCAGGCCTTCGAGCTGAGCTCCCAGGGAGGTGGAGCAGCCAAGGATGTGCCAGCAGAGTGCTGAGGCCATGGAGGGGATCCCAGGTGGCACCAGGCACCTGCCAGGCTGTGCAGAGCCTTGGGAGCCACCCTGGCTGCAAGGGAGCAGTGGCATCTTGGTCTGAGAGCCTTTGGGAAGCAGCAGGGTATCAACAGCCCTGAAAACACCAGGTCTCCATCCTCAACTGGCCAGCATCTCCCATGGGGAACATCCACACTGCCAAGTCCCAGGAACGGCATCAAAACCCACTGGCAAACACCAAGCAAATAATATACTTACTCGCCTCGAGCTTCAAAAGGCAAGGAAAGAAAGATGTTAAGAACATGATCAATCTTACAGGGCCCAAGCAGTAAACAAACACATATTTCATCACCACGTACCAATCCTAACTTCTTGACAGAAGATGGATGCAGGGTTTTTTCCCCACTCACAAAAGTAATTCCAAAAGACAAAAACAAACACTTTGGGGAAAAGCAGCAACAATTTCCTGTGTACACATTAATGGCACATTCAGCCTCAAAGCAAGCATACATGGCCTTCTAAACTCCTATGACATCCAAACTAATTTCATCAGGAATCAAATGTTATTCATTATATCTGCTAGATACATAAACAGCAACTGCACAATTGACAAACAATCCTCAAAAAAAAAAAAAAATCAATTGAGAGTGGTTCAGAGAGAACCCCAGGAACAAACAACTACAGAAAACACAAAACAAATGCTACAAATCAAAATAACAAAGAGCAGAAATCAGGAATATCCCAGTGGTCAGCATTAACGAGGGTTTATTATGAAAATATGTAATTCTTTAAGCTCAAAAAAGCTCAGTTCATGTTCACAATGCCCTCAACTATTCATGCCCTTTAGTACTGCAGATCTTCTATTTAGCAAGTACTTTACTGTCACTTAGCAACTGTAAATGGTTTTCCAAAAAGGAAGCTTTTGGGGTTTTTCAGTTCACATCATCTCTGAGCAGACATCAAAAGACAAATCTATTCTGCTCTGCAGGTCGCATCCATCTCCTTGCCCCAGGAACAAGTTTGTATCGATGGCCCAATGCACCCACACACTCAAATGGATGCACTTTTTCACTGAAGAAGCCACTAGCACTACCTTTACAAAAAGCAGGGATAAACACAGTCTCCCATTCAGCCCATCAGCTCGTGCCTGAGCCAGGATGTCTCACCAAACCCTTTTCACCTTTCATATCTACAGTGGAGCAGAGAGGGCTTTGATCTTGTGCACAGTCACTGGACAAAATATTTCAAGCCCACGGAGCACTTTGCACAGTGGCCTGAAATTCAGGCTTTGCTTTGTCACCTTGAGAAAAGTAAATACACATCTAGAAAAGAAACCGGTGCCCTTGGCCTCAAGGATGTGGAAATTCCCCATGACACTACACTAGCTAACAATACCCCAGCAGCTGGACACTTGTGCAATGTCCCAGGATAACAGGGCTCCAACATCTCCGGCACAAAACATCCCTGACCGACGCCCGCTGCAGACACCAGTTTAAGAAGTCAATAATTAGCAGCAGAGCTGGCAGCTCCATACCCCAGGATTTGTGTCAGAAAAGCAGCCTTTGGTTAAAAACTAATGAGCGGGGCAGGCTCTGGCTGTGTGCTGGGGCGGGCGGGCGGCCGCCCCCAAACTCAGCAGAAAGGGAAATGTGCGGCAGCCGCCAGGCTGGTAATGATGCAGCACTCATTAGAGAGGCCATCAAAGCCAGGGCAGTTATCAGGAACCCAAAATCCTCGGCTTCCCCTCAGGAGCTCTCCCCATCCTGCACTGCAGCCCGTTCCACTGTGCATTTCGCTTTTCCATCTCCTGTCCTTTCCACCTGTGCCTCTCTTTCTCAATCAGCATTCCCCTTCCCTCTCCTTGCTGTCCCCCACAGGTACTTTGGGGATCCACCTTGAGAACCAGATTTCCATAGAGAGAAGAAGCAAAAGGGGACAGGAACTGCTGGCACTTACATGTAGTGCAGGTGGGGGTTCTTGGCAAAGGCTCGTGGCTGGATGTTTCGTAGTCCTGAGTTCCTGATTGTCCTGTGGAGAGATGCAAAAGGGCAGCAATGGAGTCAAGGCACACAATTGCTCTAAAACCCCACTCAGCACATGACATGAGCCCACAACTGCACCCAAGCCATCCCCAGGAGGAACATCTGTCCCTGGGAAGCCTGGATGAGCTCTGAGCAAAGAGGAATTCAGGCTTTCCATCTCCATCTGACATGCTAACACAGCACAGGCTCAGCACACAGCTGCTCCTGGGCAAGGCTCTGCTCCCACATCCACCAAGGCTTGCTGGGCTGGCACAGGCCATCTCCTGCTCCTCTGCTCTCCCTCCATCCCCAAGAGCAGCACTGCACACCAAACAGAACCGCAGCAGTTATCTCCCATCTTCATACTCAAGGGGAAACCCTGCTGCTTGCAGCTCTGATAAGGGAGGGTATTTTCCATAGGGAATTCAGGATCTTGAAGGGACAAGAATCTTTTTCACAGCCTGCTTTGGAAAGGCTCTATCAGTGCTATGGCCAGGATTTGTCAATACTCTCAAACACATGGTGTGACTATTGGGGATGGTCCTGTGTAGGACCAGGAGTTGAGCTAGATGATTTTTGTAGGTCCCTTCCAGCTCAACGTGTTCTGTGATTCTGTAAATATCTGCTGTCTTTGCTTCTTTTTTAGGTGAAGAGAGAACAACAGCCAGCCTGCTTACAAGAACTTTGTGTGTTAAAAGTGCAGCTTGCTGGAATTTGGTTACTGAGTGCTCAGCCCCATACAGCTCCTCCAGCCCACATGAGAGCTGTACTTAATTTAAAGCTCCCAGTGAAACACATTATTAGAGTCTCTGATTAGCCCTGAGCAACACTCTGCCTCTCACACACGCAGCATCCAAGGAACTCACAGATCCAGACCGTGTAGGAGGGGGAATTAAGAGACTGGGGGCATCCTTCCTTGGCCAAGCTTCCCAAGTCCCTTCAGTTCCATGGACCTCCATTCCCCCTCCATGAAACACAAAATTGACCTCTCTCCATGCTCAGAGAGCTGTGCAGGGAGAGGCAATTCCCTTATTGAGCAGCACCACCACGATGGTAACTGCACTAAATGAGGACCAGCAGCCCAGCAATGAAGGATTGGTGGAGACAGCTGGAATTTTACATTGTGGGGCTGGAATGAGTCAGAGCAACACATAAGCCCAGAACCAGAACAGCAGGGGAGAGGAGAGGTCAGGGCTGATGTGTGTTGACAGAGCTGTCATGAGCTAACAATCCTCCTTCTCACAGACCCAGCCAAAACCAAAAAGCACTTCATCTCCATTTTGTGGACTCCCATAGCAAAACACAGTAGATCCAGCAGCTTAAACTGGCAGCGTGGGGGCTGCAGAGGGAAGGAAGCCGTGGCTCTCCTGGAAGGAAGGGGCTGCCCAGGCTCATTCCCCTCCCCGATGCACAGGACATACTCACAGCCTCTGGAGTCCCGTGTACAGCTCCATGTCAACGGCGTTCAGTGTCTGCAAGTTCTTCCAGTTCTCTATGTGTCTGTGGAGAAGAAGGAAAGGCTCAGCTGTGGCACAACCAGATGGTTGCTGAGCCCATGCCAGAGACAACACGCAGAGGGAGGATGTCATACTCTACCACCCAGCCCCATTCTGTTTTCCTAGCATTTTGGAAAAGTCAAATAACAAGGATTTACCCAGTTTCAAGCACGGAACATGCAACCAAGCCATTGAATATCCTTTCCTAACTCATTGCCCCTCATTGCACACATCAGTGAACAAAGACATGATTGAAATGGGTCATGCAGAAAGAGTGAAAGCAAATAAAACCTCTCCACATAAACTTAGGGCCTAAATGGAAAAAAAGTAATATATTTATCCAGTCTCTAGCTGGGGTGGATAAACAGGGTCCTAGTCTTTGCTGGCTGGAAATGCTGCTGGCAGGAGAGCACGAAGCTTAGTTAGGAAACATTGCCTTTATTACAAATTCCTCAGTCGCCTGGGGCAGTCTGGCAGGTATGTTTTTGAGAAAAAAACAGAAATAGATCTGTCACTGCAGGATCGTTTGCAGCAAATATTAGAGGCAGGGGAAGGTGACAGATCAGCAGCCCCAAAGAGCAGGGTCCCCTGTTATCAGCAGCACAGGAGTGATGCTGGCAGCAGTGTGGCTGCCTGGCTGAGGCCACAGGCCTCTGCTAAGAGGCTGCAATGTTGTGTGGTGTGAAAAGAGTTCAGTCCTCATCTCCCAGGCAGTCTTTGGCCAGTTCTGTCTTTCTCTCAGATTAAACTCAGGCACATCAGAAACACAAACATTTTCTGAGGGTCTTTTCTGAGAAGCAGGTAGAGGTAGTCCTCTCCAAAAGTCAACTGAGAGGGGAAAATCAACTGTCAGGTCCCCCCGGACAATATGTGGAAGAAGCCCAACTTTGAAGTCTCTGAACATGCACACCCAAGCTCACATCTGCCTTGATGCAATAGTTGGCTTTGGACTTGACTCTGGAGAGGGGAAACATCTCCAAGTGATGAAGGGTTGGAGTGATGAGAAAACACTGAGAACTCTCCTAGGCAAGTGATTCTAGGCAAGAAGGTTACAGGACTCCACGTGGCAGTCCAGAGGGTGAGCAAGCAGAAGAGAGATCTTAGACCACTCATACAGCAGTCACAGGGGCCACAAATTCCTAGTCCAGCATTTGCTATGCCTTATGCTTCCACAAGAACAGATGAATTAGAATGAGGGAAGTACATGAACCTATTAGAACCACACCCTAAATAACATCCATCTAAAAAAAAGTAAAACACAAAGCCTGGACCAAATCTCCTCATATTTCTCTACTCTCATCACACAGATCCAAGTAAAGCAGAGACCCACAAGAGTCACCTCTGCTATCCACATGTTCCATAATTTGCCTGCATGCCCAGAGGGGTTATTCTAAGGACTCAGCAGAAGCTCCCAAGGGCTGCTGCATGTCAGGGTAAGTCCCAGTTCATCCCCAATGACCTGCTCAGCAGCCCGGATCGCCTGTCCCCCAGACAGAATAAGAAACAGGACATTATTACAGACACTACATGTACCCTGCCATTGTCTAAGGCCCCAGAAACGTTTCCAGAACAAAACACACTGGGAGGAGTCAGTCAGGAGATCCAAGAGCTCAGTGAAACTCTTTGGAGTCAAGGCAGGGCTGCCAGCTCAGGGCCTGGGCCATGGAATGGCAGCACTGAGCAAGGCTGGAAACACAGGCTGAAAACATTTCCTTATCTGCAACTCCTACACAGCAAAGTGAGGGTTCTCCAAGACAAAGAGCATGGGAAGGAAGAATGGGATGATGTTGGTTTATCACCGGGGCAAGGTGAAGCCACAGCATCCAAGCAATGACCTTCAGGGAGGGATGGAACAGCCCCGAGCCAGGAGTTATGGAGCAACCACAGCTGGGAAGGAGGCGGCAGCCAGATTGGCTCTTGTTTTATTGATTGTGTTTGCTAAAAAAAGTCAAGGTTATTTTTGACCTGACACTCAAAGCCATGTGGGCAGCATTCTAGAAGAGACAAAAAAAGACCTGAGCTTGTTCCCAGTGACATGCCCAGGCGAGAATTCCCTATGACTCAGCGCTGGTGTGTGGGGTCCTGGAGCCTCTCCATGGCAAGACCCCCCCCATACCAGTGACATAACACTGGACTGTAAATTCAGCTCTACAACCTGTATTCCCAAACAGGAGCTTCCTGGGCCAGATATACTTCATTATTTAACATAGACATACCACTCCCATAGAGGGACAGCAGTGGAAAAACACATGCACACACAAACATAGGATAATCCCCCAAACCAGCAGCTGCTTTGCAATGCAGGGAAATAACAATTAGGTGCACAGGTCAGCAAGGGTCTTTGAGTCCTTTAAAACACACAAACATCTCCCTTCTCAGGGATCTGCAGAAATGGCTTCTCCCCTTTTCTCTCTGATTTTTCAACTTAGCATGAATTGTACCATTGCTCCTAAAAGTGACAAATCAGTCTCGGTTTACAGGCGTCTCAAAGACACACCAGGAAAAATATTTTCTTTGGTTCCCTATTGCTTTAGAAAGAATAGTGTAACACTGCACTGGCTGGGTTCACCTGAACCCACTTAAATAACAAAACAGAAATGCATCTTATTCTGAAAGCTCAAGGAGTCAAGCTGTGATTGCAAAATTGGCAGTGGTTGCATGGGAAAGCAAACCAACCAAGTGGAGAAACTCCACCCCTGAAACTTAAGTTCCTCACATGTCCTTCAGTATCTCAGCTAGCTCCCCCCCTCTTTTCCTTCCAGGGTTTTGCTTGCCCTAGAAATCTTATATCCTCCCACTTGCTGCTGAAGACTGAGACCTTCCCTCCTCCTCTGTGTCGGTTCATTAACCCAGCAGGAGCACGGGTGCCTGGTTCACACCAAACACAGCTGTGACAGCTCCCAGCCCTGCCCTGGTCTCCTCAGGCAGGCGTTGAGGTATGAATTGCAGTCAGTGGACTACAGTTTATTCCTCCCTGCACATCTCTAAGTACATATTCCTGTGGCATTCCTCTGTTATTGCTAAGGCAAACTGCTCTTCTGCAAGACCCAATAGGTTCAAGAGCATTACCATACTTCACAAATCCTGAGGAGCCCACCACGTGCAGATCCACCTAGACTCATGTCCAACTTCTAATCGAGACCATATGAGGTGCATCACTAGCACAGTTGATGTTGTTCATTTATTTTTTGGGTGGAGAATGGAGGGTAGGGCATGTTTGTTTAAATACTCACTTCCTTCTCATACTTGTATGTTAGAAGGGTTCTGCTGATCCAAGACCCTTTGCCTGCACTGCAGAGCTGAATTATATTATGCCTTCTACAGACCAAGCAAATTCCACCATGGGAGTAACAAGGGCTTTGCCCTCTCACCTCAGATTAAAACCCTGCACCTCTCATTCCTTACCCAAATGTACTTGCTTGGATTTTTCATCCATTTTCTCTTGTGTCAAAACTGTCTTTGCTTAAGCAGCTCTTTTTCTTTTCTGGCACTTCTTTCTTCCTCCCTCCTTTACAAGTGGGAGCCAGGCCCACCCAGCTATCATTTACAAGCTACATGATGCCAGGTCTTCTAAGGCAGCACATCTGTACCTGTGAAGTGCAAGGCAAATTGTCTCAAGTGCCCTGAAGAGACACTAACTCACTTCCCAGAAGTGATGCAGATATATTGCTCAGGCAGACTCCTGGCAGCAAAGTTATTTTGCTTCTGATTTCAGACCCAGCACACCTAATGCTCACACTTGGTGATGAGTGCAAGAGCCACTGTGATAGACACATAGAAAATTACTATTTGCTTTATCAGCATATTTAAGTCCCTTTTCCTTGAGTAAGAGTGACCAGAAACACAGAGCAGTCTCCAGGAGATCTCACTTGTGTAACAGCATGAGCAGCTCCCCAGCCACACTGAAAACAATGTGAGTTGCAGCCTGAGATCACACTGGCCTTTATCACAGCCCCATCAGCCAGAATGCTTGTGTTTACCCCATTATTAAGCATTGCACCCAGCATTTCTATCCAGCAGGTCATTTCCAACAGACATGATTTCCTGGCCAGTAGCAAAAGCCTTGTTACATCCACATTTATGTTCACCCCCTTGGAATTGCAGTGTCCCTTGGGTTTATTGCTACAGCTCTTCCCATTGGCCACCCTCCACTGAGTTTATGTCCCCACAGCTCCAGCAGCAAAGCCCATGAGCATACTCCTGCCTCTTTTGCCAGCATCCTCAATAAAAGCAGGAGTCAACATCACCTCCAAGGAGCCTCAGCAGTTCTCATCTTTCAACACCCCCCACCACCACTTCACCCAGCACACCTGGGCCAGACAGTGCCTTCTCCAGAAAAACAAACCACTTGTGATGTAATGCAGCCTCATACCAACCTCTCATCACAAAGTCATCTCTTCGCTGAGGAACTCAGCTGCCTTTTCAAAGGAAGTCATAGGCTTATCCTGGCAAAAGTTAACCTTAGGGAGCCAACCCTGCATCACATCTCATGTACCCACAGACATGCTTTACATCTTGTTGGAAGCCTTGCAGGCCACTGCAGTCAGACCAGTGGTCAACCCCCATCTCTGTGCTGTGTCCCAGTTAGCAGTGAACCTGTGAAGCGTGAAGCTCTGTTTGTCAGCTCAGCAGCTTGCAAGCATCTCATGCCTCTCTCACATCCCATGTGGAGCCAGCAAGGCAGCCAGGTGTCTTTGCCCTGGCATCACACAGACCTTGCTGGCCACAAGGTCACCAACTCACAGGATTTAGGTATTAGCAGGTTTTGAGAAGTGCCAGGACCTTGCTCTGCTTGCTGGAAGGGGGCTGGCAGCCCACAAACCTGTGGGAACAGCAATTCCTTTCATTCCCAGAAGGAGTGCCTGTGTCTGACAAAACGATGACAACCTGGTGTCATCTTCTCGAGATTGCACAGCTTCACATGTTCCCCTTCCAGCCCAGAGGCAACACAGCAAGGGAGACTGGGATATCCACTGGGATTCAAACACTGCCGGGCTCATTTTATCCCACATGCACAAGGCAGAGGTGAAAACACAGCCTCACTCCAATTTACCAAGCAATTAACTTGAGGCTACTTAATGTGTCTGGCCTTCCTTCACCCTGCTCATCCAACGAGGATAGCATTTGTCTAATCTCTCTCAGCTTTTCAAGCACTGTGGTCAGCAGCTACAAAGGGCACCCGACAAGCACCAAGCATTACACAGCATGTGTACACAGGTGTTCCCCAAATCTGTGTCTATCCCAAACTGGAGGGGAACGACTTTTCCCAAGGATGCCATCAGCTCCAATCAGTGCCTGAGCAGGTGACATGTCCCTGCTGTCTTTGGATGCTGGGCAGTGAATTAGCTGTGTGCCAGCAATTAGACAGCACCCCAACACACACAATTATATTATATATATATATAGGGAAGGTAAGCAGAGCATTTGCCTCCTCTCTCCTGTAGTGCAACAGGAAAATTAATTCGTCACCCAGGCATATTAAACCTTGCAATCCAGACAGACACATTAGCTTTCAATTACCTGATATGTTTAGCATTATAAACAAACCTCCTGGCACACCAGCTCCAGACCATGCAAATGTGAATTTGATTGCAGCAAGAATAAAGGAAAGACATGTCTGAACCTTTGGCCAATAAGAGCAGCCTCCTCCAAGCAGAGGTGCTGCAGATGTTGATGGGAAGCCCTGAAAGTTGGTGCAGGTCCCACTTAAACCCAGGGCTAAGCACAGCCATTGTGGCTACTGCCAGCTCCTTTTATCCATCCCTCACACCCTACTTGGGGCAGAGGAAGCCATAAAGAAAACATCTCCCACAGTATTATCAAGCACTTATCACATAATTTAATAACTAGAGGCACAAAGGACTTGATTCCCTCCATATGAAATTTATAAAAGTGAATTGGTAACAGAAACTTAAAGGCAAGTGCAGCTGAATAGACTTACAAAGACAACATTTTCCCCATTTAAAGCACAGTCTTCCCCTTCCCAAAAAGCATGGAAAGGTCACCCAGCAGTGGATCATTAAGGATCATTTGAGGTCAGTGGGAAAAGGCGGAGAGAGAAAGCAAATCCAGATTTGTAGAAACAATTATGAGCATAACCCCACAGTGTAATTGTGATTCGTCAAGGTAAAGATCACAAAACACCACTGCAACACAGCTCCCTCTGTGCTGCTCTGCTGCTCCTGCCAAGGTCGTGTCAGGGTACGTGGGTGCTGCACAGTGTGACAGGGATGCACTCAGCCCCCATCCCATGGGCCCAGCCACATCCAACCCAGCAAACCAAACCAGAGCCTTCCAGAAGGGCTGAACAAAGGAGAAAGTTCCCAATCTCCAGCTGAGGAAGATGTGGGAACAACACAGCTCCCCACAAGCCACTACACAGTGGCATCTCAAAAATCTTCCTGGAGAAAGTTGCTGCTAGGCACAGGCAAGTCACAGGACACAGAGGATTCCCCCACAGAACACTTTTCACATAACTCCAGACAAGTTTCAAGCTCACCCCAACAGCATCTGCCTGGCCCCAGGCTGTCCAGAAGCATGCATAGGGTGCAGAAGAGCTGCTACAGCTGCACTGTCTAAAAAGATTTTCATATACAGACACCCTTCCATGGAAGATGCACTGAGAAACAGCTTTAAGCTATGCTGAACAGGTTTGGTTTCTTTTCCCCTTATTCCATCCTGCATGGCACCTATAGAGACACACAGGAGGTGAATATAAAGCAGCAATGCCAGTACCACCAGAACTTGTGCTTTGCATTTGCCCCACGGACAGGAGATCCTCTCAGCATCACTGTGCCCCATGTTTGTTCATGCACCAACATTCCTTCTATGATCTCCTCCAGCCTCTGCATCCCCCACCAGCTCTGGAGGGTGACTTATGGAGCAGAGAGGATTCCTGCCAGGGACAGTGTGTCAGTGTTACTAGAGGACAGCAGGCTGCCTGGACGCAGCGTGGACAGATGGCTGCAGCACGCAGGAAGCAGTATGTTCCTGTTATCACACACTGCATCCAGAGTTTTTCAGTGTAGGGAATTGTTCCCAGGCACATACTTTCCGAAAGGAAAAAAATAGGTGTAAAGTAAGATAGCAGAGCTGAGGAAGTGCTGTGGGCAGCAGTACAGCTACAACAACAACAAATACCTGTCCCCAATATTCCATCACTATTACTCAGCTAATCCTGGGTGGGAGCAACCCTGGGGTCCCAAACAAGGATTGAGGTATTCAAAATCATTCCAGTGCTGAAGTAACTTCATTTATGAGAGACAAGCAGCAGTGCAAAAGCCTCAGGAGGAAACTTTCAATGGCTGTAGCATCTGCTGTACAGGTGCAGAGTTGAGGGGGCAGTGTCCCAAAAACATCTCCGTGTAAGGGCTGGGCTGCTGGTCCAGCATCACCTTGCTACCCTCCCAGCTCCTGCAGGCTGTCTTCTTATCTCCTTCCTATTTATTGCCACAACTATCTGACCCCTGCAGAGTGCCAAACACTAGCCAGAGTGAGAAAGCATGAAATGGGATGAGCAGTTTTGTCCTGCAGACATGAATATAAATACACAAACACAGACACCTTGGATGAATCATCAGTAAAAGTGAGAGCTCACTCCCAACCTGCAGCACCAGCCAAAGCTCAATCCCCTTTTCCTCTGGGTGGCAAAACCGATTATATTTCTCCAAAAGGGCATTTCTTTCATTATTCTGTAGCAGGAGAACCCAAAAATCTTCTCTTCTGTGCCCAGATAGGTGCTTCCCACCGTTCTACATGGATGTGCGGGACAAGGAGCAGAGATTCCTGGCTCAGGACTGCTAATGTGAAACCTGTACATGTCTAGTCATATCCCATCTCCAAAATAGCCATGCAGCTGGCTAGGATGGGAGAGCAACTCAAGGACAGGAAAAAAAAAAACAAAAAACAAAAGAACAACCAAACCCTTCTCCTGAAAGTTTTTTTTTGTGGGAGAGTTTTATGCCACACAAACCTCAGGGTGAAGCAGCACAATTTGGGCTCCTACAACTATGTAAAGAAAAAGAGCACCTGCTCTTCAGCAGCTCACCAAGCACCTGCCATGCCAAAGGAAAGGATGCTTTATCTATAGGATTTCATATGCAGGGAGACCTAGCAGTGTGCAGCATTTTGTGGTCTTTAAAGATCAAACAGCATTTTAGAGAGGAAGCAGTACCCTGGTCAAAATCAGCTTCAGTAATCACATTCTGCTTTATTAAACCCTCCTTGCAACTTCAAACTAGAAGTCAAATTCCCTCGCACTTCCATTCCCAAACAGGTCTGGGGCTTTTCAGAAACCAAACTATAATATTTTTTAAAATATATATATATATGTATGTGTGTATATATACGTCTATATTTATATACTGATACAGGCAGAAAAAGGCTGCCAAGCTCTACTCCAAAGGCAGCTGTTTCTCCCCTGGAGAGCACTGTGCCTACACACATTAGCAAGCCAATGAGATGTACTAAAGGTATGGGATCACCAGAGTTCAGCTTGGCAGGAACAACTCTTGGTAAAAAGCAGAGCCAAAGAGCATGTGATAAGAAGAACACTCCCCAGAAAAGACACAGGGCCTTGGAGAGAGTCAAGGCAATATTCTGGTAGACTGTAGTAGCTCAGCTGGGACCCAAAAAGGAGCACTGGCAGCCACATGCACTCATGGCACTTCACGCTGTGCTTGAAGACAGGAAAACGGATAGAGGAGGCAAAGGAGAAAATAAAATCTCCCACAAACTGGCTGTTACTGTGATCGATGGCACTGGGAGCGAGGAGACAGGAACAAGAGTCCAGCAAAAGCAGACGTGAGAGCCAGGAATGGGGCTGTACAAGTGCCATGGCTGAAGGGGGCTGCAGTCCTTAACCCAGACCTGCTGCCACCCACCCACACAAACCCACAAACACACTTCCCTAAAACCACAGCCACCATGTGAGCCTTGTTTCAGGAGTTTTACATCCTCATAAGCTTTATCTGTAACCCTATTTTGGATGTAGGTGCACATTTTTGGGCACTGCCCCCATGCCTGGATCCTGAAAGCAGCACAGAAACCAAAGCCTGGAGCTCAAACCATGGGTGCCAAAGGGTGCCTCAGCCTCTGCACAGTTATGGCCATCCAGCACCCAAATCCAGGGCTCTCCCACAGTCCCTCATCCTGCTTTGACCTCTTCTGCTCCCCCACAGGGAGCACTGAATGCAGCTTATCCCATTTCCAGCTTTCCCACACACCCCAAACACAGGGAAAGCCACTGGCCAAGAAAGAGGAGAGGAGGAACAATCTTTCTGTACTTAGATCCTGCCCCTGAGAGGCTGCTGGGTTGTTTGTTTTTTTTCCCAAACATCTCCCAAGGAGCCTGAACTTTGATCCCCAAGCATTTGTCTCCCCAGATGTTTATGAAACTCAAACAAGCAGGCAGCAATGCCCAGCTGGGCTGGCCACAGGCCAGGCTCCCATCCTCTGCCCTCAGGACAGCCATGGGCAGGGTGACTCCAACCTGAAAGGAGACTCTCCAAGGCCCTCATTTCCTCCACAGCATCACAGATCTGCCTGCTCAGCTTCCAGCTGCTCCCCATAAAGCCAAAGAACCAGATAAATTCTCCATACAGATCATTTTGGAGCCAATTGCTGTGACCCCCAGAGGCTTGTATCTGCACTTGAAATAAATCACAGCCAGCTCTGCCAACTCTCCCCAGTAGCAATGGAGGGGTTCCTCCATCACCCAGGAGAAGGCCTTGATCCCCTTTTCCCCAGGAAAAGCCATGAAAACGACTGTCTTCCTACCCTCCTCTAAGCTTTTCCTGCAAGGGACACACACACACAGAGACTTGGCTCTTATTGCAGAGGTGTAAGAACAGAAGCATCACTCAGGAGCAAGGGGATGTACTCATTAAGACATGGTGACTCAGAGCTCAAGGCTTCCCAGGATAACAGGTATTTTGTGGGAAGTGAGCTGGCTCTGAAAATGAAAAGCAAACCAGCATGCCTATAAACATGACACAGGCAGGGAGAGGCAGGGAGGGGAAGAAAGGAGAGCAAGGAGACAACAGACATTTTAGAACTCCTCTCCCAGTACTCTACTTTGTTCTTATAAATGTGAAAAAAGCACCTCACAAAAATTTTATAGAAGGCACTCTGACAGCCAGAGACGCTGCTAACCAGGCTGTTGTGTTAGAGCTGATCCAGCTGCACAAACAGAAAATCCTGGGATGGTTTCTGTCTCCTCTCAGCTCAATCTGCCATTCCTCTAGATAAAGGCATAGCTGGACTATGGAGAAGCCTCTGCTTGCCTTGCACCTTGACTTGCAGCTTCTCAGCACACCAAGACCAGTCTCCCTCAACCATGCCCCAGCATTTTGCTCACCATGGGCACCTCCTCCACTGGGGCCAGAAATGGGGTGAAACCCTTGAGCTCACACTGTCCAAACACGCTGCTGCTGAGCTGCACTGGCTGCTAATCAGACAAGATTCGTTTCACACCAGGAGCAAAGCAGGAAGACACAACCTGAGTTCCTGCAGAGAGGCCAAAATGTGGCAAACATTAACCCAGCACTGACACCGCCACCCTGCACTAGCAGGAGCTCCTTGCACCATTTGAAGATGTTCCTCAGTGGGGCTTGGGGCTTTGCACAGAGGTTTAAGGTCACAGCAGTGACATGTAATGACATCCACGAGACAAGAAAAATGCGATGAGCCAAATAGCTTTGTGCACCTGAAAATGAGCCTCCTGTTGCTGAAAGATTTCCAGGAGGCTGGCATTAAACTGACCAGTAAAAAATGTCACAGGGGTGTTTGAGGAATCCAAAGGTCCTGCTCAGTATTAATTGAGGACGGGCAGGGAGCAAGGAAGTTACAAAGCACCTCCTGACATTGCTTGCCCTTTCACCACTTGCACTGAAGGTGTATTTAACAGGACATGTTTTTTGGTGCCATTGAGGGTCATGGAACAATTTGGAAGCCAGAAAGCAGATCATTAGACAAAGTCTCTCCAGGGAGATGTCATTTTATTATATTTGTTTGTTTTTGCAAAGATTCACTCAAACTTTGTTTCTGCTCCTGGGCAGCTGGAGGGCCCTGAGGGTCCCAACACCAGCCCACCCTCAAAGAAAAACTGCCTGAGCCCAGAGGGTTATCAGCAAAGGAAAACTCACTCTGCACAAAGAATACAGACATTGTCTGCCCCCAGAGCAGGCAGCCCTCTGGGGAACGGGGCTGGCTCGCTCACAGCCAGCAGCAGCTGGGCTCCAGAACCCACCCCGTGTGCCAGGCTGGGCTTACTGGGGACAGCAGCTGGCAGGGACAGCCCTCCAGCAGCCAGCTCCTCCTCCTGCTGTGAGGATTGCAATGGGCTGCCTTTGTGCTCCCTCCTCTGCAGCTGGAGCGCTGGGACCAGGTGTCACCAACTTATCCTTTGATATCACCCCACACTCACCTCACTCACAGCCTCCCCACAGCCCACCAGCCCCTCAGACACCTTTAAGTGAGTGATCTGAAGCCAGATCTGCCCAAAGGTCCCAGACTCAAGCCACCACCAAGACCACAGGTCCCTCCAACAGCACCGGGCCAAGCCATGCTCTGACCTCTCCTGCCACGATGCCAAGGCTCGGATTCAGCCCCTGGGATGGGACACACAGCGTCCCCATGCAGGTTTGCACCTGTCACTTCATTACCAAAGTTTTCTGTCCCAAAACTTTGATTTACAGCCCTTCCAGATGTTTCACTGGCTCTCAGCAGGGGCAGGAGACAGAAATGAAGGAAGCAGGATAAGGACAGATGGGGAGGGCAAAGCCTAGAGCCAAAGCAGCTTTGGGATGCTCCAAAGCCAGAAGCTGTAGTTCCCTCCCCAGGACTCTGGACCCTACAAGAAAGCAGGAACAGGTGTAAGACATTCCTGACTCCCACCTGTGCTGGCACAGCCCCCAGCATCACTGAAATCACCTTGCTGACAGTCAGCACAGCAATGCCACCAGCTTGGGAAATGGCTGAGCATCAGCAGCTGCAACATCCTCTATGGCTCCCCTGACAGCAGCAGCACATGTTGCCTCCACACAGCCATCCAGGCACACTCCTGCCCCTTCCCAGCCCCAAAGCCCTGGCAGAGCTGCCCCATGAGTGCATCCCAACCTTCCCCAGCCATGCAATGCAAGCACCAGCTCCCATTTCCACATTTTAGATTGTCTGGCCCATGAGGTCTCACACAAACAGACAACTTCTGGGTGAGAGGCCATACAAGATCTTCTGAAGACCTCCCCTACTCCAAACACTGCCCAACAAATTCTGCCATGGTTTTAAGCTGGGCTGGTTTTGGCTTTTCACATCTTTCCCCTAACTCCCCTTTGAAAATCCTGTAGTTGCTATGGAAATAGTCTCATCAGTATGGGTGGAACATAGCAGTACCAGCCAAAACTCCCTGTGGCTCAGTTGACATCAGTTCCTAGGATCTGGCAGCACTGGAGGTTACTCCAAGTTGCACAGGGAATACCTTGAGTTAAAGCAATGCTTGGCACTGATGGATGAGTGAGACCTATCTAGGAGTCAGAGGCATGGACTTGCAATTCGTCCAGGGATAAACAGGTTAAAAT
Organism: Thryothorus ludovicianus; assembly: GCA_013397245.1. NCBI lineage: Eukaryota > Metazoa > Chordata > Aves > Passeriformes > Certhiidae > Thryothorus > Thryothorus ludovicianus. The sequence continues at coordinate 707,407 of VZTB01012421.1, forward strand.
GATAATTGAGACACTCTTACACTGGCTAAGGGATGAGAGGGTTATAAACAATAAAAAGCTGCAATTTGCCCCAGCAAATCCTCACTTGGAGTAGGGGGTGGCCACAGACAAGGGTTGCAGGAGCAGAGCTGGGCTTTATCATGGCCCTGCCACCGATGCCACCTCCAGGGAGGAGGCTCTGCCCTCTCTGCATTCCCAGTGCTGACACGAAGCTAATCAGCAAGGAGGGTGTGAACAGCAACCATCGAGTGCTGTGAAGAGGGCTGGGAGGCAGAACAGAAATCTTTCCCGTGTGGCAAAGAGAGCAGCATGTTGGGCAATTGCTCCGTGCTCCAGTGGACCCACTTCACACACCGAGCCACCCCTTCCCACCTGAGAGCCCCAGCTGCACAACGCTCAGACTGGACACCACCAGCTGATTCCTTGCTGAAAACACTGGCAGAGTCCTTGCAATTAATGGATCATCCTTCACCATTAGAGCTTGGAGCAAGGTCCCCAGGCACCAGAGACCAGCTGAGTGGGAAATGCATCTTCTCCAAGGGAGTGGACAGCAGGCTAGCAGCACTCTGTGCACAGGGAGGTGCCACTGCTGTGCTGGCAGATGCACAGCAGCTGTCACCAGCCCTAGATTTAGGGTAAGTGCTAGAGACCCCCATCTCCATCACCCCACCCAGCTGGGACAGAGGGAGATTGTGATGCATTTGCCAACAACGTGGACACCTCCTGCCTCTGGCCATGCTGAGTAGCTGTATTCAGCCTGCTGGCATCTGTCACCTTGTCACCAGCTGCAGCCCATGACACACCACAGCAGGAGGCTCTCCTAGGTGCAGAATGCAAACCAAGGTTCAGCCACCACCATGGCTGTCCCCAGCCATTCCCAACCACAGATCTCATCACTAATGGCAGGTAGATGCAACTCAGGCTACAGCAAGGAGCTTCCAAGCTCTTACACCACCAGACTCCCACCAGCACTCATGGTGGACAAGCACATGAGAAAGCTCTTTCACATCATCACTGCCAGCCTGGCAATAAGGTTACAGATGTTTTCCTAAGCATTTGTCTCCTGGAGCAGGGATTTTCCTACACTCAGGGCTGATGCCATCACACAAATCCCACCAAATTTTGCCATCCTCCCCCTCCAGCACCAGAGCTGTCACACAGCACATCCCACCCTCTGCTCCTAGGGATGCCTGGAAAGGGGAATCACACAGGCAGCACCAGCACAGCACCAGGAGCTGGCACATGCCTTAGACTCACACATTACTGCTTCCAGGGTGGATTTGAGCACAGCACAGAGCATTGCTGGACCCTGCATTACAGGTGCATGACCCTGTTCAAAGAACAATTTGCACCATCAGCCTGCAAGTTGCACATCTACACACCTACTTTGGGAGCATCTTGCCAAATCCCAAATGCTCTCCCAAGCAAATTCATTCAAGAGAGAAGCTTGGGCTTGAGATGTCACTGAACCATCCATGCCTGATCAGAGATGCTGCAAATAATAATAGAAGCCTGCACTCCAGTAATTTTTCTTCCTCACCCAATCTCAGCAAGTTCAAGGCAAAGAAGAAAGTAGCAGCCAAAATGCCTCCACCCCTGTCCCATGCCCAGGGTATGCAGCCTCTCTTGCTCCCTGCTGGCAGAAGTCTCATTGCACCAACCCAAAACAGTTTTCTCCACAGTTGTGGGGAGATGTTATTGAAAGAACATGCACACAAAGCTGCCTGGAAAGCAAAGGGTCTCCACAAAATCAACAGAGACCTGAATCAGCCCTGCTTGTACCAAGGACAGCAAAACCAGGCTGAAGCCGAGGGAGCAGCCAGCCACCCATGACTCTGTGCCACTGTCACCTCCAACTCACAACACTATGCCAGCACATATCACCATCCCTTCTGCAACACCTCCAAAGCCCTGGGTGACAGACTGTGCAGTCTCTTTATCCCCTGTGACCCAGAGGTAACCTCAGCAACAAACAGGGGCCATCCCATATCATAGAAAACTAAACCACAGACCAAGTAACCAACTTATCTCTCACCACACAGCAGAATTTTCAGGATGCCTTAAGATGCAGTTCCTCCAACATCCACATTTTCTCTGTCTTTACCCCAACCTGGAGGTCCTCATCAAAACCACAGCAGCAGGGATGCTTTGATGAGGCCCAGTCGGGCCTGTGGATGCTGCTAAGCAGGAAGATTCTGCTAATAGGCAGCAGAGCAGAATCTGGGGCTGGCTCCTGGGGTGGGCACCCAGGTGGCTGCCTGGGTGTACCCCGAAATGCCCAGCAGAGAGCTGTGCCCATTGCCTGCATAGCAGCACAATGCCTTAAATGAAAACTCCCCACAGCCAGCACAGTGAATAAGATTACAACAAATATAAACTAATGATACAGCTGTCAAGACAGATTAGACTGCACAGTGTAAAAAATTGCAGGGCTGTTTAGTCACAACAATATAAGATTAATTTATCAATACAGCTTATGTGGCACTGGAGAGATAGCAAATTGAATAAGTGAATCTTTTCTACACCTTGCTCAAGGAGGGAGTCTCAGACCTGATGGGTGTATGGGACTGGATAGCAGTGAGGATCTGCAGGCAGCAATCTCCCACCAGGGCTGGTTTGACACAGCCCAGGGGGATCTGCACCTTCATCCCAGGCTTAGGGGATGGCACATGTGCCACCCAAACACCTGGCTCTGCACACATATGCACCTAAAGGTGCCCACCCTTCTGCAGTACCAGAGTCAAGAGTGATGTTGTTAAATCAAGACATCCAGAATCTGCTGCAGGCAGGAACCTCCCAGAGCCTTTTCCATGAGCTCCTCCAAGTCCAGCATCACAGGACTGGAGCTGTTTGTGTTGCCTCACCTTTCAGCTCTGTCCCAGTTATGGTGTGTACGTGGGCTGGTGCACACAGGACTCTGAGGGAGCATCCACAGCTCTAACACAGGCAAAAATATGCACAGCCACCCCTTGGGGGCTGAGCCCTGGCAGAACCAGGTAAGCTTGCAGTCCTGAGGTCCCAAAAAGGAAGAATCCAACCCAGAGGTCCTCAGGATGTGCTTCCCTATTCATCCCACAGCTTCTACTCAAAGACTACAGCATCTGCACTGGGCCCACATCTTTTCAGATCTCTCATCTGTTGTCATCTGTGGGTTAAAAAATGTGCAAGTAAGTAAATAGGTGCAGCGATAATGAGCCAAGGTTTCGATCTGTGAAGGTGAGAGCACAGCAGCATCTGCCAATACGAAGGAAGCACCCGTTTCTATAAATATTGAAATCCGGTAATTATCATCATTAGAACTAGTTGTGATTTAGCCATAGCTCAATCCCAACAAGTAAGAATGGCATTTATTTGCCACAATTAGAACAGCTAAAAATACCTCCCAAACTTTGCCTGGTTCAGCCTTATCCCAGCAGGCTCAGCTCTGGGCAGGGAGAAATGCAAAGCAAGGGAGCACTTGAAGGACCACGTGGGGCTGAAAAAACCCTGTGCTCTCATAGGAAGACCAGGACATCAACACAAGGCCACCCCATCTTCTAGAAGCCCTTCATGGAAGCTCTGCTCCACAGCTTTCTCCCCAGCTCTGGTTCATCCCAGATAATTCCCACCTCACCCCACTGGCACACAAGGGTGTCTGTTCCATATGCAAAGCAACATTCCCTCTAGCAAGCTACATTTTCCATAACAAAAGTTTCTTTGCAGTTGTATCAAAAGGCAGAGATTTGCTTTAAAAGGCAAGCAGAAAAGCCTGGCTCAACCGAGGCATCCCACTGGCAGTGGGGGGCAATAGCCCTGGTGGCACCCAAGAGATCCAAACCAGCCATGGGATTCCTCACCTTGTGGGAGCTTTGCAGTCATGCCAAGAGCTTCCACGCACTCAGCATCTCTCCCAGGCCCCACCTGAGTGCTGAAGGACTCCTAGACCTCATCATTCTGGACAGAGAGCTTCATGGATGAACCTCCTGGAGGACCTCATCCTTCCCAGTTTCTACAGACATCTCCTCACACAAAATCCTCTGAGCAGCATCAAGATGTCCTGTCCTTCCTCTGCAAAGTGTCCAGAGGGTCATCACCTTTCTAGAAGGTTTAAAGATGAAGGGACTTGGCCATCCTCCCTTAGGGACACACCTGCACTCCACCTGCCACCAGCAGTTTTCCAGCATTTTCCCCAATGATGAATAAATGCCTGCGAGGTGCAGATAAAAATTGCTGGAGGCAGCACCTCAAAGCAGCTACAATCAACTCTCAGCTTCCCACCCAAGCCCACAGTTCAGGAAAAAAAATCCTCATCTACTGACACAAATCACCCAGGGCCTTCTCCTCGTGCTTGTTCCAAGACTCAAGCTTTTCCCTGAGGAAACGTGCCCAGCTCCCCCGGTCAGGGATGTTCTTTCTGACAGTCACGGTGAATATTCCGCTGCTTAGCCGATAAAATCTGGAAAGGGCCGTGAAATGGGAGCTCAGCAAGTCTCTGCTGCTCAGGGGGAAAGGCACTGAGGTGCTGCTCCCTGCCAGGTCCCACATGTCCATCCCAGCCTCCACCTGCTCCTCCCTGAAATGCCTCCAGCCCTGGGATTTCTCAGCCCCCAGCCTCCCTGCGTGGGTAATCCGACCCCTCTGATGCCTTTTTTCCCCACTCTGTTTGCTTCTGAACTCTCTCCAATTTGTCCATATTCCCATAATAAGGTGCCTCGAACTCAGACAACATTCCTGGATTTTTTTATTTTTATTATGGGGGGTTCTGTTGTTTTGCTTTGGGTTTTTTTTCAGTGAGAACAGCCAGGTTGTAGCTCTGCTCCCACAGCTCCCCCTCTCCCCAAACACAGCCCATCAGTATTAGTTTAGGGCCCTAAGCCAGTTCTCAGTCCATTTGGCAGTGTCATATCCAAGGCAAACTGAACTAATTTTGAGAGTAAGATTTGGTGAGACACTATATCAAATGCTTTGCTAAATCCAAATATATTAGGATTTCCACGTTCTGCTCAGCCACTAATTTTGTGATTCCATCAAAAAGAAAAAGCAATCAGGTTTGTCTGGCAAGATTTATTCTTTCTAAATCCCTGCTGTTATTGCTCATGCTTTCCTTATCCTCTAGTGCTTCACTTTCTTAATACTGCAGGACTGGAAGCGTTTGTTGGAAATTTATTTTTGCTATTTATATGGATTTTGAAAATCTGCCTCTGCTCTCCTCCGCTGCCCCCTGCCTTTCCCACTGCTGTTTAACATCCCCGTGCTCCCACCAAACACATCATCTCCTCCATCCTCCTCCCAAAGGCAGAGCACAGCAGCATCATAAGCCCAGTATTAATACACAGCTCAGACACAAGATACAGGAGAAAAAAACCTAATAAAAGTGTTTGGCAGCAGGGGAAAGGTCTAAAGGAAACACCCAGCTGGGTCAAGCCCAGGTTCATCACAGAACATCACCAACAGTTAATATTAATGCCTGAATCAGCCATCCTGAGCATCTCCATGTTTATCTTGCAAATTTTCTGGCAGTCACACTCAGGGTGATCAGGGAGGGTTGAGCCACAAGTGACACAGGTCACTTTCCAGGGGACACACACAGTCCATTCTGGGTCAGGGCCAGCACTTCTGCAAATCAAACTCTGAACCACACAGGCAGCTGAGGAGCTCCTCCAGGCCTGGGACTTGCAGAGAAAGGTCGGGAAAGGCTGCACTCCCCTGCTCTTGACTGTTACCCCAGTTTACCACTCACACTTTGGGGACTGAGGTACTCAGAAAGCCACATCACAAGGCACTCGGATCGCTTGCAGCATTTTCTTCCCTCTAAGTCTTGTGTTCACACAGCAGCTCTTTGGACAGCACCACCCCAAAACCCTCCCATGGGTGACCCCATCCCAACTCTGACTGTGCATCCACTGCTCTGTGCTCCATTGACCTCTGTGGGAGCAGGGCAGAGCTGCTCCTGCATTTCAGGGTATCACTCACTCCTGCTCATTAGGAGGAAAAAGCCAGCTGTACTAGAGTGCCACCAGTTTCTGCTCACCAGGATTTAGAAAGGCTCAGGAATCTGTACACCAAATAAACCTGCCTGGGTGCCAGCAGCCTGCACACCCTCGGGACCCCCCAGCAAAGCACAGCACTCCCAGCCTGTGTCGAGGACAAGCCATGAGCTCCAGACACTGCCTTTCCCACAGACACTGACACCTCCCCTGGCACATCCCAGCACACCCAGGTCATGGCACTGAGCTGGTGTTTAGCTTCCCACACCTCCANTGATCAGGGAGGGTTGAGCCACAAGTGACACAGGTCACTTTCCAGGGGACACACACAGTCCATTCTGGGTCAGGGCCAGCACTTCTGCAAATCAAACTCTGAACCACACAGGCAGTTGAGGAGCTCCTCCAGGCCTGGGACTTTCAGAGAAAGGTCGGGGAAGGCTGCACTCCCCTGGTCTAGACTGTTACCCCAGTTTACCACTCACACTTTGGGGACTGAGGTACTCAGAAAGCCACATCACAAGGCACTCGGATCACTTGCAGCATTTTCCACCCCAGTGAGTCAAGCAGAACCCTCTAAGTCCTGTGTCCACACAGCAGCTTTTTGGACAGCACCACCCCAAAACACTCCCATGGGTGACCCCATCCCAACTCTGACTGTGCATCCACTGCTCTGTGCTCCACTGACCTCTGTGGGAGCAGGGCAGAGCTGCTCCTGCATTTCAGGGTATCACTCACTCCTGCTCATTAGGAGGAAAAAGCCAGCTGTACTAGAGTGCCACCAGTTTCTGCTCACCAGGATTTAGAAAGGCTCAGGAATCTGTACACCAAATAAACCTGCCTGGGTGCCAGCAGCCTGCACACCCTCGGGACCCCCCAGCAAAGCACAGCACTCCCAGCCTGTGTCGAGGACAAGCCATGAGCTCCAGACACTGCCTTTCCCACAGACACTGACACCTCCCCTGGCACATCCCAGCACACCCAGGTCATGGCACTGAGCTGGTGTTTAGCTTCCCACACCTCCATCAGGTCAGGTCTCTGTCACACCCTGTGCTTCAGCTCCTACGTGATGCTTCAGGGGAAAAAACACAGCATGGTCATCCCAGCAACTCAAGACTCAGAAACAGGGCTCCAGCATCCAGCAGAAGAGCAGGTGACAACTCCTCATTACACAAGGGATCTCTGCTGCCCACAGCTCCTTCAGTGCCTTACATAGGGGCACAGTGAAGCTAAGCTATGGCATGACCCCAAGCACTCAAGGGATAAAAGGAGATTTTCCTCTTTACTCCAGCTATTTTTACATCTCAGAAATGTGTCCTGGGGGAGCAGCCATCCCCAAGAGCCCTGCTGAGGGCTGGGATACCAACACCCTCCAGTTTACAGCCAGCTGGCTGCAGCCCAGCCCTGCTTGCAGCACAAGGATGACCTTCCCCACAGGCAGCCAGGCAAAATGTCCTCCACCAGCTCCCACTGGCAAGTGAATCCTGAAGGAGGCTGGTGGGAGGGATCAGCCCATCCTGGGACAGCTGCCCTCCATCACCCCATCCATCTCCCCCCCCAGCCTCACCAGAGCCCAAGATTTACAGCACAGGGAGAGCAAGGGGGTCAGCAGTGGAAAACTAATGGGGACAGAGGATTTACAAGGAAGGGCTGGATTCGGGGAGGCAGAGCAAAGCAGAGGGTGATTTACAGGGTCAGCAGCAATTTACACAGCAGGTAGCACAGGGGAGGCAAGGATTTGCAGGGGTGAAGTGATTTTTATGGGTCTTTATTAGGAAAGGAGCGTCTCCTTCCCCTGACCGCTGTGACCTGGGGAGGGATGTGGGAGCTGATGGATCTCCAAGGAGCCTCCCCCTTGTTCTGNCCTTCAATGCCTTACATAGGGGCACAGTGAAGCTAAGCTATGGCATGACCCCAAGCACTCAAGGGATAAAAGGAGATTTTCCTCTTTACTCCAGCTATTTTTACATCTCAGAAATGTGTCCTGGGGGAGCAGCCATCCCCAAGAGCCCTGCTGAGGGCTGGGATACCAACACCCTCCAGTTTACAGCCAGCTGGCTGCAGCCCAGCCCTGCTTGCAGCACAAGGATGACCTTCCCCACAGGCAGCCAGGCAAAATGTCCTCCACCAGCTCCCACTGGCAAGTGAATCCTGAAGGAGGCTGGTGGGAGGGATCAGCCCATCCTGGGACAGCTGCCCTCCATCACCCCATCCATCTCCCCCCCCAGCCTCACCAGAGCCCAAGATTTACAGCACAGGGAGAGCAAGGGGGTCAGCAGTGAAAAACTAATGGGGACAGAGGATTTACAAGGAAGGGCTGGATTCGGGGAGGCAGAGCAAAGCAGAGGGTGATTTACAGGGTCAGCAGCAATTTACACAGCAGGTAGCACAGGAGAGGCAAGGATTTACAGGGGCAGGGGTGAAGTGATTTTTATGGGTCTTTATTAGGAAAGGAGCGTCTCCTTCCCCTGACCGCTGTGACCTGGGGAGGGATGTGGGAGCTGATGGATCTCCAAGGAGCCTCCCCCTTGTTCTGGAGGTCACAGACAGGCCATCATGGGGAGCCATCCCTATCCCAGCATGGCTGCACGCTGCAGCTGGTTTCTGCATGGCCACGACAACCTCTGGGTCATTGCAGTGTGTCCTTGTCCCACCACTGCCCCAGGGCAGTGTTCCAAGGAAAGCTTTGGTGGTCAGTGCCTCCAGGGAGGCTAAAAACAAACTCTCGGACATCTCCTCCTGGAGCTGGGAGCCCTTCCTTCCTCCTGGCAAGCCCCACAGTCCCTCCCCAGTTTCTCCCCCTGCCAAGGTTCCTCCTGCCACTGGGAGAGGGCTGCCAGGCTAGGACAGGCAGGCAGGGTCATGGTCTGCTGTCCCAGAGCCAACCCCAGGGCCACCAGCACAGGCATACACAAGTCACGTCACCCCACTCTCCAGTCCCATTTTCCAGCTGCTTCTGGCACCCAGTAGGAGCCAGGGGTTGGGGACAGTCCCACACATGCGACCCTGAGCACATCACTTTGGGCAAGCAGGCTGTTTCCCTGTCCCAAAACATCTTGCCCCCACTCCTGAACAGCAGCAGGGCTGGTGAGGGAGACACTCTTCAAGCACACACAGCAAAACGTGAAGGGTGGCAGCATGTTTGGGTCCCCAGCTACTAAACCTCACCCAGCCCTGGCTGTTCTGAGTTGGCAGGTGCAAAGCTGGGCACAGGGGTTACACCTGGCCTGTTCACACTGCACGTGAAGGAAAAAAAGGAAAGAAATATATAGGGAAAGTTGTCTCAGCACAGCAACTCCACTGTGCTGTGACATCACCACTTTGGAGCACACCATGGCTGGTCTCTGCCTGCTCAGGTGGTGACAGCTCAACTTATTGCTCAGGCGCGAGCTAGGACACACATCCTGCTGCCTCCAGATCTTCCCTGCCACTGGTACAAGGGACACTGGTAGCACATCATGGCCTGGGGACCAAAGCTTCAGCCATGCCAGCAGGAGGGTGCCCTCAGGTGACATGCCAATCCACATCTTGCATGCTCCTATGTTTACTCCTCAAAAACAGGCTTGCAAAACAAGAAGTGAAGTTGATCCTCAGAGAGCCAAAAAAAGGGGGAATTCACTCAGGCTTTCACCTTGGTCTCATTCTCCAGACACTCCCCTATTTTGTAACAGATATGGGATGCCACATGCTAAACAAGTGCAATTCCTGCAGGACTGCAAACCCCAAGCTCTTGCAGCACTGGGATGCTCAGCACACAGGTACAATTAGACTCACACCACTAGCAGAGAGAGAGAAGCTCCAAGCACTGACCACAGACACTCATGAAAGCATGGACCACTGCCCAGCCCTGGCATGGCATAAAAGAGGTGAAAATAAAGTTGTGAGTAGCCTACACAAAGCAAGAGAAGTTCCTCTCTTTCAGCCTGGAGAGATGCAGGTGCAAACAGGTCACAATGGGCAATACCCCAAGGTGTGTGAGCCCGGATAATGTCCCATCGTTTGCAGGTGAGGACTCACTCACAGCCCAGCTGATCCCACAGATCCTCAACAGAGGTACATGGGCAGCACCTCAAACAAGCTGATCCCCTCATCCACACAAAACTTCCAGAGACGCACAATAGCAACACCCAACTCACATCACCACCAGAACCACAGACAGCAGCAACACCATTTCCCCCCTCCCACTCCCCCAAAGTTTGACTAAAGCTCAGGAGTATCTTTGCTTTTATAAATCTCTGCCTTTTAATGATGGCTTCAAGGCTCAGAGAAAAAAAGGCCCATTAAACTCACTGAATAAGTTAATGGGGCAGAGAGAATCCATTTCAAAGCCACCCCAGGCTATTTTCCTCTGGAGCTAAAGCCTGAATAAGCAAAAAGGAAAAATTAAAACTGTACAGTGCTTTGCCAATAAATAACCCCCAGTGTAATCTGCTACCAGGCAGGCCTCCATTTGCAGAGATAATAGGATGCAGATCAGCTGCAAACCACCTCCCCTTGCAGGGACCACCACCTTTTGATTGCAATTAGCTGTGCCGAGGCAGGAGCCTCCATCTCCTGCCTGTCCCCTTCCACGTGCCTGGGCAGAAGGGAATGACACATCCTGCAGGAAATGCCTAAATCCAGCACTTGAATCTGCAATTCCCCAACATCAATGCTCCAGCTACACACCCCTGCTTCTCTGCCCCATTTTTTCCAAGCCCTCCTGCCCCTTCATCCCTGTCTTCCCCTCCTTCACCAGCAGCGCTGTGGGTCCATCCCTCACCCATCAACCAGAGCCCACACACAGCTGCTCCTCCCCAAACACTTAAAAAACAAGTGCATGTCCCAGAGAGGAAAAAAAAAATAAAAACCCCTGCTTGTAAATGTTGATCCCACTAGACGCAGTTTGTTTACTATTTAATATTTAAAGATGTTAATTAAGTCTCCAAATAAATAAATCTATGCTACCCATGCCTTTTGGAAGGCAGGGATCCTTCCCTTGGGGCCAGAACATGCTGGGTGCTGGGCAGTCTGTCTGTGTCTGGGGACAAGCCTGGGGCAAACCCTGAGGATCCCACCACCATCCCTCTTGGAAGGAAGGGTTTGTTGGCAAAACCAAGCACCAGACATCTCAGCCATCAAGTCCTGGAGGAGAGCACAGGCAGGACAAGGCACAGAGGGAAGATTTCCAGGCAGGGGTACCCTGGGGTGGGATCTCAGTTACAAGCAAGGAGCCAAGGTTGGTTGCTCCCAAGGGCCAGAGGATGAGCCCACAGAGAGCTGGGGGTACGCAGACATCAACACACATCACCAGAGCCCACCAACANTTTTAATGATGGCTTCAAGGCTCAGAGAAAAAAAGGCCCATTAAACTCACTGAATAAGTTAATGGGGCAGAGAGAATCCATTTCAAAGCCACCCCAGGCTATTTTCCTCTGGAGCTAAAGCCTGAATAAGCAAAAAGGAAAAATTAAAACTGTACAGTGCTTTGCCAATAAATAACCCCCAGTGTAATCTGCTACCAGGCAGGCCTCCATTTGCAGAGATAATAGGATGCAGATCAGCTGCAAACCACCTCCCCTTGCAGGGACCACCACCTTTTGATTGCAATTAGCTGTGCCGAGGCAGGAGCCTCCATCTCCTGCCTGTCCCCTTCCACGTGCCTGGGCAGAAGGGAATGACACATCCTGCAGGAAATGCCTAAATCCAGCACTTGAATCTGCAATTCCCCAACATCAATGCTCCAGCTACACACCCCTGCTTCTCTGCCCCATTTTTTCCAAGCCCTCCTGCCCCTTCATCCCTGTCTTCCCCTCCTTCACCAGCAGCGCTGTGGGTCCATCCCTCACCCATCAACCAGAGCCCACACACAGCTGCTCCTCCCCAAACACTTAAAAAACAAGTGCATGTCCCAGAGAGGAAAAAAAAAATAAAAACCCCTGCTTGTAAATGTTGATCCCACTAGACGCAGTTTGTTTACTATTTAATATTTAAAGATGTTAATTAAGTCTCCAAATAAATAAATCTATGCTACCCATGCCTTTTGGAAGGCAGGGATCCTTCCCTTGGGGCCAGAACATGCTGGGTGCTGGGCAGTCTGTCTGTGTCTGGGGACAAGCCTGGGGCAAACCCTGAGGATCCCACCACCATCCCTCTTGGAAGGAAGGGTTTGTTGGCAAAACCAAGCACCAGACATCTCAGCCATCAATTCCTGGAGGAGAGCACAGGCAGGACAAGGCACAGAGGGAAGATTTCCAGGCAGGGGTACCCTGGGGTGGGATCTCAGTTACAAGCAAGGAGCCAAGGTTGGTTGCTCCCAAGGGCCAGAGGATGAGCCCACAGAGAGCTGGGGGTACACAGACATCAACACACATCACCAGAGCCCACCAACATACCAGCAGCCAGGGCTGCCCCAGCCACCAGCTACAGACACTCACATCCCTCCCGACTGCCCAGAGCCAGGACAGGCAACCCCCACAGCTTCTTACCTGAGAGCATTCCTGTTCCAGCTCCCCTTCCAAAACCTACACGCAGCACCTTGCAAGGAGCAGCAACTGCTGCCTCCCTCACACACAGCCCCCGACATCTCTCAACACCCACAGCTCAGCTCTTCCACCTGATACCTCTTCAGCCTCTTTAGGCTCTGCCTCTCCCAAATCCGCTCCAGCTGTATCCTGCACCTTGCCATTAACCCCCAGAGTGCCAGCCCTGAAGAGCTCCTTGTTGCCCCTCCCTGCACCAGGTGGGTGCCCTGCCAGCTCAGGCTTTGCTCTGATGCTCCTTAGAACACCCTTCAGCATCTGCCCTGACCCGAAATGAGGGGCACAACATTTCCCAGTGGAGCTGCTCTGATGCTGATTCAGCTCTGTTCTGCTCTGCCCTCCCCCCTGCAGAGCCTGGGACAGCCTGGAAGTACTGATGTGTCCAGAGCCCATGTGAGCTCAAAGGAGGAAATAGTCCCCAGTAAGATTCAGCTTCTCTGACAAGGCACAGAAAGAGCCCCAGGAGGAAGGGGTGTTCTCAGCAGGCCAGGGAGTTGGGAACACATAGCATCCTTGACCCTCTGTCCCACTGAACTTTGCTTGCCCCACGGGCTGCTCAGCAGCAGGCACCAAGTGACTCAGGGTCTTTCACCTCACTTTTCCTGGGATTATATTTTGGCTGAGAGAGCACAGGCAAGGCATGAGACAGACAAAGCCAGGATCCACCTCGCTGCTCCAGGAACACCCATTTACATCCTGGAAGAAAGAATTTTGGGGACAAAAGAGATTTTTTTTCAGTCACACAAGTCACAGAGCTTCCCACAGGCAATCTCATCTGTCCTGGGAGAGACACAAGGGATGCCCAAGCTGGCCTTGTCTGCCTGGGTTAGGAACAGGCAGGAGGAGGGCAGGAAGCCCAAGAGAGCATTTGCACAGCTGGATGACAGACTAGAGTGCCAGGACTCCTTGTTCCCAGCCCAGGTCACTGCACAACATTTCCATGGAGAGCATGGGATGGGGGATGAGGCCAGAGCTGCTCCAGGAGCAGAAGGAAAATCAGCAGCTGCAGGCACCCGAGATCTCCCCCATGTGGCTTCATGTCCTGGCAGGGTCAGGAGTTAGAGCTTGGCATTTCTGCAGCTCAGCTGAGCATTCATATTCCTAATTTATCCTGGCAAAACCCTGAGCATGCAGGGTCCTCAGCAGCACAGATTCCCAGCATCTGTTTGAGCATTTCCACATTAATGTTTCCTAGTGGGAACCTCCTGGTGAGAACTAGTTAAGGGACAGCCTTGCACGACCTAGAAGGATGGGGACTTCACCATGCTCACATCTGCTCCTACCCACTTCTCAGTCCCCCAGGGACAGTGCAGAGCTGCCAGCAAAGGCACCATTACCCTGTCCCCTTCCCAGCACAACTGAGCCCAGCACAGAGCTGTAGGAGAGCTGCAGGGCAAGAAGCTGCATTGGGGGGTAGCACTTGGGCTCAGCCTCTCCCTGCATCCTTCCCTGGGATGCCAAGACCATTTAGCTGTCACTTCAACAAGCACTGTAGTCAAGATTGAGCACCCCGAGTTGCACATGTGCTATCAAACTCCTTTGGGAATCCATCCTGACCTCTCTGCTCCACTGCTGGGAATTTTGGTTTTAATTTAAAAAGGCAGTTTTATTTAGGCAGACTGAAGCTGGGGACGGTGCCACATGCAGGAAGAGCACGGTCACTACCAGGCTCCATTATCCACCCTACCAAAACACTGGGTGGCAGCTGGAGGAAAGCTGGCTGTACACGTGTTCTCCTTCAGCTCCTCAACTGCTACAGCACATGAAAACAAGATAAAAATACAGCACTTATTTTCCTGGCGCCGCCCTTCCAGGCAAGCCAGGTCTCACACAGAGGGGAACAGGGAAGGCCCCCTGGTTCCTTGGGGTCTGGAAATGGGGTAGTACATGGGGATGGGGATACCCAAAGACACAGCACATCAGGGTTGGTGGAGTAGCCCTGTGAGCTGAGCACTGATTCCAGTGGAGAGTTCCAAGGGGACTCCAGAGAGATTTTAGTCTCCCTTTCTTCAGCTGAAGTGAAGTCCAGGCCCTGAGCAGTATCATGGCTCTAACCCATGATCCATCACCCACTCCCCAAAACACATCTGCCCAAATGTTGCCTCTGCCATGATGCTGGGGGTCCATTTGCTGTTGCATTACAGGACCACAGAGTGTCACAGCCTTTCTGTCATTCTGGTAGCCCTTGGCAATAGTCAGCAGGGAAATAACCAGCCCCACTTTGGCCCAGCTGCAAGGGAAAATTAGATAATCCCAGGGCTGCACATGAAGGATGTTACAGGGTCAAGGCCAGATTCTTGCCCTCACTCACCCTTTGCTCTGTCTCACACCAGGCTCTTCTCAGCCTTCTTCCCTTGAAGAAGGACATGTGGTCTCTTTAGCTCTCTGACCTCCATCCAGCTTGTGCATCAGATGTTTAATCAAAGGAGCAAAGAACTTTTTGCCTGCTTTGGAGGCCCTCAGAGACAGCTCTTAGGCTGTGCCCTCTTGTCTCTGCCTCCAGGATTTCTCCAAGGACCTCTCTCATGTCTGCTAAACACAACAGGACCAATAGAACAGCCTTGTTTATTCCTCCCTCCATGCCTGTCCTTTCCCTAAACCCTGGTCAGTGCTGGACTAAAGGATCTCCATCCTCACTCTTCTCCTTGCAGGCCAGCTCCGCCACTGCTCTGTGCCTCAGCTTCCCCATCAGTAAAATGGACAGACCTATTGGAGGCTTTCTTGGAGGATCACAGCCAGAAGTTGGTCACAGAGGGCAGGATATGACCCCCACCAGGTGCTGCTTGCCCAGCAACAGCTTGTTGGCTCTTATTGGGCCAACATTGTTCAAAAAGCTGCAAATCACCTCAGTTCCCAGCCAGGCTGGGGCTGTGTCTTGCAGCACGGGTTGAAGAGCTGTGGGTAGGTGGGGGTGCACAGAGCACATTCCCCTGCAGCAGCACAGAGGAGAAAGCCGTGACCCAGCAACCCACTCGAGTCTAGGGGACATCTGACACCAGTGGGTGCCCACACGGGAATGAGGATGCCGAGTTAGGGACCCAAGGGGAGTCCAGCAGCATCACGGGCACCCAGAGCAAAGACCTTTGAGTGTGGCAGCGAGCAGGCGGTGCCCTGGTCCCCGAACCCCCGCAGCCCCCGGCGCTCCCGCACCCCGCGCAGCTCCGGGGCGGCTCCGAGCCGGCCGTGCCCGCGCATCCCGCATCCCGCATCCCGGAGCCGGGCTGTCTGGCGCTGCCGCTTGCCCTCTAGCGGCACAGCCACCTTTAGACGGGAATAGCGGAGCGGATGAGCCGGGATGCGCCGGGCGGAGGAGCCGGGGCTGAGCCGGGCTCCGGCCGCACCAGCGGAGCGCAGGGTGGAGGCTCGGCCGGGAGTTGTGGAACATCCACGGGGCTGCTCGGTCCGAAAGCCTCAGTCCGGAGCGGGGACAGCCCGGTGCAGCCGTGGCGCTGGTGCTGCGTGCGCGGCTCTCAGGAACCCGGAGAACCACGTGAGGTGAGCGAGCTGCTGCTCCGCATCTCCTCGTGTGGGCACAAAGTGCTGCGATATCCAACCACGGCACAAAGCGCAGCCTCGCCCGCAGCACCCCCTCGATGACAGCTTTGCTGTGCGCCCCTTGGTGCACAGGGGAGAGCTCTTGAGGATTTGGGGGAGAGCTCTTGAGGATTTGGAGGAGAGCAGAGCCCACAGGCTGCTGTGAAAGGCACCTGCTTAGAAAGCACCTACAGCACCTGTCGGAACCCCCTCTGCAGGAAACACTAAACTACTGCTATTCCACAGTGCCTGGTAATAACACTCCGAGTTACAAGCACTAGTAACACTCACTTTGGAAGCCTGGCAGGCTTAGGGCTTGGTTTATTTCCAACTTGTCAGCAGCCCCCTAAATGGGATGCACCAAATCCAGCTACGAACTCCTGGACAACACCAAACAGGGGCTCTTCCCTGAGCAGAACAAGCCAGTGTGCCAGGGTGGCACTGGGAAGCTTCACCAAGCTTAATCTACCCGCAGGGCTCCCCAAAAATGATCCCATGAGGCATCTTAGGGACTGTTTGGGGGGTTCATTGAGAGGGGCCAGCATTGCTCACAGGGCTGTGGGAGACCTCGAGCAGCCTCATGCTGAAGCACATGAAGATGCTTTGCTTCACAGAGGTGAGCTAATAATATAAAGCAGACCCAGAAAGCTTTCCCTGACTGAGCTCTACAAAGCCCTTAGACAGGCAACACCCCTCCAAGCCTCCAAGGACAACAAGGCAGCTCCTTCCTCAGTCTCTTCTTCCTCCCATTAAGTATCTGCCCTAGATGTGGAACATCTCTGTCTCATCTCTCCAGTTATAAGGAGATAAGCCATCAGTCAGAACCAATTTAGACCTCCCCAAAACCTGCAGGACATGAGGGCTTGGGAGATGCCACATGCACCCTGAAACCATCTGGGCCACCAGCTCCTCTTGTCAGGACAGCAGCTCAGACCCCATGTTTGGCTCGGAAAAAGTCTGGGAAGTTCTGGCAGGCACCAAAATTGTCTCCTTCCTGAAGAAATACCTGACATCACCTGTGCCCAGAAAGTGCCTCTCTCCAGGATTGGTCAGCAGAGAGACAGACAGTAAGAGCAGGGCAATGAGCCAACAGCCAGCCCACAGGAAAGGGGGAGGATACAGATCAGTACTCCTGGCTTGAATCACCTTTAGACCATCAGGACCATGTGTCTCAGCCCAACTCTTTGTCACAAATACCTCTGCACCCTTTCCTGTCCTCAAAACTCGGTGCTGCATCCACCTTCCCCATCCTAACATCCTTCAGGATAGATGCTCTGCATGAACAAGAACCCTGCAAATCCAGGATGGATTGAATTAGGGACCTTTTTGATTGTCTCTGGAGCAGCCAAAGCCTCTGGGACCAGGAGATGGGAGGCTTTGGGAATGCAGAGCCCTTCATCTCTGGAGAGTAGTAGTACACAAGGCACACTGGGCACAACGTGGCATTTCACAGAGAGGAGAAAAGTTTGTTCCTGTTTTCTGAAGCAGAGCAGTCAGTAATTTGAGCATCACAGGAGCCTTTCTCATGGCTGTTTGTGCCACCAAAGCAAGTTCTGCTCCCTCCAGAGCTTCCAGGAAGAAGTCTGCGCTTTCTTTCTTTCTTTCTTTCTTTCTTGCCTCCTTCCCAGCCACGGGCACACACGAGCATTCCCTGTGCCTCAGCTCTCCCCGCACCAGCAGGGAAGGGGTGCTGCTGCTCCAAGCACCCCCTCTCTCTCTCTCCCCCTCTCCACATGCTCCCAGCTCCCGCGCAGCGAGTGGGGGCTGCGCTGCCGCTCCCCCCACAGCTCCCGGCGCTGACGTGGCTCTCCCACCCCCGGCCAGGCCCACGGGATGGAGCGGATGCTGCCGTGGACTGGTGGGATAGCCCGATAGGAAAGGATGAAGATGCTCTTCTTGTCTGTGGAGGAGAGCAAGATGCTTCCTTCTGGCCAGCCAGTGAGACCCAAAAACCCTGCATCCCTCTATGCTCCACAGTGAGCCACCTCCTCTTAGGTTGCTCTGAATTCATCTCACCTTGTTGAAAGCAGCTAGGAGCTGCACAGATCCACCCTGAATATCCACCCATCAAGAGTCATTTTACCACACGAGCCCCCATTCTCCCCTGGCGAGGCTGGGTAAAGAGTGAGGCTTCATAAACCGAGGACATCTCCCTACCTCGAGGGAGCCCAGGGGTGACACACGCAGGCCACCACCGCCTGCCTAGCAGCATCTCCGCAGTGCCATAGCAACAGCTGAGAAGTAGGGAGGCCCAGATGGCAAACTCCTCCGTCTGTCCTTCCCCACGCACGGTGCCGGCGCACGCAGGCGCTGCCCACGCTGCCAGCGGGGTGAGTCCCCGGCCCTGGCACTCCACACCCGCTGTCACCCCGACACGGGCCAGCCCCGTGTGCCAGCCAGCCCCCTGCAACACCAGGGCTGGGGACATGCGGTGACAAACACGCCAGGTGCTCAGCACCCTGGTTCTGTGCCACAGGAACTCCGGGATCAAAGTTCTGCCTGTGCATCTGGTCTCACCATGAGTAAAGCCCCACATCGCAGGGGTGGGGGTGGTTTGGGGGAAGCTTGAGCATCACACCTGGCTGGGGACAAAGCAAAGGCCACCCTGCACAGCTGCACAGGAAAAGTGATGGTATGGACATACCCCAACCCCTTGGTGCCCTCTCCTGAAATTAGGAGGGGGAAGTACAGAGCATGACTCCAATCCTGAGCTGGGTCAGCCAGGTCCAAGCTGGATCTCTGGCTAGACAGGGCTGCTGGCAGCTCTCACGGGGATCTGTGGGGAGGGTCACATCTCCGGGGATGCAACCCTAAATCGGGAAAATTTCTGGGCATGCTGGGAAAGGGCAGAGGCACATCAGCCAACCCAACCTCCTCCTCATCCCTCTCAGGGCAGGAGCCTCCTGCTTTTCAAACCCTGACTCACTACTGACCTGCCACCACCTGGATTTGCAAGAAGGTTATGTGTTACTGTCCCCTTCAGACCTGCCAGGGCAGGAGCCACCCAGCCTGACTTTTACCAAAAACGAGAATATGTGGGAAGCCAGAAGCACCAGCAGTTGAAGCAAAAGCCATTTCTTTGAAGGGTGCAACAGCAGACTTGATGTTGGGTTACCACACTGAGGACACCCACAGGATTGGCCTGCCCCACCATCCTCCATGGGCAGTGCTACAGGCTGGGTGTCCCTCATTCCTCTTCTGTTGTTCTTGCCTCATGGGGTCTCATCAGCCACTGAGAAGTGATATAACCCAAAACTCCTGATGTCTCAGCCTCCAGTGCTCAGTTGGGGTGGGCTGGCATGGAGGGGTCGTGCCCTTTCTCAAGGAGGTAACATGGACAAGCCCTCCAAGATGGCTCATATTGTGTTTTTTTTAGCCAGCTCTCTGAATGGGCTCTGGCAATCTTTCATCAGCAACACTCAAGCCCTGATTTGGAAGCTGAGCTCTCTTTTGGACGTGAATAAGGCTCTGCCTGGTCACAGGGTTGTTTCACCACCCCACACTCCATTTGCTTTTTCGTCAGCAACAAGATGGAGCAGCGACCACCACCTTCCCCAGGGCCTGTGGGGAGATTCCAGCTGGGACACTGCATCCCTCAGCCACTGGACAGGACCGAGCCTCCTCTGCCCACCCCAGCCCAGTGGGAGAAGGTGCTTTTTGCCCACTGGCTGCCCACAAGCTGCCTAACGAGGCCAAGTCCCCGTTGAGCATGGCAAGCAGGGGGAAAACACTGCTCCTTGCCCAGCTGAATCAGACTCACATGCCAGGAGTGATTCAGCGATGACCAGGCTGGGCTTCTAGGCACCCTCACCCCAACACCCATGATGTCAGGGCTGGCAAGGAGAGGCCTGACATCAGCCTGAAAGGGTGCAGGACCCGATGCCTCCCGCACAAGAGCATGAATGTGGTTCAACTCCAGGTCCCAGCAGTGACCCCTTTGCTGGGAAGCATCCTTGCCACATAAATCAACACTCTGCTCCCATAAGCATCCCCTATATACCACCAATGCCTTCCCAGTAAGCACAGATCCTTGTGGAAAGTTTTCATTTGTGCTCAGTCTCAGCCCCTGAAAGAATTTTGGGGTTCACCCCAGTCCTGTGCCTCAGCCCTCCCAAGCCCAAAAAGGGAGGCACGGGTCCAGCAGCGATGCAGGGGGTGAAGAAATGTGCTCTGCTCAGTGTGAAGCAGAGAGGCACATGAATTCCAGCAAAAACTGGCATCTTCTTCTCCTTCCCCAACTTAAGAGAACCTCCTTTCCAAAAAAAAAATACCCAATATCTGTTTCTGGAGTTGTCCATTTGGGTTGTTTTCCCCCCACTCCTTTTTACGGACTGCTTATCAGCAGTTTTCATTTTCAAAGCAGTAAAGACATTTTCTGGGCACAAAGCTCTCGTGTAATACTACCTCTCACAGCAGTTCAGATGTCTGTGCATCTGACAACGCACAGTGGCTCATGCTGGTGGCTTCCAATACCCTTCCCAGCCTTTCCTGCTGCTCCCCGGCCCCCAAAGGGTTAAAACTAAACCACAACAAACAGCGAGCACAGGGAAAATACACGAGTTTCTCCGACTTCCCCAGCATCACTCTCATCCCTCCAGCATCACAGGGAAAACACTCCAGCACCACGACGCAGGATAAATATGGGGCAATTGGGAGTGTTGCATTAGCTCCCCCCATTTACTTTCCCCCTTCCTGCTGTTTTTATGGAGGTTCGCTGGGAGGGGGAAGGCAGGGCTGTGGATTCAGGGTCAGTGACCTGCTGAAAACCGGCTTGGGCATGGCACGATCCTGTAAGCAAGTGGGGAAAGCAGCTCCCGTCATCTTTACCCGGCAAAGGTGATGAGCAGAGCTGCGAGAGAGGCACTGCAATTACTCCATGGCTCTGCTGCAATTGCACTGTGACCAAATAAAACAGCCTCAGGAAGAGACCCAAAGCCCTCTCCCTCCATGCAACCGTGCTATCGAGGTGAAAAAAATAAAATAAATAAATAACCCTCCATTACTCATTTCAAACCTTGCTGCATTTAACTGCCAGAATAAAGGATTCCACCTCTTCTCTGCTCAACTCCCACTGGCAACTTGCTCTGGGGGCTACATTTCCCTAAATGCTCACATTTCAATTAGCATTAGAATAATGAAATGGCTCAGAGTTCATCTCACCCAAAAATGTACTGGAAAATAAAGAGCAGAGATTGGAAGCAATGAGGAAATTTTTTCTTTTCACACACACACACAGAGCATGATGGATTCAGGAGAAGGAAATATATTCCTTTCTCGACTCCACACTGATGAGATTAACATGGGCTTTGCTAACTGCCTCTCCAAACAAGGATAATGCAACTTCAAGTTGATTTTCCAGATAAACAAGCATGCAAACAAACGCAAAGTGCTCAACTAAAAATATCTCGCTGCTCCGATGCTTCTCCTCGCCGCCACCACCCCGAACCTAAAACGCACAAATCCTATCGCGGCACCACGGCGAGTTACAAAATTATAACAATGTGAATTAAATAAGCTACTTAAGGGACATCTTACTGTCCTATTTTTTTTTTTTCCTCCTCTTAAAAATGCGAAACAGCAGATCCCCAGATACACTCAGCCAGGGCAGGGAAGGGAGTATTTTCTGATGTGGGGATGTAAAAAATAATGACATTTTAACTGGGATACAAAGTCTCAAGAAAGAAAAAACAGCTCAGAACTTGCTTTTCCTGGCCAATTTGGGTAAATACGTGGCGGTGTGTGGCTGTGGCGTCCCCGTTCCCCTTGCAGAAGCAAACAGTTAAAGGAAGCAGCAGCTTT
Organism: Thryothorus ludovicianus; assembly: GCA_013397245.1. Taxonomy (NCBI): domain Eukaryota; kingdom Metazoa; phylum Chordata; class Aves; order Passeriformes; family Certhiidae; genus Thryothorus; species Thryothorus ludovicianus. The sequence continues at coordinate 729,224 of VZTB01012421.1, forward strand.
AGCATCTTTGCCTGCTGCTCTCTCTCCTGCTAAGGAATCAGATCTCATTTACTTTATTCCTCTTAAGCCTTGGCCAAACTGTTGCTGGGCTTTTTATGGTTTGATTTTTTTTTTGAGGTAAGGGAAAAGCCAGATCTGCATCCTCTGCCCGGGGAGTCGGGCTGAGCCCAGACAGTGCAACGATGCCGGGGGCACCTGAGCCCCGCACGGGCAGCCCAGCCCGCGCCCTGCCGCGAGAGGGGGAGCCCTGGGGGACCCCCACTTACATGGAAGTGATGTTCCTTGAGATGTCCGTGATATTGATGCTCGTGTTGCCATTGCTGCTGCCTGAATCCTGCCCTTCCAAGAGAGGGAAGAGGTTCCCATCATCCGGCTTCTTGCAATTGATGTCTGTCTTGCTGCAAAGACAATTAGCAGGGCAAGCCAGCACCGAAAGCAGATAGTCTCCCCAAATGCTCCAGAGCAAAAATACCCTCCAGAAAGTGCACTTGGTAGGGCAAAGAGAGACATCCATCTCCGATTGCTGCTTCTAAAAAAGAGGAGGAGGAGGAAAGGGGGGATGGAGGGAGGGGAAG